>JADLZN010010586.1:0-572829 GCA_018155175.1 Sinocyclocheilus anophthalmus
ACCATTACACAAAGATGACTTTTTTGAGCACTCTTTTTTTGTGTTTTTAGTGCTTTAAAATGAAGAGAATCTTCCGAACTAGAGTTCAAGTTGATCCAGAACTTTAGAACTCTTTTTTTTTTAATGATTAGATTCAGGGGGAGCTGGCCTAACTCGGCTCTGCAGGCGTTATTAGGAGTGTTTCTGTGTACATGAAGGATGCTTCTGCAGAACTCTTCATGCAGAGCTTCTAAAGGGTGTTTGTGCCAATCTTTATGGCTGTAGTTACTCGCTGGGCCACATATCTCGCTTCCATACAGGGCAACTGGCAGTATGACACTATCGAAAATCTTTGTTCAAATTCTGATGGGGATGTTTATTTTGAATAATTTTGTTCGTATGGCGTGCAGTGGCCTGTGGGCTTTTATAAGTAATGTTTCAATTGACAATTTGAAATTTCCTGTGGGAGTTAAAACCAGACCAAGATAATTATAATGTAAAGCATGTTGGAGTGTGGTGTTGTTTAAAGTAAATATATGTTCATGTTCTAGATTTCAGTTTTTTTTTTCTGAAATATCATGATCTTAGTTTTTTGGATGTTGACGTCTAAGGCCCAATCATGGCAGTATTTATTTAAAATGTCAAGGTTGTTCTGGAGACTTTCTGGTGTTTTAGATAGAATTAGCAAGTCGTCTGCGTACAGTAAATATTTGACTTCTGTGTGGAATAATTGTAGTCCTGGACTGTTTGATTGGTCCAGTAGATCTGCCAATTCATTGATATATATATGTTAAATAAAGTCGGGCTGAGGCAGCAGCCCTGTCTCACTCCTCGCTGTTGAGAAAAATAGTCTGTCCTTTGCTGTCCAATTTTTACTGCACATTTATTTTGGTTATACATGTTTTTAATTAAGTCATATATTCTAAAACCTATATTCTACCCACTTCTAATCTTCTTTCTACCCGCCTAGGCCGACTGGTGAATATTTTATAAAACCAATCCATTATGCCCTATGGAGTCAATACCTCTTAAAATCTATGAAGCATGCAAATATTTTTCCTTTCTTTTGGTGTACATGTTCATTTATTAACGTGTGTAGTGTGTGAATATGGTCAGTGGTTCGATGTTTAGGGAGGAAGTCAATTTGAGATTTGCTGATGACATTGTGCTGCTTTAAGAAAGATGAAATCCGAGAGTTGATTATAGAGCAAAATACTTTTCCCAAATTACTGGTTACACAGATCCCTCTGTAGTTATTAGGATCTGTTTTGTCTCCACTTTTAAAGACAGGAGAGATGAGTCATGTGTTCCAGACCTCTGGAAAAATGCCTGAATTCAAAATCAAGTTAAAAAGTTTGAGTAATGCAGACTGAAATTCAGGAGAGCTGTTTTTAAGGGGGGGGGGAGGGCGAGTGGGGCTCATTTTTGTGCGGCTTGTGGGTGGGGTCGAGGGGTGGGGGGGGGGGGGCACGTGTGGGGGGGAGTTTCTTACATTTGCGGATTTCATTTCCACCAAGTCTTGTTGGGTTATTGGATAATCTAGTGGATTTTGGTTGTTTTTGATACATGATTCAAGGGCATTCAATTTTTCAAGAACTGTTAATTGGTTGGGATTTTTCAGAGGGTCAGCTTGATGTGTATAGAGCTTCTCAAAATAGTCTTTCCAAATTTGACCATCTTGTATAGCTAGTTCTTGTGGCTTTGTATTGTTTAGACTGTTCCACATGCTCCAGAACTGACCCTGATCAATTGTGTTTTCCATCTTCTGAAGTGTGGTGTTATAATAATCCAATTTCTTCTGTCTCAGTGTGTTTTTGTAATGTTTCAGAAGTTCTGAGTGCTTTGAGCGTAGTTCTGAGTTGACTGGATCTTTGTGTTTTTGATTGGAAATTAATTGTAGCTCGTCTTATTTTTTTACAGTCATGGTCAAACCACTTTTCAGAAGGTTTTTGTTTAGCTCTATTTTTGTGTTTATATGTGGTAGTTTCATTTAAATTAGCCTTTTTTGCTATATTTTCAAAAATGTCATTAATATGTTTAATTGCTAAATTTATTCCTTTCCAATTATTATCATATGTTGAATTGTTACATTCAACTCTCTCTCTCTCTCTCTATCTCTATCTCTAACTATCTCTATCATCATCTCTCTCTCTCTCTCTCTCTAAATATATATATATATATACAGTATATACACAGTGGGTACGGAAAGTAGTCAGACCCCCTTAAATTTTTCACTCTGTTATATTGCATCCATTTGCTAAAATCATTTAATTTAAATTTTTTTCCTCATTAATGTACACACAGCACACAATATTGACAGAAAACACAGAATTGTTGACATTTTTGCAGATTTCAGTTTTTCTTTTTTAATAAATATCACATGGTCCTAAGTATTCAAACCCTTTGCTGTGAGCCGCTCAATATTAACGCAGTCTGTCCTTCTTCTGATCATCCTTGATATTTGTTCACAAAACACCCTTCATTTGAGTCCAGCTGTGTTTGATTATACTGATTGGGTTTTGATTAGGAAAGCCACACACCTGTCTACTTACAGCTTACAGTGCATGTCAGAGCAAATTAGAATTATGAGGTCAAAGGAACTGCCTGAAGAGCTCAGAGACAGAATTGTGGCAAGGCAGAAATCTGGCCAAGGTTACAAAAAAATTTCCTGCTCATCCTTAGGATGTGGTCCGGGGTAAAGCACAGTGGCCTCCATAATCCTTAAATGGAAGACGTTTGTGATGACCAGAACCCTTCCTAGAGCTGGCCGTCTGGCCAAACTGAGCTATCGGGGAGAAGAGCCTTGGTGAGAGAGGTAAGAAGAACCCAAAGATCACTGTGGCTGTGCTCCAGAGATGCAGTTGGGAGATGGGAGTAAGTTGTAGAAAGTCAACCATCACTGAAGCCTTCCACCAGTCGGGGCTTTATGGCAGATTGGCCCGACGGAAGCCTCTCCTCAGTTGCAAGACACATGAAAGCCCGCATGGATTTGTGAGATGGTGAGAAATAAGATTCTGTGGTCTGATGAGACCAAGATAAACCTGTTGGCCTAATTCTAAGCGGTATGTGTTTGAGAAAACCTGCACGCTCATGGCGACTGTCCAATACAAGATCCCAAGAACCGTTATTAACTGGCATGGTGGTGGCAGATCGGCTGTGGGGTAGAGTTATTTCAGCTGACGAAGAGAAGAAAGAGTACAGGGACGACTTGTGGTGCAATCGATGAAAGATGAATGCGGGGGGGGTGGACCTATCAAGGGCCAAGTGTACAAAGTATAGGGGTACGAGCCGTTATATCTACTCAGGAAACCTTTCATCTATGGGACCAGTGAGAGTTGGCTCAGTGAGGAGATAAGGGGGATCACATACAAAAACAGGAGTCACCGATGGACAGACTGGGCCGAAGGTGGGGTGGAGGTGGGGAACGGGTGCCTTGCCAACAAGACATGACCCTAACACCAGAGGAAGGAGGGACAGCTAAAATAGGTGTGGCTTCACAACAACTCTGTGGCTGTTTTTGAATGGCCCAGCCAGAGCCCTGACTAAACCCAATTTAGCACGCTGGAGAGACCTTAAATTGGCTGTCCACCAACGTTTACCATCCAACCTGACAGACTGGAGAGGATCTGCAAGGAGGAATGTCAGAGGATCCCCAAATCCAGGTGTGAGAAACTTGTTGCCTCTTTCCCAAAAAGACTCATGGCTGTATTAGATCAAAAGGTTGCTTCTACTAAATACTGAGCAAAGGGTCTGAATACCATGTGATTTATTTCAGTTTTTCTTTTTTAATAATCTGCAAAAAGTCAACATTCTGTGTTTTTCTGTCAATATGGGGTGCTGTGTGTGCATTAATGAGGAAAAAAATGAACTTAAATAATTTTAGCAAATGCTGCAATATAACAAAGAGTGAAAAATTTAAGGGGGTCTGATAATGCTTTCCGTCACCCACTTGTGTGTATATATATATACACACACACACACACCAACTTTTTTTTTTATAGTCTGCCGCAGCAGAACACTACAGCGGTGGTAATGAATGAAAATCAATGCATTAATTATTTACAATAGGGAAAAAATATATTGAAATACTTAGATGAACTAAAGATCATGTCGGATAAATTCCTTGATTGACTACTGCTGTACCAACAAACTGACCTTGACTAGGATAAACGCTTTGCTTCTGTGAGTGTGTATGTGTGCTTGTGTACACAAAGGTGACCTAATGTTCCAGTTTACAAACATACCTGTCCTTGAATCTTCTTGTCTTTCCTCAGACGTTTCCATAGAAACAATTGGGGTAAGCCTAGGTGTGTGATAACAGCAAGCTCTGGCACCTTACTGAATATTTAAATCCTGTTCAGCCACTCATCTCTGATTTTCTGAACTTTCTTTGACAGGCACCGTTTCATCAAGAATTGATGACACTGAAATAATCATTATGCACTGCTGGATCACTCACAGTAAGTACAGTTTATGTCTAATGTTTGATTACACATGTGCTACATATATTGTGTTATTGGGATTTACATTTAAGTGCTGTGAAATATTGCGCTTGTCATGCTCTTTTTGTAAGTTCACTGAGTGCTTACAAATTTTTGAGATTTTTCTTTTGTATGTCATACTGTCCTTGTTTCTTCAGAATAAAACACCAAATATATTGTTACATAATACTTTATTCTTCAGGGGTCAAAATTTTGCTCATGTGCCCAAATGTGCCAATGATAATATCCCTTTAGTATGAAGTATTACATTACTCTGAAATGGTTATGAAAGATTGGTCTTTTTAGAGGTGTATTTGAAAGGATACAGCAAAAAGCAAGATTGTTTTCTCTACACAGGATCCAAATGTTTCAAAAAGAGATACTAGCCTCTGGGGTAATCGTGTTTATATTTCATGTTTTCTAACTTCATGTACTGAAGTTTAATCTTCTGTACCTGTCTTCACTCTGGAATACAGAGATAAAACACACATTTGTACTTCACTGGTTCAAGAATTAAAAGAGAGTTGCTCTCTTTAAAAAGAAGAAGAAAAGAATTTAGTGTTTGTGTCTTCACTTCATGAACAAAACTCTTAAGATAGTTAGTCAAAAACTCTTATGATACACAAAAATGAAACATCTATCATACTTTTCATCACCTAAAGCCATTTTTAAACACATTAGACAGTACAGTTACCAAATGCCATCAAGCATGAAAAAGTACATGGATGGTGAGCTATAAATCATATAGCTTACTGCTATAAATTATTATTATTGCTATTATTATTATACATAATCCATATTGACTACTTTTATATAGCTTTTATGGAGTTTAACAGCCACTGTCTACTTTCACTGTATGGAAAACAAATAGCATGTACATTTAGATTAAAAAAAAAGGAATTTCTTACATAAGCTGTTCCTTTAATACAAAAACGATTTTGAACTGAAATGACATTTAAAATGCATAAAATATGCTCACAGAGTTAAGACAAACAACAAGAAACCTTCTGCTTAGATTACACCTAAGCGAAGAATTCAGTCTGTGTTAAGGCTTCATATTTTTCAGGGATATAATAACAGACATGGACATCTGAAGATGTGATTACAATGTTCACTGACATTTTGTGCCAATCTCTTCGGCACTCAGAAAAGTGAAATATGAGTTCAAGCTGCTCAGGACCGTCATGGTCGCTCTACTTATTTGAACATACCCCTTAAGCGACCTCACGTTAGGGTTTGTTGTTGCTGTTTGGAGAATTTTGCTCAGGAATGAGTTGAAAGAGATGTTGATACCTCCTAGAGTTCTCTTCTAGGGCGGGAGTTGTGATCTGTAGTCAGGCCTTTTGTTCAGTGCTGGACTTCTTGGTGGCTATCTACAGTAGTTGCTCTACCTCTATCAACACAAAATACAACTTTAAATAAAAAAAAATAAAAGATGGACAAGACATCTAAGTCAAATATTCTGTACGATGATTGATACGAAGAGGATACAGAAAATTGGGAGTATCTTTCCAAGACGCGAGCCCTGTATTGACAAAGGTTTTACAATTTAGAAGTTAGTAGAAGAGGGGAAATTAAGCAGTTAATTCCAGTTAACATGAAAATGGTAAGCCATCTTAACCTTTTACATACAGTCATCTTACATATATATAGTATATATAGATATAAATAACTGATTTACTGAAATATAATTTTATATTTCAAATTTTAAATATAGAAATTATATTTTATATTACTTATAGAGTTTATTTGAATATTTTATTATTCCTTTTTGTGTTGCTTAAGTATATTTCCTGTTACGAATGATGAGTGACTAACAAATAACGAGTAGAATCCTTTATCAATAAATGCGGATTATCAGTATATATTGCTACTGCAACTACATTCTATAATTGTCTAATGCTCTATGTTATTTTAAACCCAGCATAAGAATGATATTATGGACTAGTATGGTATTAATATTCTCAGTGTAGGGGTACGGTTAATACTAATAATGCAAATTATATAAGACGCTTTCACTCAACACATCTCAATTTCATTTAAAAATTATAAACAAAGCATATAAAATAAACTTATTCGATCAAGAATTCTTCGATCTTAATTGGCAAATCATTCTGTACAAGGAATTATCTTCAATGGAGACAAGTGAGGCGGAAAGCGGAAATGACTTTAAGAGATACATACGGAATAATAGCCATCACATAGAATATGTAAATAAAGAGAACGTTCTGTCGCAAATAGTCGTTATCTCTATGGTAACAGAACCTCAATGGATATTGGAATAGGATACGATGCCCTATTTAGGAGTTACAGGGTATATATAAGAGGTTTTCTCTACGCTGGGCAATACACAGGACTAAATTGACTGGGTATTAGAGTTAGTGGTTAGTTATTATTATTTTATTATTATCATCAATAAATTATCATTGAAAGTATAATTATGTAACCATTTGTTCATTTTGTATGAATTATTACAAGTACATTATGAGAGAAGAAAACAAACAATAAAACAATATTATTTATTGATCAAAAGTTAAGACAATTCAGTCAATTATGTTCAAAACTTTTAAATGCCAGTTGTAGCCTGACATCTAGATTGTGAGTTTTAAATGATAACTTGCTAGTCATGAGAGAAAATACTTTGGCTTTTTAAACCCCCAAGGCAGTTACAAAGCTGGTCTTAGATCTTAATAAACAAAGAAACCTTCTGCCACATGTTCCGCGATGAGCAAGATCCCAAAACCATGGCATCGTCCCCATTAATGCTTAACACAGACCCAGCTGGAGACCCGCAACAGGCTGAACTGAAACATGGCAGGCCATGTTTTTGAAAATCTGAAAAATTTCGCCCAATGAGTAAAAAGGAAATATAATTAGGTGCGTAATAGATGCAATCAATGAAATATACGAAAAGAGAAGGAATGCCCCACACCACACAACCAAAGTTCAAGGTCCTTTGAACAAAAACGTATTACTGAAGATTTACATGGACATAGCAATAAAAACTATAAAGTGCACTAACAAAAATGTGACTGTGCACACACAAACAAAAAAATGATTTGAAAACACAGCGGACCCTGAAACTTGGAAATCAGTAGAACGTGTCAGAGGTCTGTGGCTGTTTGCCTCTGAGTGAATGCTAAACAGTCATCTATAGCATCTAACACAGAATGACAAAACCTGCTTTCAGATATTTTCATCTCAGTGGTGAGTTTGGTAGTGCATTCTGCTTTTACATTCACTGAAATATTGCATGTAATCTGTGAATGAAAACCACATTCATTATTCATAGGTGATGTTGAAATCTGTATCCAATTTTCATATAACTACTATGCAAAAACCCACGTTCCAAGTTTAGTCTTGGAACTGGTTCCAAATAGTCCAATAACTCAATTTTTCCTCCAGACTGTGGTGACTATAGGGTGATTAAATCTGGCAGACATGTTAGAATCACGTTAGAATTTGGCACACAACTTGATCACCGCATTCCTTATAATACCATGAATACTCACAGAGGATCTTCATTTGTAAAGCTTTAATCAGGCCCTTAGTGTGTTTTTTTAACATAAATCTAAATAGTACTCAAATGTAAATATTTTGTCACGTCATATTCATTACTTTTACATAAAATTCTTTTCATTGACAATAAAGAGCACAATGGTCATTTAAAAAATACATATTAAATAAATAAAAAAAATAAACATTTTAACACATTCACTTTTTTTTTTTTTTTTATTCTTTTAATTCAGCACGGTGCATTAAATTGATCAAAAGTAAAGACATTTAAAATGTTACAAAAGATTTACATTTCAAATAAATTCTGTTCTTTAGATATTCTACTCAAATGAACCTGAAAAGAAAAAAATGGTTTCCATGAAAATATTGAGCAAAACAATTTGTTTCAACACTGATAATAATAAGAATGTTTCTTGAGCACCAATTACGTACATAATGGCTTTGCCATCACAGATTAAATTACATTTTGCATTTGTTTTTTTGTTTGTAATATATTGCATTTTTCTAGATTAAAAAAA
Source organism: Sinocyclocheilus anophthalmus (assembly GCA_018155175.1). Classification (NCBI taxonomy): domain Eukaryota; kingdom Metazoa; phylum Chordata; class Actinopteri; order Cypriniformes; family Cyprinidae; genus Sinocyclocheilus; species Sinocyclocheilus anophthalmus. Next base: position 8,495 of record JADLZN010010586.1, read on the forward strand.
AGTTTTGAACTGTAATGTAGCCAGCTATAGCCAAAACAGTCCGGTTTGCCAGTGTTCAGCTCTTTTAGCCCAAATTTGTCATTCCCTAACTTCTAATTACAGTCAGTAAAATCAAAAAATGTTTCATCAACAACCATTTTAATCAGTAATTTTATTGAGCAAGCACTGCAGGCCCCATAATGCAGTTTGTGAAGAACTTGCTATTGATCCGAATAGGATGGGACCCCTTTCATCAACAGTGATCAGCTTTCTGTCCCTTTAAATAGTTTGTGCTGTACTGATCAAAACTGAATAACCAGCTTAAAATCATTTTAATAAGACAGGTAGAAAATCAGGCACATTGGCTGAATATCAGTCAAGCGCTTCCTTTGGTTTGGTCGGAAAGAACTTAACCAATCAAATTCCAGTGCAATGTCCTAAAAGGACCCTCATTAGGTAACCATAGAAACAACATAAAATCCCCCAACAAACTCCATTTGTGTGCTATTTGCTGCCAAATCTGGTGATCAATATCATCGGCATAGTTTTGCGTGGGTGGGTGGTTTGCCACCTTGATGTTAATGTGTAGTATAAAGCTATAAGCGTTTGAGAAGTCTTGTGGTACGACTTAAGAACACTGTGTTCCTTCCAAAGACCAAATGAAACCTACTCCGCTTGATCAATAACCTATGAGAACAACATGTACTGCATGAAGTTCATAAACTAGCGTTAAAGGAATTTCCGCCCAAAAAATGTAATTTCTGTCATCATTTATTCACCCTCACGTCAGTCCTAACCTGTATGACTTGAAACTAGAAGCACAAGAGATTCAGGAACCACATCCATGGCATTTAAAAGGAGAGTCCACTTAAAAATGAAAATTCTGTCATCATTTGCACATTCTAAACCCGTAAGACTTTTGTTCATCTTTGAAACAGAAATGAACACATTTAATGAAATCTGAGCGAATTCTGTCCCTCAATGCAACTACAACTTTTGACACTTCATAGAGAGGTCATAAAACTAATCCATATGAATTGATTGGTTTAGTCCAAATTTTCTGAAGAGACTCGATTGCTTTACAATCTAATTTGGATTTTATTCACATATAAACATTTGTCAACACAGACATCAGTTATGGCAAACGGAAGCTCAATGCTTGACGTGTGAGAACCAATGAGGTTCATTCTCATGTTACGCAGCACATAGATATGTATAGGTAGATGCCACATTCGACTGCTCCAGACACGTTGACGTGTCCACCATCTTGGAACAGTCAACGTGTCATCACTCACAATAAAAATCTATGTCAAGATTCAAGATGCCACAACATTGTGCAGAATCTGGTTGTAAAAAACGCCGAAATTAAAATTCCTGAAGAAATGTGGTAAATTTTCACAGGTAAGAGTGTGTTGGTTTGTGTTTTTAATATGTATTAACTCGATATTACAGGTTTTTAAACTAAAGTACATTTTAAAGACCTTGTTAGCTAACGGCTTTGTCTTGTTGTATTGTGTTAGTTTAGCAAAACCATCTGCTGAATTCTATTGCAGATATAGATATTCATCCTAGGGTTGCAGACATACTTGTTCTCGAGTGTTCACAGACCTGCTTTGACCATTCCAACATGGCGGATAGCTAAGGTATAGCGGCCCATAGAAACAGCGGCTAATAGGGCATCTACCTATACATATCTGTGTGGTGGCCGCACGTTTGACTTAATAAAAAACCAATTGAGTTTGTTCTTCCATGCGTCGTAGATAACAATTACTGTTGAGCTTCTGTTTATGTTTGCTGATCAATGTTTATATGTGAATAAAAGCCTAAATTAAACCATTTATCATAAAAAGCAATAGAATCTCTTCAGAAAATTTGGACTCGGCCGCTTAATTTACATGAATTAGTTTTACAATCTCTTTATGAACTTTTTGAAGCTTTTTGAAGACTCTCAATGGGACAGCAATCTCTTAGATTTCATTAAAAATACTTTCATTTGTGTTTTGAAAACGAACAAAAGTCTTATGGGTTTAGAGGTCTAAAGGGTGAGTAAATTACAGAATTTTCATTTTTGTGGATAATATCTCTTAAGGCGGATGGCCGAAAAAATGACATGGTGATGAGTCAAAAAAAATTGGTAGATGTGCTTGAAGACAACCACTGGACCTCTCATCTGTCATAATGAAGAAATGGAAGGGGGCTCATGGTGAAGATGAGATGTAAGCGCTCTGAGGAAAGGCGTTGAGCCACTGGAAGCCCCTCAAAGTCTCAGCTCTTGTTTGTGGTTGTCAAGGCTACCTAAACCCTTGTATTTCTCATCTAATTTCATGGTTGCCGTGGAGAGCAAGTCTGCCTGGCTCACCCTTGACAACGGCTAATCCCTGAAAGTTCAGGTGGCCCTCCTTACCAAGACGACGGCATACCGGAGTCATCATGAAAAAGGCAGCATCCTCAACACTGATAATTAAAAATAAGAACATTTATTAGCATCACTGACAAATGCCATTTGTGACCTTTGATTTGTGATGCTCATGACAATATTGCAGTTATAGTTCATTTCAAGTAGTTGTTCAGTAGTATTTTCAGACACTTTGTATAAAGGTTTTTTTTTTTGGAAACTTTGATCAATTTAATGCATCCTTGCTGAATAAAATAAAAAAAATAAAATTTTTAAAAGACGATCTCGCTACAAATGTTTGAACATGTAGATAAGCTTATTTTGGCTTGTCAATTCCTCCCTGGCCTTTTGTTTGCTTATGTCTGAAGCAGCTCTTTGAGACCAGTAAATCACACATAAAGCGAGCCAGTCATGTTTTCCACAGGCTTTTGCATGAACTGTGGTCAGGTGCAATGGCGTTGTTGTAATCCGAGGAAAGAGAAAGGATGCTAACGAGCGTCACACATCTGCTAACACTTAGCAAGATTTTGAACTCTGCCACATCAGTGCAATAACCAACAGGCTCAAACACTGGACTCTCCATCTATCTATAAAGGCCTACTGCTGTGAGATGAAAGACCTGGGAGAGCATAGCCAAAACAAGACATGCAAGTCTGCAAGGAGAAATAAAAGCATCAACTATCATGTGCCTTTGCTTGAACATTTAAAAAGAGAGTGGATTTAGGTTGGCTCCAACAATCATGAAAATTACAACAGCACTGAGCTTCATTTGCAGAGTTTAATTGCAGTCAATTTATTTCCCATGAGAACTTTGTTTTCATCATATACTTTGCTACATATGATGTCTGATTTTCTGTTTAACCTTCATGATTATTAAGCTGCTGTCAGGGCAGATTAATTGTGTGTAATTCAGGGCTATTGTTTTGCTCCTCAGGCACTAGCGGTCCCAATTCACGTGGTGCTGTGGGTCAGATCAGGCATGAGCTAAGCAGGGGGTACATTTGATTTTGTTATATAACTAACTTGACCTGAACTGGTTTCAAGCAGAGACACCATTCATTAGCAGACTACTCATTTCTATTGTGTAGACGGTTCGCTGCTGAAGTGAGAGGATGCGAAGAAGAAGAACACAGAAAGCTGCTTGGAAAAAGTTAGGCCACAGTTCATTTTCAATGCTGTGAAACTGCCACGGATGAATAATAAAAAAGTGTGCGTCTGAAGGATAACAGAAAGCACTGCCACCCTAGGCTGGTGTAAATCTTAGCAACTCAATTTCTGACAAAAACGTCGAGGACCAAGACCATTTTTTATTCTATAAACACGCAAACAACACCTCATAATGATAATTTTAACAAGACAAAAAATATATTGTAGATACTGACAAAGGAACTAACATTATTTTAAGAATTTTTTTTTTTTAAACTTTCAACAATGCTGAAAGTAGTAATTAGTTTACTCTATTATACATATTTAGTTTGCTGATTTAACAGATGGCCATACTTTTCCCCCTTCCCCAAACTGACTTACAATAGAGGAACATGAAATTTGCCTGTGTCAACAATTATAAACATACAGACTTTTCTTAAATATATTACCTTTTTTCCATTTTATTCTTTTTATTTATATTTTTAATTTATGTATGTTTGTGATCAACATAGCAAATGCTACACATGCACAACACATACACATGATATATAAATACATATTGTGTGTGTGTGTGTTATATATATATACGGTATATATGCAATTGCAAAAATGTAAACAATCTCTAACAGAAAAAAAATTAAAACCTCAAACTAATTCACACTCTACTTTTACAAAATAGGTACTGATTTGATATAATTGCATGCTTTTATTTCAGGAGCCTAGGTTTTCACAAGAATGCTGTGTTTTGTCTTTGTTGGTCTATGTTCTCAGCTCATATTTGTAACTCTTGAATGTTTGGTTGTGGCCTGCTGTGGTCCTTCTGTTCACATGGCACCACCTTGTGGATAAAATCTCATTAAGCCTCTTAAGGAGAAGAAAACAAAAAGCCACTTATAAAAAATGTAGCAAAACACTATTAAAGCTTTAAGCGAATGAGAGTAGCCTGACCTATAAGTAGCATACTGGCTCAAAGAGGCAGAGTAGTCCAAAACTTTCCTGCAGATTAAAAGAAATTGCAACTGGTAATGAAGCAGAAAGAATTTATTATCAACTATAGATAGGAAAATACATTAGTGTAAGGAACCTCTATGTACAGATCTCTAGAACTAAGAATACAGAAAACAGAGAGAAAATAGTTGTTTACCATTCTTTTCCAGAGATTTTTTAAAGAGCTGCCTTTTTCAGATTTTATTAGAGATTGAACATTCATTGAATATCGTGAAAACTTTTTCTTTTTTTTTTTTAAATTATGGATGTGTATCTCTGCTGGCTTTATCTTGAATGGTAAACAAGAGCTGATCCCATGTACTACATGATGGCTCATGATGGTATGTACAGTGTTAGTCACAGAGAAACGACTACAAAATGACATTGGCCTCTACGAAACATAAGTGTTCTGAGGTAAAAAATAAAAATGGTGCAGCTAATCTATCAATTTTATTGCAGAAGGTTTCAGTATTACAAAGGCTGGAAACTTTTGTTATAATATAAAGAGTAAAGCAGAAATAAAGCAAGAGGTAATGAAAAAAAATGGAAGGACAGGAAAGAAAGACTTGATCCATTAGTTGCACAGTTTCTCATTAATTTAAGTATAGATGTTGGAGGTGTACTACAAAAATTAAAATGTTTATTTTCCATTTAATGTCTTTGTCTGGGAAGGATGAATTTGAAACGCAAAGGTCTCTGAATTTAGTTTCCATTACCAATATTACTTTCTAGCACTTTTAAGCAGCGATCGTCAAGTACAATCACTTATCACTGATTGCACCGATATCAAGTCAAATACTTTACCATACAGTTTAATTTAAGCGAGACACCATCTCCGACAACACCTGGTGTCAAATAGCTCTCCATCACGACATTAAATTTCACAAAAATAGTCTACTAACAAGCAGGACGATCTACAGATTTAACATTATCGGTCTGTGGGCACCAACTTCGCATCTTTCTACCATTTAGTCAGAGAAGCAAATATGTTATAGGACCAATAATCAATGTTAATAATTGTGAAACAGATCATTAAACAAAAATAGACACCAACAATGTAGGATAATTCATTATATACAAATACACAACACAATTCATTTGTTTTGCAGAAAGGAAATATGCAATACACATTTTATTCACACTTTACAAAACACTAATCTCATTTTTACTATAATAACATTAACAATTCATGGTCACTTAAGACAAAACAAAATGCTGAAGAATATTGTGAAGAGGCCCCGAATAACAAAAGACTGCTCTGGTTCTTACTGCTAAAACAAAGCAAGACGTAAAAGCCATACTGCTGCATAGTTCAGAGAAACTGATTAGTGACATGTTGAATGTGTGATGGTCATGCTGACATCAGTTTAGTGAACCAAAATACATGAACTACAAATAGACCACTGCCAGACATCATTTGCAAATCATAGAGATGATAATTTGGTCCAAAGGCTCCGAACTAAAGATTTTGGAGATGGTTTCAAAAATAAAAATCCCACATGGAAGTACCATATGAGGAAAATTTAACTCTTGCAATTGGCTTCAGAAGAACACATCAAACTGGCACTACACAGGAAAGTTTATGGCCATTTAATATGAATATGAAATTTTAAGTGTATCAGACTTTAAAATGTTTGGTCCTGTGTTGCAAAAATTATAAATGTTCAGAAATTTGGAATAAAATGCGGATAACTAGATCAAAACATTCTTAGTACCTGATTTCTAAATACTCTTCGACCTCAGAAAAATGAAGATACATTGATAGCATAACGCAATCTAAAAAGAAACTACTTAATATCCTTTTTTGTTTTTTTAGACCAGTGGTTGGGAAGTTGCTCACCGAAGAGTGTGCAAGACAGATACACAGTTGCACGATATATAGGAATGGCAGAAGTGTTACTGACTTGACTTCACATAGACAGATAGCATGTTACGGAGCTTCGCGATTCCCCTCCCTTTATGTATACGACAGCGAGACACGCTGAAATAATAGCTTGAGATGAACGATTAGAAGGACAAGAAAAGCATGTACTCTGAAATTTACAAAAGAAAATAAATTACTATAGTAAAAAAAGAGTGCAAAATGAGCAATGAGTGCAAAATTATGGCAGTGAGAACCAGAAACAACCTCTTTGTCTTTTACACAAGCTGGTATGTTTTGATTAATTTTGATAAAAATGTACAATACAATCTTAATTTTCTGAATTTGGATCATAATTTATTCTTAGTACCAAAAAAAAAACCGTTAAAAACAAAAAAAAGCATTCTTGCATTGCTCTATCGCAACATCAGCTTAAATCTGTCCATTTAATATATTCGCTTACATTTTGAACAAAGACCTGGGAGGACGTTTCTGATACAATATAGACGGTGGTTAGGCTATGTCGAACCTACAGCCTTAAGAACATGCTCACAGATCGTTCCAGATGTGTGTAATGAAAGGATGAAAATGTTGGGAAATCCCTTTTTTCAACCAATACAGTATAAATCCTCATGTACAAGACTCCCTGGTTAGTCTTCTTATATAAAACCTCCCTTTCTAATAAAAACCTCCTGTTTATAACCACAGTGAGATCAAGCACAGTTTAAATTATTCACATAGCCTGTCGTACAACGAAACAAAGAGAGCATGCCTCCATTGAACGGGTTAAAACAAAAGTGTGCAAAAAGCAGTGCCGCTGAATCGAAACATCTAAAATAAATTGGTTTACATTTAGCACGATTAAGCTCACACCTCTCCAACTCCCACCAGAGGGAGAAAGACAAATAAGTGCTTTTTTATGTTGTCTAAGCTTGTTAAAAAACATTCCGTAACAGTGCCCTCGCTTAGAACGTCTAAAATGTTCTGAATATTGCACCATTGATGGGAGAATAAAAACATCAGATGAGGCACCGAAGCACCGATGTAAAGCGAGTTTCAGCACCGCACTAGAGTTTGGTCTGTAAAACACACTGGTCACTCATCCAAAGGCGAGTTACGCAAGTGTGTATGAACTGAAATTCAACTGCAAGTCCAAGTGGAAAATTAACTTTAAAGAACATGTTTAAATTGAGGCTGAATTCATAAAAGGAAAAAAAGATTAATGCTTATTTGCAGGATCAGAATTGCAATAATGGCTGTTTGTTAGTATTAAGGTCTGACCATAAAAGGAATTCAAATAGTCTACAATTCCTTTGAGTGTGTGACCAAGTGAGTTACCCTCCTCTTACAGTTTGGACACATTTCATGCACACAAGCTATGCCCAACAATTAAAAGTATGATAATGTATCAGCCTATGGGAGGAAATGATTCAACAAAATAAAAAAGATCTACAGCTTAACAGATAGAAGAAAAAAAACTCCCTGACAAATAAAACAGTTGGACCCTAAAAATTAAAAAGATAGTAGAGAGAGAGGAAAAAACACGAATATTTTATAGATATATATATATATATATATAATTACTTATATACTCAATATATATAATATATATATATATAATATAGTATAGTATATATATCTATATCTTAGAGTTTTTAGTTTACGTTTTGCTTTACTTATAAGAACTGTGACTCTGCAGCGCTACCAGTGGCCAAAAGGGCTCACTACCTGTGTCCAGCTAAGTGGACTCCATTGAGAACGGGAGGATAATGCAGGACCAACTCCAGTTGTGCAAGCAGGGAGAAGTGATCTGAGGGGATGTGAGGGTGTGGGCAACCACTGATATTGTTCTCCAGGAGCCAGTTTGTGTCCAAAGACCCGAGGACGCCCAGCACGTTCAGTTGTGGTCTGGAGTAGAAGATGTAGTCAATGACACCCTAAAATGGGTTTAAAAAAGGGAGTTGTGAGCTGCATCGCTTGAATCACACTCAACAATTCTTCTTTCCTGCCGTTCTTCTGTCATGTTACGGTACATGGCAGAGCAAAGCCCAGGACAAAGCCCAATGTGACATGTTTGCAATTTCAAGTACTTATTCGGTCATACTAGAAAAGTGGCAATACTGGACCCCGAGATTGAGACACAATAAGTTAGTTACTATAGATCCCTGTGTAGAGAATAAATAACGAGATTTTCTATTTTTTTTTTTTTATTGTAAATTGTATTGGTACCAAAGTATTTGACATGGCTAGTCGTAAACTCTAAACAATGGCGGTCACTTTGAGCTCAATGTACTTACCTTGAAGTCAAAAGTGTAATTGGTGTAAGGCATAAGCACGTTCTCATAGACACTCTTCAGCTTGAAACCATGCGTGATCCTCCCGTTAGATGTGCCGTTTTTGCCGTTGCAGTTGAAGTTGGTCAGACTGTCACTGTAGCGCAGCTCCTTGAAGTCTTTGTGTGTGTAGTCCACCCCACCTGTGCTCAGGTACTCCACAACACCTACGATCAGATTTGAAACTCACTAAACATGTCTGACCAACATGCCTGTATGTACAGCAATTGAGACAATACTACTTAAAAGATAGTACAAAGACGACATGATATTAAAAAAATCAACCTGATTTACTTTAATAAATGTAATTGGCCTATTTGGTTTCATTCAGTGCTGATCAAATAACCAAAAAAATAAGTTTTATTCTTGGCCAAAATCCTTTTCTCAAAACTAAATTTTTTTCCATTAAAATTTTAGAGGATTCCATTTTAATTAATTAAATTAAAGGTTTAGTACAATCAAAAAATGTTGTCTAATTAATTTAAAAGGGGGCTATGGTGCTGCTAAAAAGACATTATTTGTGTATTTGGTGTAAATGGAAATTGTGTTAATGCTTTGTTTTTCTAAAAACGCATTATTTTTCACATACTTTACATTATTGTTTCTCCTCTCTGCCCCACCTTTTTGAAACGCGTTGATTTTTACGAAGCTCATCGGTCTGAAAAGTGAGGTTTGCTGTGATTGGCCAGCTATCCAGTGCGTTGTGATTGGCCGAATGCTTCAAGTGTGTGACGGAAATGTTACTCCCCTCACCATATTGTTGATGCCGTGTCTGGCCGGAGCGACGAGATCAAAACATTAAAACCCATTACAAACGAGGCTTTTGTTGCATCCAGTGAGGACATAATCACGGATTATAATGACTTATACTGTCTTTTTACGCGTTGCGTTGCATCGCGTGAGCGTAAACATAAATCTATGTCTGCATTTGTGATCAGAGAAATGACAAACAACAAGTGCTACTCTACACTGCCCAAAACTCGCGTTTGAATCATCAGTGGCAAATCCTTTAAATGAAAACGTACTTACGTGAGTCAGAACTGCCGGCATTGTAGTCTAACTTTACTCTCCCAGGATCAGGAAACAGTCTTCTATAAAATGTGCTGCACACATCTGGATCTTTGGGTTAAACTGTTCTGGAACAGTGTTGTAAATGCAACTTTACTGATTTCTAGTCGTGTCCTCTTTTTTTGAAGGCCAAACAAAGTAGTTTCGCTTTCACAACGAAAAACACAGCGGCCTAGCGTGAGGGAAAGCCCTGGCTTAGCATGCGCTGAGGCCGGGATAGAGTGAGCTGAGGCGGCGGGGTCGAGAACGGCGCGCCCGGCGGATGCGACGAATGAGCGGCAACCACATGTGACGGACCCCGGGCTGGACTCCGCTTTCGTCCACGTTCCCTCAGGCGACCACACAGACATCTCTAGGCATGACGAAGTGGATATCGTTCTCTTTTGGAAGGCCAAACAAAGTTTTTTCGCTTTCACAACGAAGCACACAGCGCTTTCACAACATGGCGGCAGCAACAACAATACTAAAGCGAGAATAAAAGCCTTCTTTCTTTGCGTGAACATTTGGGCGGAGTTATGCAAATCTTCCCACATAGTGAGGTAGGTATGTGGGGGCGTGTTAGAACGAGCCGTTTTAGGTAGGTGTGGCTGACTCTGAACTTTTATAAAGAATATCTCTTTGGATTTGAGACTTTAGTCTTTGCAACTTTACAGATCTTCTTTATGCACCAAGAACTTGTAACACTCCAAAAAGAAAGGAAACATTGAAATCGCATCATATGACCCCTTTAAAACATGAAGCTTACACAATTTAACCATAATGTAAAAAATCAATAAAAAATCAATAAAATAAAAAACATTTTTTTTCTTGGTTGTTTTTTGGTCCCTGCACTACTAGTCAATTGAATCAAAACTTCAACAATTTAATAACTTAAATTTGATTAACTGTACAGCCCTAATTTTAATCAAAATTTTGCCAAATTCTGTGTTGTGACAGAAAGAATGCAAAATTATACTGTAAATTCCATTTTTATGACTGGATTCCACTGCTGAGGTAACCAAGAGCATGTCACAATGAGCAAGAAAGTAGTTATTCCTGTTAAACTCACAACAAAAAACACCTCTATCAACACAAAATAGAAAACAAGACACTTTGCATGTCTTTGGCTTTAAGAAGGTTTACCCGAGTCAGGAAGTGAGTTGAGGTCGGCACAAAGCACCAAAGGGATGCTGCTGGTTTCTCCAGATACGGAGGAGAGCTTCAGACTACGGGAGGCTTTGTCTATGATATTCTTCACCTCTGACAGGAACATCATGGTCTGCACCAGCTTCACGTCAGAATATTCTGGGTCCCAATGCATGTGAGCATTTGCCACAAGAAAGAGCTGTTTCTCCATAGCATGGATAGACTTACCTGCTGTAGAAAAATAGAAAAAAAAAGTTTTATAAAGTCACTGTTTTCAATTAAAATCTGACTGGATGAGCATAATGTAGCCTTCACTTAGGGTAGCGAAATATATTATAAATTACATATATTACAATAAATTACACAGCTGTTTGTAAATGGTGTGTTAAATAGGAAATTACATTTGCATGTTTTGTCATTTTTGCAGCATTATATTTGTGATACACACACATTACTGAAATGCAGAATGTTTATATTTTGCAATTCAAATTATCAGTGGAGATTTCATTAGATTTACATTGCAATACAGTAAACTTCACTGAATAAATACAGTACTATGTTTTTAGTAAGTACATTTTATTTATAGAGCTCATTTAAATTCAGCTTACACTGACCAAAGTGCTATATGCATCTATAAGTTAATAATCAGGAAAGGCTATAGAGTAAAGATGTGTCTTCAGTCTAGATTTAAAGACAGAAATAGAAGGAGCACTCTTAATGTCAGGTGGCAACTGATTCCATAACCATGGAGCAGCGACTGCAAAGGCTCTGTCACCTTTAAATTTAAGCTGTGACCATGGGACATATAAAAGAGCTTTATTGACAGATCTGAGGGACTTAGATAAATAATAATAAGAAGAAGAAAAATAACAACAATAATAATAATAATAATTAAAAATAATAATAGACAGCAGGTTAAGATGGGGCTTGTCCATTAAGAGCTTTAAAAACAATCAACAAAATTTTGAACTGAATTCCAAAAAAGACAGGAAATCAGTGAAGAGAAGCTAAAATTGGAGTGATATGATCACGTTTTTTTGTACTAGTTAACAGTCTGACCGCTGCATTCTGAACCATCTGCAAACGTGCCAGTGACGATTGGGGAAGACCAAGGTATAAAGAATTACAACAGTCGTGATGTGATAAATGCATGAATTACTTTTTCCAAGTCTTGAAAGGAAAGTGTCGATTTAAGTCTGGAAATGATTCTCAATTGATAGTAGCTGTTTATTATTATTTAAATATTTGTTTATTATTATTATTATTTGCCATCCAGCATTTAATATCCTCAAGACAGTCCATGAGAGGCTGCATAGAATGTCTAGATTTTAATGGAATGTACAGCTGAGAATCATCAGCATAGAAATGAAAATACATTTTATATTTCCTAATTATATTACCAAGCAGAAGCATGTACAGATTAAAGAGTAATGGCCCCAAAATGGACCCTTGAGGAACCCCACAGGAAAGAGAAACAGATGATGAGAAAAACTGGCCAATAGCCACTGAGAATGTCCTGGATTTAAGGTATGACTCAAACCACCGTATCCTTAATGCCTACCCAATGTTAAAGGCGTGGCAAAAGTATACTGTGATCTACCGTGTTAAAAGCGGCACTCAGATCCAGTAAAATCTAAACTGCATTTTCATCAGAATCAACCGCAAGTACATTTTTGAAAAAATGTCTCTTATGCTCGCCACGACCACTTACTAAAACAGTAATATTGGAAACATTACAATTATTTTTATGTCATTTATTCCTGTGATGGCAAAGCTGAATTTCAGCAATGTCACGTGATTATTCAGAAATCATTCTAATATGCTGATTTGGTTTAAAACAGTTGTGCTGTTCAATATTTTTGTGGAAAGCAGAATTTTTTTTATAATTTGAAAAAAAAAAGTCCCAAAGGAATCTTTAATGTCACTTTTTTTTATCAGTTTAATGTGTCCTTGCTAAATAAATAAATATTAATTTATTTAATTTAATACAAACACTAGTGTACACTATTGTATAATCTTTTTATAGTACAAATTAATGGCAATGTTTTAAAATTCCATTAATATAAGATTTTTGCATTATGCTAAAACGAACAAGGGCAGGAGTGTGCTTAAATGTCATGAAAATAATGTCACAGTGGGAAAAAAAATCAGAATTGTGCGGATACTCACATGACAACTCTATTAACTCCTTCTTTAGCTCCAGCAGCACAGCCACTCCAATGTTGTCTTTGGTCATGACACGATTCAGCATAGCCTCTGAGCCCTCTGAATTGGCCATAGCCAGCTGGTTAAACTCTACTGTGTGTTTCTGCACCATGCTGAACCTAACAGCAAAGAAGAAAAAATCCGGTTCCATGTGTTCATTCAAAACAACACTGAAACAAACCTCTAAGACAGAGTCTGATACCACACTTCTCAACCCGAGTGTTACTTTACTCACTTTTCAGTCTTGTAGAATATTGCACATCCATCTACATGTTTCCTGTCCGATTCAGACATGGTTCTGGCCCGGGATTTTGGGCTGAAGAATCCATCATATCCCTGTTTACTCAGCTCCACAAGGAAGTAGTTGTAATACTGCTCTGTCTCCACTTCCTGCGTATGACACAGCAGACTAAGTGACTCTGACAAAGTGCTGTAGGGGTATACATGCATTGACTATTCAGAGCTACCTGTTGTGAATTACTGAACTAAAAGAATGACCTTTAAAGAAACAAAACACAAAGAGAGAACTTAATCTATCAGGACAGGTATACTCAAATACACCAGAAGGTTACCAGTGGCTTATTATGTAAAACAAACATAAGTATTTAAAAAAATATATAAAATTGCATTAAACGCATTTCAGTTATGATGCATTCTGAAGAGCTTTTAAGACTGACTAGCATTTTTGGCTGGTCTGAGACATTGTAATTTTACTACACATTTTGCTGTAAAACGAAATAAGAGCAACTACAAGCTACGTAATTTTAGTACAGTTGCATTAGAAATTTAGGATTACATAAATTATTTTTACCTGTAAGCTGATAATATCTGCATTGCAGCTGAGGATCTCCTGCATTATGGACTTCTTCCTGTAGCTCCAGTTAAGGGCCCAGGATGGGCAGTAGCCGTAGAGCTGGTGTGTGGCGTACTTATCACACAGCACGTTGTAGCACATTACAGTTAACAGGGCTGATGAAGCAAAGAGGAGAAAGAAGGATCAGGCAAAGAGTCCTTAGATTTTGAATGATGTTCCACTATTTAAAAAAAAAAAAAAAACATCTACCGGTTGGTCTTGTCCTTTCAGGCTCCTGCAGCACAATCCAGGACCTGGACGGAGGTGGCTCTGTTGGGACTGAGAAGGCAAAGCATATTTATTTCAGGATAATAATTTGAATCAGCTGTGCAATTTTAAGTAATATTTTCTAATAAAACATTTTTTAAAAAGCCACACTGACACTGATTTAGCTGAATTTAGAATCGATTGTGAATCTAAACAGGCTTAAAACTAATTAGCACTACACAAAACTAAAACATCTTAAAAGAAGAAGAAAAAAAGTCACCCAGATTAACTCAGAATTTGGAACTGATTCTCAGAAACAAAATAAAATTATTTGACTTATTAAACCATTATACATCATGCATAAACTACAATTCAAATGTTTTTTTTTTACTATTATTAAATGTAATACTATTTTCATTTAACATAAACGTTCTTTTGAACTTTCTAGTCATGACAGAATCCTGTTTTCAACATGGATAACAATAATAATAAATGTTTCTCGACCACCAAATCAGCATATTAGAATGATTTCTGAAGGATCACGTGACACTAAAGACTGAGGTAATGGCTGAAAATTTCATCTTTTGCCTCACAGGATAATGTTACACTTTAAAAAATATACAGTGGGGCAAAAAAGTATTTAGTCAGCCACCAATTGTGCAAGTTCTCCCACTTAAAAAGATGAGAGAGGCCTGTAATTTTCATCATAGGTATACCTCAACTATGAGAGACAAAATGAATAAAAAAAATCCAGTAAATCACATTGTAGGATTTTTAAAGATTAATTGGTAAATTCCTCGGTAAAATAAGTATTTGGTTACCTACAAACAAGCAAGATTTCTGGCTCTCACAGACCTCTAACTTCTTCTTTAAGAGGCTCCTCTGTCCCCCACTCGTTACCTGTATTAATGGCATCTGTTTGAACTCGTTATCAGTATAAAAGACACCTGTCCACAACCTCAAACAGTCACACTCCAAACTCCACCATGGCCAAGACCAAAGAGCTGTCAAAGGACACCAGAAACAAAATTGTAGACCTGCACCAGGCTGGGAAGACTGAGTCTGCAATAGGTAAGCAGCTTGGTGTGAAGATTTCAACTGTGGGAGCAATTATTAGAAAAATGGAAGACATACAAGACCACTGATAATCTCCCTCGATCTGGGCTCCACGCAAGATCTCACCCCGTGGGGTCAAATTGATCACAAGAACTGTGAGCAAAAATCCCAGAACCACACGGGGGGACCTAGTGAATGACCTGCTGAGAGCTGGGACCAAAGTAACAAAGGCTACCATCAGTAACACACTGCGCTGCCAGGGACTCAAATCCTGCAGTTCCAGACGTGTCCCCCTGCTTAAGCCATTACATGTCCAGGCCTTCTGAATTTGCTAGAGAGCATTTGGATGATCCAGAAGAGGATTGGGAGAAGGTCATATGGTCAGATGAAACCAAAATAAAACTTTTTGGTAAAAACTCAACTTGTCGTGTTTGAGAGGAGAAAGAAGCTGTAGTTTGCCTCCAAAGACCCCATACCTACTGTGACGCATGGGGGTGGAAACATCATGCTTTTGGGGTTTTTTTTTCTGCAAAGGGACCAGGACGACGATCCGTGTAAACGAAAGAATGAATGGGGCCGTGTATCGTGAGTTTTTGAGTGAAAACCTCCTTCCATCAGCACGGGCATTGAAGATGAAACGTGGCTGGTCTTTCAGCATGACAATGATCCCAAACACATCGCCCGGGCAAAGAAGGAGTGGCTTCGTTAGAAGCATTTCAAGGTCCTGGAGTGGTCTAGCCAGTCTCCAGATCTCAACCCCATAGAAAATCTTTGGAGGGAGTTGAAAATCCTTGTTGCCCAGCGACAGCCCCAAAACATACTGCTCTAGAGAAATCGCATGAGTAAAATGGGCCAAAATACCAGCACAGTGTGTGAAAACCTTGTGAAGATTTACAGAAAACGTTTGACCTCTGTCATTGCCAACAAAGGGTATATAACAAAGTATTGAGATGAAATTTTGTTATTGACCAAATACTTATTTTCCACCATAATTTGCAAATAAATTCTTTAAAAATCCTTCAATTTGATTTTCTGGATTTTTTTTTTTTTTCTCATTTTGTCTCTCATAGTTGAGGTATACCTATGATGAAATTACAGGCCTCTCTCATCTTTTTAAGTGGGAGAACTTGCACAATTGGTTGCTGACTAAATACTTTTTTCCCCACTGTATATAAAAAAAACTGTTGTTTTAAATTGCAGTAATAGTTCAAAATATTAATGCTTTTACTTTTATCTATAAATAATAACAATAAATGCAAATAAATGCAGCCTTGATGAGCACAAGATACACATTTCAAAAACTTGAAAAAAATGCAACGAGAGAGCAAGCGCAAATCCTGGCAGCGGCAGGTCGCAGCGCCACTTCCGGTGGCATCCTCAGATTGGATTTCCTCTGGCAGCTGCCACGGTCTTTCTGGCCGTTTCTGCTGTTTGCTCGGTAAAAACTACACTGTTCTCAGTGGCGAGCGATGGTGTTTTTAATAACATTCCCACAGGTTTTTATTTATTATTATTGTTATATTAATTTTTTATACATTGTATGCATCAGCCCACATGCAGAGTCGTGCAGGAGTCACGATCGTTTGTCACCGTTTCTGCTGTAAACTACACTTTTTTTTTTTATAAAATATTTGATGACGCATATTATATACCAGCAAGCAGATGCGACCAGAATATGAACCCAATAAGCTAAATTGCATAAGCATTTTCTCATAAAGAACATACACATAAGGAGTGCTTAGCTGTATAGACAAAATATTCACATGTCTGTGTGTATATATATATATATATATATATTAGGTTACAACCCTTCGTTTTGTATTTTCTCGTTTCTGTCTCTCTTTTGTTTTGAAAGTGTTTGTGTCCAGGTATGATGCTGATTGGCTCCTGCAGGCTAATGATTGGCCCATCTGGATTGGTGCATTCAAAACAGGCACACCTTAAAAGCCCTGATGTCACTTCCTTTCTCCAGAGCAGGAGAGAGAGAGAGAGAGAGATAGATGTTGGGTTTTTGCTGTGTGTTCTCTTAGTTGAACTTTGATTGTTTAGAGTGTGGATTGTTTGATCTTTGAAATAGATACAAATTTTTTTTAAAGTACTAGGAATTGTTTGGTTTTTGACCCCATTGCTTGTTATGACGTGGATTTGGATTCTCCTTTTAACTCTGTTTGCCTGATCTTGTAAATAGTTGTATATCATTGTAAATACAGAGGGTTGGGAGAAAGTAAGGAGTTTGATGCCATTTTGTTTATTGTAACCTTTTTATCTCTGTTTTTGGTTAGGGAGTTAGGTTAGTATATTGTATTTTTATTTTGTTTAGGGTTTAGGAAAGAGGTCTTAAAAGTTTTTTATTATTTTGGCCTGGTCAACTCCTGAAGGAAATTCTTAGGATTGTATTGAAGGAAATTGTATTGGTTTTTTTTTTTTGTTTGGTTTCATTAAAAACCCTCAAAAGAATCCCCGCTTCCTCTCTCTCTTTTCATGTTGCGTCCTTTACCCCTAGACGGGGCGTAACTCTCTCTCTCTCTATATATATCTATATATAGGGGAGTAGCCATCATTTCAGAAGTGAGGGGGGACAGAAATTGTATTTTATATATTATATATAGTATATATATATATATATATACATATACACCACACACACACACACTGCCTAGTAATGACATTATACATACAGTATATACCTCTTATTACTTTCTTTTAATTGCCTAAGAAATCAGATACACTGTTGGACAATAACCAATAAATGATTTGTTAATGTACTACAAACTTTTTTTTTTTTTCATTTTTAATCACTAATAAGGCCAGAATAGTAGTTTCTGTAGCCTACTGTAATAAATGTTATGTCAATTAGCACTGAATTGTTCATATACTTTATTTATTACCTGGAGATGATTTTAAAAAGCACAAATAAACCATATATTGTCGCAATCGTGTGTTTAATGTCTTCACGTTTCCAAAGGTTTTTGCCTTTTATTCAGATTATACAGTGATAGCTGGACGCTTTTGTCCATATTAGGGATTTCCTGGTACATTGTAAGTTATTACTTCTATATGAGTCCGTCTTGCACTTTTTGCCTGAGAGCGCACTCTGGCTTCGAGTATGAATGAAACACACACTGAATGAGAGTATCGAGCGCTCCGTGATGTTCATCTCACCTCATTCTGGGTACTAATAAAACATTAGGTCATGCACAGACTATCTTGTCTCTCTGAATTTAAATCTATATTCTTTCACAGGCCCTTTAAAACCTCTATAACACACTTGCCCGAAAAAAGTGTCAAATGACACAGTCCTTGGGAAATTTCACATGAAATCACCAAAAAAAAATCTTCGTCAACATACTGTGAATACATGATATATCGCGCAGCACTAACAGTGAATATTATTAACCTTGGACAACAGTCCATAACACTATAGCAAAAAACATTAAAAAAATTATACATATCCTAAACGGTTAATTAGCCTGTGACACCTACTGCGCTTGATAGCACCAGCAAGATTGTCCAAAAGGTAGTTCAGCAGTCGCCGGGTACCATCTGGCTCCTGGTAGAGAGTCATAATTTCTTGAGTGAGTGGATTGCCTGCAGAGACACATACAAACAATCAGTAGGAAACATTCTCTACACAGTGAGAATGTCAATCACCAGAACAATGACCACTCACCTTTCAACCCCAGTGTTTGTAACTGAAACAATTTCCCCAATTCGAATGGCAGAACCCGCAACTGGTTGTTATTTAAAAGTAGTTCCCTGTGGAAACCATGAAACAAAAGTAAAAACTAACAATATACCAGCGGTGTGCTTTAAATAAATAAATAAAACTTTTCAGTAAAATCTTGACCAATGTATTATCACAATTTTCATGTCATTTGTGATGACTGAATAAGGACTTTTTTTAAATCATTGTTAACATTTACAATAATGTTCACATTTGTCAACATTACTGAATTAGCTAACATGAACTAATAAACACCTATTTTTTACAGCACTTGTTAATCTTTGCTAATGTTATGGCAAATCTAATTATTTATGTTATATTTTACATTCAGCAACACTTTTGATTTAAAAAATGTAATAGAAATTGTTTAAATTAACTAAAATTAACAAATGCTGTAAAAGTATTGTTCATATTAACTAACATAGTTCAAATAAAACCAAAATATATTCTAAAAAGCATTTTAAAAGTGTACCAATGTGCTGTACAATTTCAAAAATAGAATAAAAATAGAATACGGTAAGATACAATAATAAAAGGGAAAAAATGTTAGAAAAGGAGATTGAAAAAAATATCACAAATACATCTGCTCAAACCTAATGGTCATTAATAACAGCGCAGGCCTCACTAATGTAAACAAATGAAACTATTTTAAAGTGTTAACAAATCTTTTTTATAAAGATTGCACTCACATAGAGCAATTTCTAGGTGATAATTGTTATTAAAACAGTTTTTAAGAACTGAAACTTAAATTCAGTATTTACATTTATAACACTGAAATAAGGAAATTCTGGATATTAAAACAAATCACAATTTTAAAATTCCCTGACATTTTCATGACTGTGGAAACCCTGTCGGGAGTGATCTAGTTTCATCAAGTATGCTCATGAAAACATTAAAGGGGTCATATGATGCGATTTCAAGTTTGCCTTTCTCTTTGGAGTGTTACAAGCTGTTCGTGAATAGATAAGATCCCTAAAGTTGAAAAGACTAAAGTCTCAAACCCAAAGAGATATTCTTACTATAAAAGTTAAGAATGGTCCACGCCCTCCTAAAACGCCTCGTTCAAACACGCCCCCACATGTCTACATCACTGTGTGGGAAGATTTGCATAACACCGCCCAAATGTTCACGCAAAGAAAGAAGGTGTAACTTTATTGTTGCTGCCACCGCTGCCGCCATGTTGTGAAGATGCTGTGTGTTGCGCTGCGAAAGCGAAACTACTTTGTTTGGTCTTCCAACAGAGGACACGACTAGAAATCAGTGGTTGTATTTACAACACTGTTCCAGAACACTTCAAACCAAATATTCAGATGTGTGCAGCGCATTTTATGGAGGACTGTTTCCTGATCCTGGGAGAGTAGACTACAATGCCGGCTGTTCTGACTCACAGTCTTTAAGTACGTATTTATATTTAAAGAATTTGCCACTGATTATTCAAACGTGAGTTTTGAGCAGTGTAGAGTAGTGCTTGTTGTTTGTCATTTCTCAGATCACAAATGCAGACATGGTTTTATGTTTATGCGGTGCGATGCAACACAACACGTAAAAAGACAGAATAAGTCATTATAATCTGTAATTAAGTCCCCACTTGGATGCAACAAATGCCTCGTTTATAATTGGTTTTGTCTCATCGCGCCGGGACACGGCATTACAGTATGGTAAGGGACGTAACATTTCCATCCCACACTTGAGGTATTCGGCCAATCACAAAGCAACTGGATAGCTGGCCAATCAGAGCACAAATGCTTTTCAGAACGATGAGCTTTGTAAAAATCAACACGTTCATAAATCGGTGTATAGAGGAGAAACAATAATGTACAGCAGGGTTCCTCAATAGGCGGGCTGCGGACAACATCCGGCCCGTGAGAGAAAAAAGTTTGGCCCGCTCTAATTTCAAATAATGTGGCATGAAAAATCAAACGCAGCTTCAGAAAGCGACATTAACTTACATCGTGTCTACACCAGACGCGAGCGCCAAAATACAGTAGAACCCATTATAATCAGCGATTCTGGTCTTGGATGCGGCGCGACATGACAAATCCCCGACAGTAAACTGCTGCGTCTTTCTATTTATGATGTGCTGACACAAAGTTCAGATGATTTGCAATGCTTTGTCCAGTGTAGATATGATGTGACAGCAAAAACACAGCGAGTGTGTAGAAAAGAACAGTGGACACCGGAAATAGATGATTCACATGTGAATGGACTGAACAGTTTTGAGTGAGTGAGTGAGTGAGTGACTGATATCTTTGTTATGGAATACACGTGGTTCGCAGTGAGTTCACAGTTTTAACGTACAAGTTTGCTTTAATTTATTTTCAAGATCTGAGGTAAAATATCTATTGTTGCTTTCACTATGGCTATAAAGATAACGCAAAATAATATTAAAACTCACATTATACACTTTTAACATTGAATAAAGCACATAATCATTACCAGAGATTATCACTGTCATATTTTGTATGTTGTTCCTGTCGCGACGTGCAGAAAATAAAAACTGTTCCTAAAATAGAATCCCGTGTCGCTTATTGTCATGTGTTGCTGTCGCGGGTGGTTAGGACAAAAAACTACAAGGAAAAGATAATTTTTATCGCGTCATGTCTGGTTGGGACACACGGTGTTACAGTTTGATCCCCCCCCAAAAAATCTAAGTATAAAAATATTAATACTGACAAATCTAATAATTTAATCTGCAATTAGGGAAAGTGGAGAGAAGAGATGCAGTCTGGGAATGAGCAGGAACAGTTGATTTGCATGGCAGACATTGGAGATCCAGATTTTTTTGTTTGTTCATGTTTTAATATCAACAGGCAAAGTGCTCTGTATCTAAAAAAAAAAAAAAAAATGCAAAAATGTTAATAATTTTTTGAATAAAACATACTGGGGGAAAATCTGAATATTTATCTTGTGACCATCTTGTGATTAATTTTAACAAAAGCAACAATAATATAATAATTGTAATAATAACAATTATAGATAGATAGATGTCAGTGGCCCTTGGCTGGGTATTGTTGGCAGAATTCGGCCCTCTGCGAAAACACATTGAGATACTCTGATGTGCAGTATGTGGAAAATAATGTGTTTTTTGAACCTTAAACCGCCTAAACACATTTCATTACACCAAATACACAAAATAATGTTCTTTTTAGCAACATCATATGACCCCTTTAAGGAACTTTTTCCCTGTATTGTAAACACATTAAAGGGAACAAACGATCCATGGAAAGAATAACGCAGCTTTTGCTCCAAGTAGCTCACCTGAGAGACACCATGTTGCCAAGTGCTGCTGGCAGGCTCCTGACCTTATTGGATGAAAGGTCCAAGAACACAAGGTTGTGCAGCTTGGCAATTTCAGGTGGAATGCGTGACAGGGAGTTGTCACTGAGATGCAGAGCAGTGAGGTGAGTGAGCGACCAAAGGCCCGAGCTGAGACTCCGAACATTACCTGAGACATCAACAAACATTAATAAAAATATCTCTTTTGTTAATATGTTTCACTTCATTGCAGAAGTGATCTGAAGTTGAGATTTCTATCAGAGGGTTTACTTTGAGACATACCAATTATTTCAAGCCCATCCCAGATGGATTTTTTCCCACTGTTTGCCTCCTCACTGGACATGATAGTGTACATCCGCCTGAAATCAGGCGGGTCATATTTCTCTGTGGGCATCCCTAGACCACTGTAAGGGACAAATACTTAATCAGATTTATATAACGAGACAAAAATATTTGCATGACATGATTGAGACATCTCAAAGCCTGTTTACAATCCAAACAAGAACACAATTTACACCCGTTTATTTTCTGAGTATAATATGCAAAAAGTGCATATGCGAATACTAGGACTATATAGCATATAGTCTATATATGCCGGATGTTGTGTAAAGATTGTTGCTGCTGTTTTGCAAGCAATCAAAAACTATCAATCTATGAATCATTCTAATATGCTGATTTTGTCTAAAGACATTTCTTATTATTATCAACTTTGAAAACTGTTTTTGCAGCTAAATATTTTAGTGAGACCACAGATACATAACCATGTAAAACGTAAAAATGTTTTCCCAAAAGTCTTACTTTATATAACAAGCATATAATTAAAAGTAAAAAATAAACAGGCAGATAAATGACCTTGCTAACTGGAACTGTCAAAACAAACGTAACTTGACAACTACTAACGTTAACTCTTTTCAAGACCTAAACACACCCGTTACACACACACTACAACGCTAATTAGACTAGAAACAAGTCTAATAATATTTAATTATCCTATTTATACGATGTTGTGCATGTCAAAGGAAACAGAAAGTAGAAATGCAACAAAGCACGCAAGCTAATAAACAACTAGCTCTGTGCTATGCTAATGACCCAATTAAACTCATCAATACTCTAAAACGCGTCCTCCACAAAGTGACATAACATGAAATATCATGTTAATCATACACATGTAAAAGTAATAAGCATCCACTGCGTCTGTTTACTGAAGAAGTAACCCAAATCAAGTTAACCTGACATGCTATCAACATTAGCCACAGGCTGCTAAAGGTGCAGCCCTCTAAAATATTTATATCTCAATTAACACTTTTATATGTGTTCAATAAAATATTTAGGAAATACGGTGCACATGTTTTAAAAAATAACAATTTTATATAATATTCTCTGCATATGAACAAAGAGAGGCTAACTAGTGCAGCTAT
Organism: Sinocyclocheilus anophthalmus; assembly: GCA_018155175.1. NCBI lineage: Eukaryota > Metazoa > Chordata > Actinopteri > Cypriniformes > Cyprinidae > Sinocyclocheilus > Sinocyclocheilus anophthalmus. The sequence continues at coordinate 32,128 of JADLZN010010586.1, forward strand.
AGCTAACTTGGAAACAACCCCAAACGGGGACTCATGTCAGCAGGAAATCTTTAGAATATTTCAGAATTACCTTCAATAGCATAACAACTCCTGAAGTCAGCTGTGTGTCTCACTTCGGCGTTAATTCATTCGTTCGTGTCGGCTGTGCAGCTACGGGAAGCAGCGGCAGCGCAGCATCATGGCGGAAGGTTTTTGTGCAGCTGTTGTGCTGCTCTCCAAAACAAGGGTCCATGTGCCCATATCGAGCTGTCTGTTCCAGTCTCAAACCCTGGAGAGCTGTCTACACAGAACGCATCTGTGGTGCTCAGAAATGTTGTCTTGGTATGCAGCTCGTTCGAATTTGAGACGCAGTCTTCTTCTACCATTTCATTCTTAATGTTGTCTATAAGTTTTGGATGGAACATGTTCTGAATGTGTATGTTATTGATGTAGATCATTTGCAGTGAATGAGCAGGGGGGGAGTCTTCATTTACTTACTGTTAAGGGATGAAAAAATTATGATTTGGGTACTCCGTCTTTGGGTGAACTAAACTTTTTTTGCACACAAAACAATATAAAGCTTTTTTAATTATTTTATTATTTAAGTCTAAACAGAGGAGGACAAAGTACTCAACTCCATTACTTTAGTGAAAGTACAGATACTGCTTGTCAAATATTACTACATTACAAGTAAAAGTTGTAAAGACTTTTTTCTTAAGTAAATGTACAGAAATACTTAGGTACCAAAGGTAAATTTCCCTTTTTTTATGTCAATGCACTGTTTTATTGTTGTACGTAATACTTGCAATACTTCTGAAGCAACTTAGAATACATTACACCTGCTGAATACACTGACTAGCTTGTAGTATCTTTGGAATAAAGAGCTTTTAGAATGTTAAAAACCTATGGGGGAAAAAAATTAACACCCCTACCCACCCCCACAAAAGCAGTATGGTAGTGATCTCACACAGCTCTGACAGTGTGTGCACACATCTGCAGTATGTGTAGCCATTCATCCACATTTGAACAGAGTGGACAGTGAAATCCTGTAAATACAGAGTGATAAGGAAGAAAAAAAATCAAACCTGCTTTAAAACCCAGCAACACAACTGTAGCTGTACAAATTTACAGCAGCAACACTGCTTTAACAAAAAAACAAAACAGCAAGACATTATTTGACATCAAAACGAAAATGTAAAAAATGCTGTCTAATCGCTCTCGCTGTACTTTGATGTCACACACAGAACGGTCTGTGCAGTTCTGCTTCAAGTCCAACAGCTATTGTGTTTTATTAGGAGACGCACACCAGTTCTTCTGTGGCTTTATAGGTAATATTTTCACGTACACAATTTAGCAAAATCAGACAATATTGTGTCTAATACATACCACAATATTAACTTCTTATTATTGAATTGTTGTAAATAAATATCACATTTGCAACTGGTCAGTGTTCAAAAAATGCTGGGAAATCACTTCATGTAGCCCCAGGAGTGATTACTGATAAACTGTCTGAAAAAACTACAGTTTTTAGAGAAGAAAGAAATCACCCACTGACTTTCAAAGCTGCTACATAGTAACGACTTTCTACTTCGAGGACCTTGATAGAAATGTAGTGGAGTGAAAAGTACAATATTTGTCTTTCAAATGTAGTGAAGTTAAAGTCATAAGTTTCCAGAAAAAATAATACTCAAGTAAAGTACAGATACTCAAAAAGTGTACTTAAGTACAATACTCAAGTAAATGTACTTAGTTACTGTCCGCCTCTGAGTCTAAACATAAATGAAATTCCACACAACTTATTGAAAATCATATAAGCAGGTGCACAGGAATAAATAACAGCAAAATAGTCTTAACAAAAATAAATACCACACACTGCTATAGCTTGCAAACCATTTTAATGCAACATTTGAAATAATTTTCTGATGAAGGTTGCATCATGCGTGACCAAAATGTTGCATCAAAATATAAATTGCTGGCTATAGCAGTGTGCGGAATTCATCTGTTTTTGTTAAGACTATTATTTTATGTCTGCGACTGAAATGTAAAATAATAATAGTAATAATAATAAAAATACATTTAGTTAAAAATTATTATTAAAGTTTAATGATTTCGTTCTATGTCCTGTTAATGAGATGGATTTCATTGGGCGAGCGTATAATAATAATATTTTTTCTTGGTCGTGTTGTGGCAGTAGTAAACAAACACACAAAATTGTATAAAAAATAATTTATTAAAAATATTTTTTAGAAAAGTTTACATTTTAATAAAGCTATTATAAAAGGTTTAATGACTTGTAGTAATGCTGGGCATGTCAGTTATGTGTTCTTGTAGTTGGGATAATAAATCCTGCATTTGCATGGAGAGAGCATGGCCGATATCGTTGGCTGCACGTGACAGGAAGGTGTCCACTGCCTCTTGCACATCTGAGCATTTCACTTGATCATCCAATGTCCAAATAGGAGCATGCCTCCTATCAAAACGCTTTGTGATGGGGAAGTGTAGATGACCTGGGGAACAGAGTTTGAAAGTAAGGTAAATTAAAAAACTACAATGGTGACTATATTTGATCACTTAAAATGTCTTATTTATTAGCTGAAAAAGCGATGTTAGCACTGGTTTGTTTACCGGTCACAACTTCTTCATAACTGAGAATCAGCATCCACAGAAGCTGAAGGAGTTCATCCCATTTTCTCCACTTCTCTGCTCCATCCTGGCACACCATGCAGGGAAAGCATGCGAGTTCAGCTGTTATGTAGAATAACAATGCAAAATGCTAATTTGTAATATAATAGTGCAATGATCTTTTACAGAGGGGTCTGAGGCCAGTGTGGAGCTCTTGATGTAGTGTAGCAGCAAGTTTAGAGACATGGGCAAGCATGTCTTCTGAGAACAAGCCTCATCCAACAGCAGCTTCAACAACTTGCATCTCAGCAGCTTGCTATCCAGAGTCCTCAGCAACAAGAGTCTAGCACACACAATGAGAAAGTACATAAATGCACTGTTATAATACAAAGAGCAGCAAAAACTCTTCATTTAGAGAATATTCAGTAAAGGTCAAATGATTGCAATATGTAAAATAGTGCAAGGACTGATTAGATATGGGGTTTTTATTTTTTACCTTAGCTGCCTGCTAGAATGCATTCTGTTAAGACAACTGAAGAGTTCTTCTGAGAGTTTGTCTGAACTGTAGTTGGGGTTCTTGTCCACCTCCAAGGCCAATGTTAACATCCTCTGAAGAGATAACACAATCCTGTAACAAATAAAGTAAATGTATCTATTTAGCTAAGAAAGAAAGGACAATCCAAACTGTTTTTTACAGACTGTTGTTGCACGGCAAAAATATATCACTGTTAGAAATGTAATGTTATATTACCATTCAATGTTTGGGGTCGGTAAGATTTTTTTCCATCAAGGCTGCATTTATTTGACCAAAAATACAGTAAAAACAGGAAGAGTAAAATATTATTACTTTCTTTTTCTATTTTAATATACTTTAAAATGTAATTTATTCAGCATCCTGCGATGATCAAGCTCGAATAATGAAATACAATATGGCTGATGAACATTTTCTAATATAATTATCATCCATGAACAGTAGTTTTGCTCGCTTAAAAAAAGTTTGCCCCAGAAAATTCAGTGAAATACTCTCCAAAATGGCGCTACGGTGACGCGGAAGAGAAATTGGTTGAATAAGTCGTTATTTTATTTGTTTCTCTCCCTTTGTCCCTTCGCGTACAAAAAGTATTCTCGTCGCTTCATAAAATTCATATTGAACCACTGATGGCAGATTAACTATTTTTACGATGTCTTTCATACTTTTCTGGACCTTGACAGTGTAATTTACTTGGCAGTCAATGGGACATCACAAGCCTCCCGGTTTTCATCCAAAATACCTTAAATTGTGTTCCAAAGGCGAACAAAGCTTTTACGGTGTTGGAACGACACGGGGGTAAGTGATTAACGACAACATTTTCATTTTGGGGTGGAGTAACCCTTTAATTAAAAAAATAATAATAATCTTACTGACCCCAACCTTTTGAACGGTAGTGTATAATGATAACAAAAATGATCACTTCATATACTTAAGATAGTTGTCCTCATTCTTTGGATATTCCACATCTTTTGAGTGGTTCACTGACTCCTTAGCAGCATTCATCATCCAAACTATTATATCCCTAAGAACAAGAATCACAAAGGATTATGCCAAGCCAAAACCAATTGCAAATTAGGGACTTAAATTAAAACGGCTCCAACAATAGAGAATATAACTCACTTGACTTGCCCAAATGTTTCATTGCCACATGAAAGCATCTTCTTTGCAACAGAGTGATGAAGACACTGAGACCTGCGTTTAAAATGAAAATCATCTTCTAAAACCTGCAACACATATTGCAGGAGCATGTACTGGACCTCTGTCCGCAACCTCCTAGCGTCATCCTTAAGACAGGAATAATGAAGCACAGAATGTTGAAGAAATAAAAGCATTACTTAATAATATTTTTAACATTACTTAAAGCTATTTTTTTAAAGTGCTAAATGTATATACCTGTTCTGTCATAACTGACTTCATCAGTTCCCAATCGCATGGGACTGTAGAAGCATCCACAGGATGGTATCTTAACATATAAAACAAACAACTTATAAAATAAACATGAATAGTACGTTTTACACATCATTTTTGGAGGAGTTGGGCATCATCTCTGGTTTACACTTGACTTTTTCATGTAAACTTAAATTGTTCATACTCCCATAACTGTTTTAAACCAAGTAGTTGCAGCTGTGATCACACTCACCTCTGAGTCTTCATCAATAGGTTATAGGCCTCTATGACTAAAACATCAGGGCTTTGTGGGTTTAAGAAAATCCCCCTGAGCAGGTGTATCGTAATATCCACTGGTGGGTAATACCGAGGCTGAATGAAGTCAGACAGCAGCTGAAGAGTGCCTTCTGGATAATTTTCCTCAATAGTGCTGTAGACCAAGCTAAGGCTCTGACGGCATAGAGGCTCAGCGGGACCATAGTGTTCGTCTTCCCCATCGTCATCCTGTTAAAAACAGAAATTGACTGACTGAAATCTATTTCGTAATATAGGATATTCACAAATTTTCTGGCATGTTCAGGGTGAGACCCAAGGGTGTGTCTTGCAGCAATTCTGGTCCTAAGGGCTGAGGTAAACACAAAAGACTGTATGATTCATGTTAAAATGATGAATACACAGAGTACCAATATGAAACAACCATATTATCAATATTTTGTCTATTAAACGGATATTCCACCCAAAAATTTAATTCTCTTCTCGTGGATTATTTTTCTAAAAAACTTGTGTTTATGTTCATCTGAAGAAAAAAAGTCATATACATATAATGTGACAGCATAAGTAGATGACAGAATTTTGGAGTATCCCTTTAAATCTATCTATTAAAATGTCAATGTGCATATCAAAACGTCTTACCATGTGTGGAACCGTTCCACTCATGCACTGACTAAATTGTCTGTACTGAGTCAGACAGATATGTTGTCTATCTTCTGAATTGTTTTCAGAAAGATCTGACTCCATATTATCCAGCACATTTTCATTGTCGCCATCGCTGCTTGTGTCCCAAAGCCTGATGGGAGGGCTTTCTGGGGAACCTGCATCTGAATCATTTCTCTTTTGCTCTGTTCTCTCTGGAAGGTTTGGCGAGGAGGGCTGCGAAATGAGGAGGCTGAAGGAGCTACTTGGTGAGCTCAGTGTAGACAGATCAAGGGAATGTGCTGCTGTGTCACTGGCAAGAATCTCTGTGGAAGTGGGACTGTTGGGTTTACTCTGTTTAGATGAAAACTTAGGGCTCCAGGGGGGCGATGCCCTAGATGAGGGGTACGAAGGTATGGAGGGGTACGAAGGCTCGGGATGAACCTGAGTATGTAGGTCCTCATTTTTACCGTTATTCATTGTTTCACCGTCCTCTTTTAATAAAAGTGCATTGGACACTGATGCAGTATGAGTAGCAGAAGGAAGCGCAGAGGTTTGAAATGACTGTTGACTGTTGCATGTTGTAAATGGATGATCATTATCTTCAGACTTAATGGATGAATCCGAGAATATATAAGCATCTACCTCACTCGGACAGTAATATGGACTGTCAAGATTGTAAGGAGAGAGAACACTGTCTTCCCATTTCTGTGATGAGTCAAGATTGTCTTCTTGGTCTGTTTCTATGCTGCAGACAGCTGGTGTACTAAGCTGTGTGTCTTTAGTGTTCTGCGATACATCTACAATAGAGTTCTTTAATATTTCAGATTCACATTTGAACGGACTTTTACTTTTATCACTGGAACTGCAATGTTCCAAAGACTTATCCCAGCTCAGCCGCTCAGACGGCAAGCTTGAATTACAATTTGTGTCCTCATGCAAATAATCTTCTGTACTTTGGAGCACGTCTGTGAGAGTGCTCTCCTGACTGAGTGACTTAGAGGCAACAGACTGCAGACTGCTTCCTACAAAACACACTGAATTAGCCACATCTTTGCCAATACAGGTTTGAGATTTTGATTCTTGAGCTTTTCCAAAAGATGCCGGTGTTACATGCAATTTCTTGCCTCTGCTTTCTACTGATGGCAAAGTTGCCGATGGTTTCTGCACACCAACATCATCAGGCGGATCGTCTTCACTTAGATCTATAACTTCTAGGGAGGAGCATGTATCTCTTCTTGAGTGTCTTCGCCTTGGAGGGGTGAAGTTGTGGGCTGTGATATCGATGAGGACCTGAGACAAACAAATAATGAATAAAGTGGGAGAAACCAAACGTAATACAGTGAAAGATTGGTACAGACTTTTCTACGCTTATGCCAGTATTGATAACTACAGAGCAGGTGGCTGTTGGCAAGTATGTCAAAAATATTGCACTGACAACAAAATAATAGCACTGACAACAAGGCTATCAAGCCTCCTTGAAGGGGCTGTAATTTTGCAACAATGGCCAACTGCTGTACATTGTCCCACTTATTACACTGCTATGTAGCCAAATAAATAAATAGATAGATATTAAATACTGATTAAAGTTGAAATTATTTTAGTAGATTATGCACAGACCGTGAAGAGGCGCAGCTCTGAGATACAATGGTTTCCCGGATGAGCGGTCAGTTAAACTCCACTGGCCAATCAGAATCGCTTATTCCAGAGCGTGCGTAATAAAATGCAACGTAATCTTCTAAACGCGCATCAGTCAATTTATCGATAAACACTGCCTTGATATCAAAATAATTCAATTGAAATCTAAAATGAAATACGATAAACATACAATAAAATCTCATTTATTTTATTTAAATATTTAAATAATATTTATATAAATTTTAGTTTTGTTCTTGAAGGTTGTTGTGCTCCGCAAACCGATGAAAATCTCTTTTTTAAATGATAAATAACTCGACGTAAGTCACCTGTGCGCGTGCCAGCGTCTCCTGCAGCTAAGGTCATGTATAAAAAGCACAAACCACGTGCGGTTAGAAACAAGAGTAAGTTTACGCATCACTCTAAACAAATATGCCTTTTTGCATATGGAAACCACATGAAAGTGCTCATGGTCTGCACAGAAACTGATAAAAGTGCAAGCGGCTAAAAAAAATAAGCAAAACATTGTGAGTCTGGTACAGACAAACTGCTTGAAAACAGTCGAATAAACTTACAGGTGTGACTGGGAGCCATTGTGCTCGAATGAACGGAACTACGTCCTCTTTGTCTTCATTATAACTGCTTATAACCTCTAAATCAGAGTCGTCGTCGCTGCCCGAGCTGACACAAATAACATCCTCCATAATCCTGCCTCACCCTGTCCCATTAATCATGTTTGCGCTGACAGAGCACAGTCTTGAACAACAAACAACGAGTTCGTCCAGGCGAGAACATTAACCGTGAAATTATTGTTGTTTAGCTATTTCTTTCAAACAAGTCTCTCTGAAAACAAATAATCACGGAGGTAAATATCAATACTAGAGTCACATAGGTGGAAATGGTTTGGTTTCACTATTGTAGGATTTGACGAAGGAACTTCCGCGAGTGAAATGTTGTCGGTTTATGCGGAAGTGTGTTGGATTATGATTGAGAGCGATAGGTTTGTACCTTGTCTGCGTCTGAGTGTTTTTAGTTATGCTGCACGCAGCCATAGATTCCCGTTAAAGCAACATTACAGTTACATCTGATTATGAGCTTCGAAGTGTGTAGATTGCAGAGCTTTATCGTCGGTTGGTCTGGCCGATATATTGGATGTGTCTCTTGAAGGTCGGCTGCGGGGATGTAGCTCAGTGGTAGAGCGCATGCTTTTGCATGTATGAGGCCCCGGGTTCATTCCCCGGCATTTCCATTTTTCTTACACTTTATTTTTTGTTTGTTTGTTTGTTATATAACAGACTGTTGTCGAAGATCACGTAGATTTCTATATCATGCTGTCGATTAACATTTACATATTTATTCTTTTATCAAAAGATTTATCCAAAAGCAAGGAACATCACAAGCAATTTATTTTAAGAGCCAACAACATTTAAAGTACTGCCAAATTAGTGTGTGTGTGTGTGTGTGTGTGTGTGTGTTAGTTTTACCAAGGCTGCATTTTTTTTTTTGTTCAAAAATACTATACATATTATTACAATACTGTGAAATATTACAATTTTAAATAACTTTTCTATTTTAATATATTTTAAAATATATTTTCTTCCTTTCAGTTCTGAATTTTCAGCTTATTTATTTATTTGTGTTACGCCAGTCTTTAGAAATCATTCTAAATATGCTGATTTGCTGCTCAAGCTTTTTCCTTATTATTAATCCACCAGATGATCCTATGTTAACACATTTGGCTGCTCAACATTTTTTTTTATTTTTTTTTTTGGAAACCGGGATTTTTTTCAGGATTCTTTGATGAATATAATGTTAAAAAGAACAGTGTGTTCTTACTGTCACTTTTGATTAGGTAAATGTGTCCGTGGACTATTAATTTCTTTTAAAAACAAGTCTTACTGATCCCATACTTTTAAACAGTGAAATACAATACTTTTCTCTAAACAGAAGGATGAGTGACTCACTGGGAGTCTATCTTTTGTGGTATTAGTCAGAGGTGACCATAGTAAGAAATTCCAGTGCCGTCCCTTGTGAGAGCAAAGTTGAGGCCCATGTCTTGAGTGCACAATGAATATCTGTATTGCGGATTTCTTCTTTAGGCATCTCGGTTGTCTTGGAGACAAGGAACTTCACTTGGTCTTTTGTGCCTCTTGATCGCTCTCTTTTTGAACACACACTTCCATTCACAGATAAACTTCCTGCCTTGTGCATCTTTCTTAAAATACATCGAACACATCTGCCCCTCTAGGCCGCACACTTTGACCTGCGGGTCAAAATCATTAGCAGGACAACAAGGCAATAATGCATCCTTTGCTCATACTTCTCTCTCTCTCTCTCTCCTCTGTCTCTCTCTCTCCTGTTCTCTTCTCTCCTCTGTCTCTCTCTCTCTTCTCTCCTCTCTCTCTCTCTCTTCTCTCTCTCTCTCTCTCGCCTCTCTCTCTCTCTCTCGAAAAAAAAAAAAGTTTTTATTTTGGCCAGTTTGCAGTTCTCTTTGACAGGTTATATTCTAAGATGTTTACCAGATCAGGAGGTCAAGTTACACTATAAACATTCAGCACACGCCTCAGTTGCCCTTGTAGGTATGCTTTTCCAATCCGGCTATTCCCTTGGGACTCCCCACAGATTATCCAGCAAAAAAAACAGATAGCCTCTCTTGCTTTCTGTCATGATACAAGTTTGAACAAGTTAACCCCTGCACAGAAATGCCAGGATTTAATTAATTGTATATGTGCCAACAAACTTTTACATTTTTTAAATACAGAAATTGTCACAAAGAAGTTACCTGATATGTCATAGTAGACCAAATAGCAACAATGCATTTAGCTAGATCTGTTCAAATCTTCGTTTTTAATTTTTTTTGTAATCCTTTCGTTAAGAGGATTTAATCCCAACATATCCACAACTACACACAAGCCCAAAGATAAAGTGACACCTTAAGTTGACTGAGATCTCACATTAAAGGATGCATATATAAATATGTAAATGTCCTTATACTATATGTTTAGAATCACTTTAGTGTTTCATCCGTTATTTAAATCTAGGAGACATTTGAGTCATTTGCATATGAAGTATAGGAAATTTGATAGAGAGTGGATGGACATGTGCAACTAAGCATGTATCTAAATCTCCTCGCTGGATATAAAGAGGCTTTTTCACACTGGTATCTTCCAAGCACAGAGAGAGAGAGTGAGCAAATGCACTTAGCAGGGGTGGGTGGGTACATTATTGAGGGGGTATTAGGAGTCCATTGTGAAAGTGCAGATGCAGAAGGAGGGGGGGGGGGAGGGGGTTGAGGAGATGAGAGAAACACATCTGTTCAGGAACAGAGAAGGAGGGCAACGGGACAGAGCAGGCGAGTGCAAAGGAGGAAAGAAAAGAAGTTGTGAAAGTAAGCATGCCCCATTTCTTTCTGTTTTGAATAAGATCATTCATTGCATCACTTCTTCTTTGCATTAAGTTTTCTTTGTTGCTGTCTGACTATCTTTAGCTTATTTAGTGTGGGAGAAGATTAAAATGATTCTGGATCCTTTGTTATGTTTTATAAATTGCCTTGATAATTATTTCCACCCCCCTATGTTGTGTAAATTACAGCTTTAAATGAATGCACGCTGTTAAGAAATGCAGTCCATCAGGGATTAAGTTAAGCTAAAAACTCAGTCTGAGAATGTATTACCCATATCAACAGATTTCCCAACGGTTTGTGGAAAAGCATGTATGCAAGTGTAACACTTTTTCGTTTTTGCTCATGTTTTTGGAAAATGTTTAGCTTAAAGCTTTGAAATTTAGCTTCAAACATCTTTGACATGTTAGCGGTTGTTACCTGCATCAATTAAATTTGAAAAAGTCTGAAACTGTTCAACTAGAAGTACAAAGATTGATGTTTATTTCTTTCTTGTCACTTGTAACATCATGTGATAATTGTAAATGATAACAATAAATGATAAAGCTTTATAATGTACAGCATGCAGATATATAATTTGTCTATATAGTGTTTAAAACCTTTTTAAATTCTAGACACATCCTCATATTGTAGAGTACAGTCTTGAGTACATGACTTCAGTGGACATGTAAACAGAGCAAGACAAACAAGTTGATATTGAAAATATATGTGAAATGAAATGATGACGCTAAAACACAACGTTACATAAGGACAACGTTTTTACTTAGATTTTTACACCCAAAGCAGTTCATTTAATATATTGTTATTAATACTACTACTACTACTAAAAACTTACTTTATTATAATTATTTATTTTATTGTTTTAAAATCATTCGTTTAATTTAATTTGCTGTCTGTTTGACATAAATTCCACACATCTGGAACTGTCAGATATTTTGGGAGGTTAGGTTGAGAGATTGAATTGCATATCATAAATGACATGCCGATGCATTAGGTTATTACATTTATTGAGTGTCACATTTATGCAGGTTCTCCCCTACTGTCTTTCTGTGACTGGGTCAATGTCTCATCTCTCAGACACTAATAAATCCATACATATTTACATGCATACATGTGTCTCTTCCCCTTTTTCCCGTCAGTCTCCCTCCCTTTCGTACACTGTCCTCTGTCTTTGTCCTCTGATACTGGGAGTGTTTTCCTTTAATTCCATTATTCCATAACTCTTCTTTTCCATGCCCCATGCCCCATTCCCCATCCCTCGTCTACTCTTCCAACCCGACGTCTCCCACATTTCTTTAATGAAATGACACCAGCTAATTTAATTTCTTCCTAGTCACATCTGTTGTGCTTGTCCCCTTTTCCTTTAAATTGAAAAACATTAAACCTCTGTAGGCTCTTCATCCTTTTCTCTTTGATACTAGCCATCTGCAATTCAATCACACAGCATTACAACCAAAGCAGTCAGCAGTGTAGTCAAGGAAATTATTTTAGGACTGAAAGAAGTCCTCACTTTTAATGAGATTGCACTACAGATTTAATTGATCCTCTTATATAAAGTTGTTTAGAATACTATAGAACACAATCATGTATAATAACCATTAAATGACCTCCAAATTGTGCATTTACAGTGCTGGCATCAATCCTACAATTCCTTAACACAAGAGAGGCCACCATCTCTGATTCAGCAAAGATGACGTCATTGAAATCACTTGACTAAGGAGGACTGAGATTTGCATATCTCTGTCAACAGAATTGGTTTCATAGTTCTACTATTCCAAGCAGATGATGTATACACTCTCAGTATGATGGCGATGTTTTGGACAGTAGTTGTCTTCTACATGTGTGGACGTACAATGGAAGCTTATGGAAAGGTTGATAAAGATGCACTGCCAACCACTTTGGCGAGCACAGTTATGTCTACTGCTTTACCCACTGTGTTACCCACAGAAGATGAGAGCATCAAACTTGTGGTGAGAATGTTTTGGAAGTTTTACAGTTTCACCTGCAGTTGGAAAAGAGTTTTCAGTGTTGTAGTCTTCTATTAAAAGTCAACATGAAATTGACCTTATATGCTTCTTATTGTGCATGATTCATTTGTGCACGTTTTTTCACATTATTTAGTTTTTCAGAATTTTGAAGAAAAATTTAATAATCTGTTCTGCCCCTAAAATGAGTTTTTTTTAAGAACATCACATCCCCCATCACTAATTTGTTCTTGCTAATGCATGTTATAGAACTAAATGGGGTTGCAATGGCAGTTTTATATTGCTTTCATGGTTGATATGAATACTTTTCAATAATTTATTTTTTTTTAAATTGGAATCTAACTCTTTTTTTTTAATCATTTACAAATGCATTACATAATTTATTACAATTCCCATAAATGCTTAGAAATGCCAAATTTGGGGTCATGATTTTTTTAATGTTTTTGAAAAAAGTTTCTTATGCTTACCCAGGCTACATTTATTTGATCAAATATACAGTAATACTGTTGAAATATTGTTACAATTTAAAAGAACTGTCATCCAATAGAGCATATTTTAAAAATCATTACGCTGATGGCATAGCTGAATATGCTGATTTGGTGTACAAACATTTCTTATTATTATCAGTGTTGAAAAGTTGAACAATTGTGCTGTTTAATATTATTGTGGAAATGGTCATATATTTTTTCCCAGGATTCTTTAATGAATAGAAAGTTGACAAAAAACAGCATTTATTTGAAATGTTTTTACTGTTACTTTTGATCAGTCAAATGCATCCTTGCTGAATAAATTATAAATTTCTTTTGAAAATTTCAATGGTGGTGTATTTGAATATATTTTTATGGTTTCATATTGTTCTGTTTGGCAGGATTGGCTCACAAAGTATGGATATCTCCCGCCCCCTGATCCCTCTACAGGTCAGTTACAGGCCTGGACAGCTGTCACTCAAGCAGTGAAGAAAATGCAGAGGTTTGCTGGTTTGGACGATACAGGAGTATTAGGTATGAAAAACCAAATATGTCCCCCACTGTTTTTAAATCTCAGTCTTATTTCATAACTCTTCTATTGTGTCTTCGTCTTTACCCTTGCCTTCCTCTCACAGATGAAGAGACAGTTCAACTGATGCAGACACCCCGGTGTTCACGTCCAGATGATGATGACCAAACCATTCAGACATCGGCACTACACAGTGATGATATGCAAAATCAAAGGATGAAAAGAGCAGTTTCTACCTGGACAAGAAGAAATATCAACTGGAGGTTAGCCTGATGATTATTTTACCGGTTGTTTTTTTCTTCCTGCTTTTTCCATCCTGCATTCATCTACATGATGTACAGTATCACAGCAAAGTAAAATATTAAAAAACACCTCAGCAAATCTTAGTGTATTATTCTTTGTTTTTTCTCAGGCTGCGTTCTTACCCGGCATCCTCTAAACTATCCCATGAAATATTTCGCTCCCTTGTGTACTATGCACTCAGAGTGTGGGCCGATCCAACATTACTTGAGTTCCATGAGGTTGTGGTTACTTTTTAAAACTCAGAGTTCCTGAATGCTTTTGTGTTCATGTAAATTCACAGACTATGTTGAACTATTTTAAATAGGTGCGAGGACCAGAGGGGGCGGATCTCCAAATAGATTTTTTGCATGGTCCCCATGGAGACGGATATCCCTTTGATGGAGCAGGTGGATCTGTTGGCCATGCCTTCTTTCCATCAGATCCAGACAGGGCAGGTGGAGTTCATTTGGATGCAGAGGAGGAATGGGCCTTCAGACAACCAGGTAATTCTGCAAAACAATCAAAGGTAAGGAATAATGCACAAAGCTAAAGTAAAACCCAACAGGACAGTACAGGCCAATAATTTTCATCTTATGGACAAGAAATAAAAACATAATTTTTTTATCAAGTGAATTTAAGTTTTACAAAATTATAATGTACAGTATGAAAGAAAAATATTCAATTTGAGATTTGCTAAAATTACAATTATTAAATATTTTTTGTTTTAAAGATTAGCTTTCCCATCATATAATGCTTCCTTAATCTTATTGTAAAATATCATGAAATATAGGCCTTAAAAAAACTTTTTTTTTTTTTTTTTTTTTGATTGTTGAGTATCATATTCTATACTCAGGACTTGCCCCCTGGCTCATATAGTATGACATAAGGAAAATATGGAGCTCGTTCTAATTCAGGAGCCCACACTGAACAAAAATATTTGGAGCAGTTGCTTACATTTTTATGATCAAAGCATTGCACTTTTTATTGTTGTGGGTAAAACATAATGCAATGCAATACAATGATGAATGAGAAATTCTTCAAAAGCCTGGTGTATCATATCTAATACATTTTAACATGATTTAAAAGAAATGATGATGTATAGATCAAATGTATAGATGTATAGATCAAACCAAAGTTGCTTCAGTCCAGTAAGTTCATTTTGCAAAATTATAACAATATAAAAGTTATTACTGTTAAATCAGTAAAGATTTCACAGCAAAAAAGCCACATTCACCAAAATCTGAAGGTAGATGTTACTGAAAAGCCTTTTATTTGCTAAAAAAAATTATAAATTATCAATCAGATGACAGAAGATAACATATTTTTCAGCAAAATTTTGACCATGTTGATAATTTAGAGGCCTCAGAAATTTGCACATCAGATATGATACAGTAGACCTTTAGGCTAATAGGGTTCAGTATCAGCTCATATATATATCCAGTATATCGATAATAACTTAATTCAACATGTGCACATTTACACACAGCAACGGAGGGCACAGATCTGTTCACGGTACTGGTGCATGAGCTTGGTCACGCCCTCGGACTGACCCATTCATCAGCACGCCAATCTGTAATGCGTCCATACTACCAGGGGCCCCTAGGAGACCCGTTACACTTTAGCCTGGGACACCATGACCTTCAACTCATCACAGCCCTTTATGGTAACTGTCATTAAACGCCTTGTTTGGTATCTCTGTTTGGCAATTGTAGCTCATAAAGACTCAAAGTATCTATTCTGCATGTGTGTCTGTTTATGAATTCAGGTAAGAGGGGTAACCATGTTCCAACGGACAGACCTCTTCTTGTGACGGAAGCTCAATCGCGTCACAGACATGGAGGAATACACCGGCTCACACACATGTACAGACATGCTCACAGCCATTTGGACAGGTAAGAAAGAATCAAGTAAAACTTTTGAATTGCACATCAAATCAAAACTGAGATTATATACACAAATTCTGCACAAATAATGCTGGAATACACTACATATAAACAGATTTGTAGGAGTAAATGGAGAAAAACTGAACATCAAATGACCGAAGATCACACACTACCAGACTTTCAAGTAGTGTGAAAACTCAAGCAGAAACATGAGATTCATTGATAGGAGGCGCATGACAAATACAATATGTGTTCTAACATGGGCTAAAAATATCAGACATGTTTGATATTTGAAATCTGTCAGCTCTGACTGCCTAAAATTTGTAGACTGGCTCTGATTTTCGGCAAGAAGTATTGACTATAGACTGCAAATCTGAGGAAATATGTGGCCAAGAGTCATGTGTATTCATGCTTTAACTTGTAAATACATTAGATTGTAGAAAACTGATTCAGACTGACTTTAAAGGCAAAAGATGTTTAAAGGGATAGTTCACCCAAAAATGAAAATGATGTCATTATTTTGAACAGTTGCTGAAAGCCATTGACTTCCAAAGTATTTTTTTCCCATACAATGGAAGTCGATGGCTACCGTCAACTGTTTGGTTACCAATATTCTTCAAATTGTCTTCTTTCATGTTCAACTCATACAGGTTTAGAACAACATGAGAGCAAGAAAATAATGACAGAATTTTCATTTTTGGGTAAACAATACCAAATATTCAAAGTCATGTTTCTTAGTTGTTTTATTTTTTATTAACCAAAAGAAGTTTGTTAAAATGTTCAATGTATTTTAATTAAGAGAAAAATAATTTGAAATGTCTCTCTTTGTCTCAAGTTCGGTGGATCGCTGTAATACCAGTTTTGATGCAGTTGCCAAGATTCGAGGAGAGATCTTCTTCTTCAAAGGTAGATACTTGTAGCTTGAACGGATTTAAGGAGTTATTTGATTTGTTAACAAAAACACTTCCTCCACTTGTAGTGTTGTCATCTTCTTAGTCCTCTTGTTATTGCTATACAACACACTGTATCCATCCAGCCAGTATCACCATATACAGTAACAGTACAAAATATTTATTTATATTTCTCCTATGTCTCTCATACCTTTCCTCATGCATTTTGCAGGGCAGAACATGTGGAGAGTGAGCAGAGGTGGTCTGGTGTCAGTCAGGGCTGTTCCTATACAGAGACTTTGGTCAGCACTTCCTTCTACACTGCCTCCACTGCGAGCGGTTATGGAAAGACACACAGATCATGCCATCATCTTTATCAGTGGTCAGTTTCCCAGCACAATCACATCACAAACCCATGCTGAAAATAAAAAAAAATGTCCAATTCAAAAACAAAAATTCATGCTGAATTCCAATTGTGCACCACACTTTTGAGAGTTAATTTATGTAATTTAAAGAGATTTATTTTACTTGGCCATAATGCAAAGAATAAAAATATGGCAGAGGCTAAGTGTAAATTGGGTAAATAGCAGAGGTGTAAAGAGTACCTGAAAACCATACTGTATCTGTAAAAGTACAGATACCTTACAGTGAAAATTACTCCAAGTTACAAGTCTCAGCAAAATCCCCAGAGTTAAATCAACTCTGCTCAGAGTACATATTGTCCCAATCTACAGAGTGTTAAAGTAACACTGAAGCCGAGTTAAAGTTAATGGGATAATTAAGCAATTAATTATTTGATGAGTGAGCATTAGTAAAGAAAACCCGCTGTTAACAATACTGAAGATGTTCAACTACTGCTCAGGCTTTTAGACATAAAAACGTATCACATAATCCTCAACAGTGGTTACTCTGCTTCAGTGTTACTTTAACACTCTGTATGGGACAATATGTACTCTGAGGAGAGTTGATTTAACTCTGGGGATTTTGCTGTGCACCAATTCCAAAACAACTTGAGTAAAAGTATGATTTTAACAGTTTTACTTAGCTGTATTAAATATAGGCTCAAAGATGCACTAGTCAAAGAGACATGCCAGTGAAAAACAAGAAAGAGTTGATTTGTGAGGCGAGCAATCACGTTTATTTTCTAAAACCAAAATAAAACTCAACACCTCAAAAATATAATGGATAAATAAAATAAGGTTAACTAAAATTAAAAAGTCAAAGCCTCCTTGCACTGGATGTGCTGGTTTCAGCCTCATCGCTGGCTGCAGTCATGTCCTCATCTCATGTATAAAGCACCTGTGATTCACAACTACTTGCTAAGGAACTCGCATTCACGTAAGGATAGCCTTGTTGACAAGTTTGGGTGAGTAAGGGCAAAACACACAAGATGTAGTACTTTCAGTGCCCTGTAGTTGGCTATATTTCTTCTTTTGTAGCAGAAATAAACTGCTGCAGAAAAGCTAGGTGCCATGCAAAATGTAATGTGTAACTGCAATACTCATTTCAAATGTGGTGGAGTAAAGAGTACAGATGCTTATTCAAAAATGTAGTGAAGTAGAGAGTAAAAGTTGCTAATATCTTTGATACTCAGTAAAACTACAGAGTATACAAAAAGATACTCAAGTACAGTAATTAATTACATTTACTCAAATACTTTACACCTCCGTTAAATAGTAGTAAAATACAAAATGTAAACAGTAGTAAGAGGCTATTTTCACTTAGTGTATTGAATGCTATTCATACTTATAGGCAGATGCTATTTGCACCATAATGTATTGTTGTATATTTATAAAACAGCATGCAGTATACTCATTCAACATATTCAGTGAATATATTTATATTTATTATAATCATAAATGAGTGCTGCCTTATTGAGACCTTTAGTAATTTTGTTATATGCTTTTGTATTTTTATTTAACTATTTCTGTTTAGATATAATTTAATTTTTATTTTAGTTTTTATTTATTTCGATTTTAGTCCTTTTAGCCTACTTCAAATTATTTCAGTTTAGTTGCCAAGGCAAAATTTCTGACATTTTATTATTTTATTTTTTTTACGTTTTTTCCATCTAATATTTAAATTTTATTTTATTTCAGATTTATTTCAATAAAAAAAAATAGTTTTATTTAATAGTGACAGCACGGTAAAAATATGAGCTGCCAGAACATACTGTTCAGTTGATGAGCCATCCAATTTCCGATCTGTGATATGCAAAGAATGGGATCAGTAAAAGGCAGATTCAAAATTCGAGTTGATCCACTGTCCTTACTCTACACACCACTATTCCTGTTACCAGATGGGTTTCTTTTCTTTATTTTGTCTGATGGGCAGAGCTAGAGTAAATAGCCTTTGCCAACAAGATAGGTAAATAGACACGCTATTAAAAATACCTTATATTTTCAAGTAAAACACATTTTCAGATCATTTCTACAACCTTGCTATTTTTATGTGCAAGTGATCATCAGTTGACACCAATGACTTGACACCACTCTACTTAAAGTAAACTACTAAACATACATGTGCAGGTTCCCAGGTTTGGCTATTTAAGGATCTGTCACTCCAAGAGGGTTTCCCTCAGCCTCTGTCTACTCTGGCTCCTGAGGACTCAGAAGGAGGGTGGCAAGGATTGCACTGGGACCCAAAGCAGGGTGGGGTGTGGGGGTCTGTGAGAGAGGATGGAGAGCAAGGAGAGGAAAGCGAAGTCTGGAGAGAGCTCATTGAAGAAGGAGTGAATGGAATCATCATGGAGAATGCCGATGAGAGAGAAAGGACTGGGGACTTTAAGGGTGTGTTGCTTCAAAATCATTAGTTAAAATATATAAATACTACTGCATTGCATGGGAATGTATGTGTGACACTGTTTTAGAGCGCTACTGATTTACTTATTTTTTTTATTCTCTGTATCAATCAGGTTCAACCTATCTTTTCAAAGGCAATTCCTACTGGAAATTTACTCACCCAGGCTCCGCCCCTGAAGAAGGATACCCTCGGATTCTGGCCACTGATTGGTTGGACTGCCCTCAGCCGTCCTCTTACAGCCCCCGTGACATCTCTTTGATCTCCCACTACGGTCAACAGGAGCTTCGTGAGCAGAAAGGGCAAAGAATAATCGACCAGATCAGGCACAATGACAAAACCGAAAGAGATAAACCTTATCGCTGGGACTGTCCATGTCTAAACAGTGCAGTGACTCAAAGTGGACCTATTTTACTGCCCATTTTATTTCTGATCACTGGGACTTGTAATCCATCACTTTAATTTTTTCCACATCCAAGTTTACATAGTCATACCCCAAAATAAAGTTTTCCTTGACTTTCAATCTCTGACCAAAGGAAGTGACTACAATAGTTGGTAAGAAGATTTCTAACAACCACTAAACATTAATGATTTACAGTTCACAGAGTCTGTCAGCTCACGAAAGATTTTACTAAAGACGGCAAATAATATTGTGCTAGAGTTTAAAAGTATAACAATATATACATGTAGTATTTTGATTCTGAAGATGTAGAGAGCAAATGTCATAAAATGACTTGACCATAAAATGTCATAAAATGATGTTCAAAATGTGATTTATTCATACATTCCCTTATTAAAATAGTTTGAGAATTTTGATTAATCATGAAGTGCATATAAAAATGACTGTGCTTGTCATACACTTGGGAATTACCAATGTACTTTTATAAGATAATGTACTACTGTGGGAAGGACGGTCAAATAACGACAGATCAGTAAAGTATCATTTACAGAACAAAATCTATTATAATAAAATAAAAATGAAATGCAATGTAAATTTGGAGGTAAGAGATTGGAGGGATATAGGGGGATTATATGATTATTAAGAGAGGTTATAAAGATTGGGGTTGCTTTGACAATGTGTATTTAGTCTTTTTATAACATGGACCCTAAAGACTGTACGAAAAATGAAAAATAGAACATTCATGAAGTCAAGTGTTTCACAAGTACTTGCCAATGTTGTGTCAATCCCTCATGGATCTTTCCTATTCTTCCCCCCTCTTCTCCCCCCCTTTTTTCTTTTCTTTTTTTTCCCCTTTTTTCCCCCCCCCTTTCTCCCCCCCCCCCCCTTTTTCTTTTTCCCCTTCTTTTTCTTTTTTCCCCTTGTTTCTCCTTCTCTCTCTTTCCTGTCCTTCCCCTCTTTACCTCCTTTTTTCCACTTATCAGTTTCCATTCTCTTTCCCCAATTCTCTTTTTCCTTATTTCCTCCCCCTATCTTTGCTTCACCTTTTCATTCTTTTTTTTTTTTCATTCTCCTTCCAGCCCTCCTTTTTCTTCCCCTACCTTTCCTTTCCCCACCCTTTTTTATTTTTTCCTTTCTTTTTTTTGGCACTGTCTTTCATCAAATTTTTCCTTTTTCAACACTCCTTTCCTTTTTTTTTTCCCCCCCCCCCCCCTTTCCCATTTCCATACCTTATTTTCCCCTCTATACCTTACACCCTTTCTTCATCTTTTTTAAAAAAAAACAAAAAAAAAAATCCCAATTTTTTTAAGCCCAATGTTCTACTGCCCTATCCTTCAGAACATCCAGATGATAATATGTGATAAGCTGTTCTATATAAAGTACTTGTTCCCCAAGTGATGCTGCATCATTTTCTGAAATCCTCTTCTGAAGTTCTACAATGTCGTCTTCTGTGGTCTTGGCTGCTCTTCTGGGCCTGTTTAGTTTGAGTCAGGCATCTCTGCCAGACTGTAAGGAGCTCATAACACAACGAACCCTGGAGGATGACAATAAAAGTGTAAGTGCATTATTAATATATTTTAGAGCAAGTATTATTTTATAGTAAATTAACACTACGGGAGATTATATAAGGAGCATAAATTTCACAACTTCTTTTCTCTTCCAAACAGATCATGGGTAAATGGATCTTCCTTGAAGGCATAGCTGATCACTACTTATTTACAGATATCTTGAAGACTGTGAACAGCTCATGGATGGAGTTTGCCCCAAGCACTCTTGCAAAAACTTTAACCCTCAGTCAAGGGGATATGCTGTAAGGCTGTCCTGTAAACTAAAGCTAAACTAAATGAATTTTATCATTATGATGACCAGCGTTCTGAATCTGATATCTCTCTCCCTCTCAGAAATGGAAAGTGTGAATTTTGCACCATTAACACAACTGTTAAAGATAGTATTTTTTATGCCAGTGGTAAGTTAACAAAAGCATATTTATTTCAGGTAAAACTCATGGACTCTGAGTACTAATGACTGTTATGTTGGTGTTTTTGGTCCACAGGAAATGACATAGTATCAGAGGGCAAGTTCTTGCCGTCCTGTCCTGACTGTCTCACCATGAACTTCATCAGCCAATTCAAAAATAAGACCATATATTCTTTATATTTATTCAGTAAGTCACAAAATCCATAGGCATGTGGAATCTATGTAGACACATTGCATCATATTACAATTATGTATTCCATGACCAACTGTGGAAAAAGCATTCATTTATTTATTTTTATTCATTTATTTGTTCCTGCAGAGAGAGAGAGCAACCGAACCGAGTCTGACATGGACACCTACTGGAAGCAAGCTGAGTGTCTCGGATTCAAAAGAGAAACCCAGTACTCCTATGATGGAGTAACAGGTGTCAGTTTGGGTTTCAAGTGCTTGTAGTTTTCATTGAAAGCAACAGCCAGGGCCATCCTTAGGGGGGTGCGACTGGTCCCCCCCCCCCCCCCCCCCTTTCCCATCAGCTTGACGGAAGACCCCCCCCCCCCCCCCCCCCCCCGCTTGAGGGAGACCCCCCCCCCCCACAACATCACAGAATTTAATTGCACATTAATATTTTTTCTTCTTCTTCTTCTCCTCTTATTGCAGAACTCTGTCATGTTATCAAGGACAACTCATCTGACCAGAAGCCACGTTTGGACAAATCAGATCAATAGTACATGCATGCATTAAACCTTTTTTTGCGATCAAATTTGTAAGAACCACCATGACAAAGTTAAATTGAATAAAGAATCTTTTTTATTCATCGTGTCATTGTTTGTTTGTGTGTGTGTGTGTTTTAATAAGTGGTAATAACAAAAGTTCACATTCATACCATTCATACATAAATGATTATGAATGTGACTGTGTGGGTACGTTCAGTATCTTTTGGGATTGTCCTCATTTCTAAAGGCTCAAGGTTATTCTGACAGGGGTGTTTCCCAGTTGTCCAAAGTCCAGAGATTTACACACTCAATTCAATCCAGTTAACTAGAATTCTCAGAACCTGTTGCATCACTTCCGGGAGAAAAAAAAACAGTACTGTGTATCTGGACTATTTAGGGTACTTGATCCACACAGCATGATTTTCTGAAATCATGAAATCAAGAACCTCTTCTGAAGTTCTACAATGTCTACGCGCATCAGTGGTTTTAAATGCTCTGGGCCTGTTTAGTTTGAGTCAGGCATCTCTGCCAGACTGTAAGGAGCTCATAACACAGCGGATGACAATAAATGTGTAAGTGCTTTATTAATATATTTTAGAGCAAGTATTCTTTTATAGTAAATTAACACTACAGGAGCTTATGAGGAAACAGGGAACATTTATTTTCTTCGAAAAAGATAAATAGATCATAGTTGATAAGCACTTATTTACATATTTTTATCCCCAAATTTACTTCAAAAATGGATAAATATAAATAATCAGTAAATTTTGTGAAGTTATTTACTTATCTGCTATCAAAACGGAGTCAAATATGCATTAATATGGTCAAACTAATATGCTGTTCATAATAAAAATTAAGATTGCTTAACAACTCATATGGTTAATAGAACAACCTGTAGTTTAATTTGATGTATAATTTGATTAGTGACTAGTGTTAAAAGCAGAGTCCTGTGCCATTCAGAACTGAAAAGACCTTTTAAATTCCAGTTCAATTTCTAACTTTCAATTGAGGCATCAAACATAAAATAAACTTATTTAAAATGGAATGAAAAATATGTAAATGCTCTACACGCAATCTTTTTTAATAATACTTGTAGAAACCTATAAGGATTTGCATTTAATGACAAAAGAAATGTAGAATTAATTTAGATACAAATTTCTACAGGCGGCATTTTATTAGTAGTAGTAGTATTAGACCCCTCCAACCCCCCCCCCCCCCCCCCCCCCCCCCCCCCAACCTAGTAGTTATCTAATGTTTCTGGAACTACATCATATGTTGTGTATATAAGTTTATGTAATTTACTGTATTGAAAAAATATTAAATTATGATTATTAATTAATAAATTATTATTATTATTATTATAAAAAAAATTAACTAACTTGCTTACATTTTATGTTTTATGGAACGTGGTGGAGTAAGTTCTTAAAGTCTCAATTTTACTGATTAATTTTGTTTACAATAGATCATGGGGAAATGGATTGTCTGTGAAGGTGTCTCTGATCACCAGTTATTTATGAACTCACTGAAGAGTGCCAACACTTCATAGATGGGTGTTGGACCAAGAACTCCTGCAAACACCACATCCCTTGGTCACAGGTACATCAAGTAAGATTCGTTACATTAAGATGCTTCCTCTAGTTTGTGCATCCTTTGTCATTTAATGCTTAATGACCAGGATTTTGAGTCATATCTTTAAATTCTGATCATTCTCCCCGTCAGAAATGGAGATAGTCAAGTTTATAATATAGTATAATAACAACATAACTCTTAAAGACAGCACCTTTATCTCTTTGGTAAAACATTAATTTCATTCAACACATTGTGTTAACACTTTTTTTAAGCTGAGATCAAGGGTTGTTGACTTGCATGACTTTTTGATCTAAAGAAAATGACATCAACAGAGGGCAGGTTTCTCCCATCCTGCCCTGACTGCCTCGCCATGCACATAAATCAATTCAATAATATGACCAAAAACACACTCTACCTCTTCAGTAAGTCACACTTGCCATGGACAGGGACTGCCCCCTAAAAAAATAGCACAAATTTTTCTTATTTGACCCTGCACACACACAGAGAGAGCGAGAGAGAAAGGAGTCTGACATGAACAGGAACCAAGCTGTGTGTGGAATCAAAGGAGAAAGCCAGTACTCCTATGATGGAGAATCAGGTCAGAGAGCCCAGTCTGAGCCAACACTTGTGAATATCATGTGTTGATCAATATTCTACAGAACCTCTTTAAATATTATGCAAATATCAATATAATTTAATTGTGGTTGCAAATATCAGGAAATACACACACACCTGCAAAATATTTGATGAAGGTATTTATTGTGTCTAATACACCCGCTTCTTATTCTCATTGCAGAACCCGGTCATGTGGCTAGGGACAGCTTGCCTGAGCAGAAGTCAAATTTGAACAATAAATAATGGACACTGAAATATCAAGTCAAGTCAAGTCAAGTCTGCTTTATTGTCAATTCTTCCACATGTACAGCACATACACACAGAGAATTGAAATTGCTTTTCTCTCGATCCTTGGGTGCATCAGATAACATAATAACAGATTAATACAATACAACTAGACAAAATACAACTATACAATACGGTAATGAAAAATATATATATAAAGCCAAGGCAGAGGGAGGATAGAGTGCAAACCAGTAAAGTAAACAACAGTGCAGATATAGTGATGTAGTGCAAAAAAAAAAAAAAGATTTGTAGTGCAAAAGAGCTTATTTCAGACTGATTAAAGTGACAGTGTGTGTGTGTGTATTTGGGCGGGGGGAGTGGGGAGAGTCCATCAGAGGGTCAGAGTTCGGTGGTGCGTGGGGCAAAAGAGGGGAGAGGGCAATATGAATATAAAAGAGAGACAAATATTGTGACAATAAAAATGATACTCATGAAAGCATGTCAAATTTCAACATTTACACAACTTTATATCCATGTGACGATTATTTCACCCACACCTTAGTCATAATTTCTATAGCCTATTATTCTCCTTTGAGTAGGCTTAGCTTTACCTATACCTTTTCACATGACAAGTCAAATGCCTAATTTGGATCAATGGATGTTTAAAATGGAATTAAAGGAATTAAAAAAAGAAAGAAAGATGTTATGCTTTTTGTAAACAAATATAAAGAGTTTGGTGACCCCTGAGAAAGAGGTTCACGTTTTAAGTGTTGTTAGAGACTCCACCCCTAGGTGTCACTTTTTCCACATACAATCCTTCAGTCCAGATCATTCCTATAAATGACCAGTCACCATTAGCCTTACAATACATTTGACAGATAAGTCAGGGAGACCCGTTAGACCACCAAAACAACAGCTCCGAGACTCTGGAACCCACCAGCTTAAACCAAACTAATGTCTGATTGTGACCGGTTCCATTATTACACTATAAAATAAGTGGATTGAAACACAAGGTTATCTTGTTATTATCAGAATCAGCTTTATTGCCAGGTATGTTTACACATACGAGGAATTTGTTTTAGTTACAGAAGCTCCCCAGTGCAACAGAATGACAGTGACAAGACAGGACACAGATAATAAAAAGAATACTATACAAATATACAAAACAGACAATGTACAAAATAACAAAAACACAATATATAATATAGACAATTATATATGTACAGGTATGATATGTGCACGTTTGAAATGTAATAATAAGTATGTGTGTTAAATAAATAATGAATAATAGTGTTGTGTGTTCCACGTTTATTGTTAAATGTTCATGAGATGGATTGCCTGAGGGAAGAAACTGTGATGTTTCTTTATCGTGATGTTCAATGTCCATATAGGCTATGTTTTTATTTAGGTAGATTGTAAAAGCACTTGTTGGGCGTTACATTTGCAGTTCACGGGACGCTTCTAAACTAGGCGACTTTATATTGAAGCAGATACACAGGGAGACACTCTGACAGTATGACCTGTAATAATGAACACTATACTTATCAGCAGCGTCCTCGTGAATATGCATCGACTGGATGAATGCTGACGAGCTGGACAGGTGGAGGATGACGCTGCTGCTGCTCGGAGGTGTGAGCGGATTAGTTTTGAAAATCCTCGTGCTGAGTCAAAGCATCAACTGACAGCGCGTTTCGCCGCAATGTAGCTGGCCTGGTCTGGGAAAGCAGGGTGCATTTTAAAAGGATTGTCGTCAATTTGAGAATTTTTTCCAGTTCATCCAGACGTCGCGGGAAAGAAGCAGCAACTAATCTTTTCTTAGTTGTTATATCGCGAGGATTTTGCCTTCTTCCCAAGAATATAGCCTACGATTAGTAGGCCTATTCTGGTATTTCTGTGGAATGAGATGAGGTCCTCGTATGGCAAACTTTTCTTCGTCGCCGGTTTTGTATGTGTGTTGATGTTAACCTCCTGGCACACATCAAAGTCAGGTGAGCATGATCATCCTGTGAAGATTGCCTAAAATATTCCGATTGGTTATTCGGAATATGCATTTATTAGCCGTTTGCTTGTTTTGTTTATTTGACAATTTCTGTACTGACATTTTGGACTTGAGTGAGTTATCTATATCAATGCCAAAGAAGCCATAATTGAGAATTTGAGAAATTAAGTGTAAGGTCTTTTTGTTTTGTTTTACTCAGTAAATTGTCAACCTGTCAGACTTGGTGCAATGTCAGCTTCCTGGATGCCAGAAAAACTGGTATTGCAGGAACTCTTTCCAGTTAGATTTCTTTCATGTGAGACAGTTGATTACATAAAAGTATGTCAATAATACAACAGATGGATAACATTTTAAAAAGGTGATTTCTGGTTTTGAAATTTGAGCAATTGTTTTTAATAAAACAAAGTGCTGATAAATTGCAATGTGATATCTTAAGTTAAATTTCATATAATATAATAGGTAACACGATTGACAAGCCCTGCGCTTCAGTGTGGGAATGAGATGTAATCATATGCCAAACAACAACAAAGTGCATCAAGGCAAAGAGGAACTTTTGCAGCTCATCAACAGAGATGAGTGTATACTGTATACCATCCATAGCTAGGCCTGTCACGATAACAACTTTTTGTTGTGCGATATATTTCCCCAGAAATAATTGCGATAAGCGATATTATTGTCATTTTAAAAACCATTTTATGCCACTGAATATATAATCATTATGTAACAGCATAATAATTTAAGGCCTACACACTTCCAAATGACAAAAAAGCTTTTAATTTTTAAGAATATTTGGATCATGGAAATTATGTATCAAAATATTAGATACCTTAAAAACCAGAATCAATAGTAAATAAACATTTTCTAACAAAAAGTGCAAAGTAACAAGTAGAAAAAAAGAAAAATGCACAAAGCACTTGTCTAGAGATTTTTCCATCTACAGATTTTTCCCTGACCATCTTTTCTCTGTAAACTAAGGGTGCACACTATTGCTGAAAAACACAATAACTACTTAGCAGTCAGATGTCCGTATACACAAAAGGTACAGATCCCTAAACAAGGCCATATCGGCAGATTTCTGTTTTTTTGTACAGTATAACTTTTTTTGTAATTTTGAAGTAGCACCTCATGAGATCCTGACTACACCACGTGATGTACGAAGCGCAAAAGACACAGGCGCAATGGAATGTAAAAACATGGTGGCATTATGTTTAAGTAAATATAATGGGCATTATTGGGGGGTCACCAAAATGATGAGGTCAGTACTCTATGCACGATAAGTCGATTTCTTGAGTCTTGCACGGCCCTATGCCCATAGCATCTATATTCAACAGTACAAAACTCCCTGAAACACTACAAGCTTCCTTAAAGTTATATGGCGTAGCTTGTGTTTAGAAGAATTGTTGTTTGCAGAAAGCCAAAGGCATCAGCTTTGATTTTCTGTAGGCAGCAATTAAACATGATGATTGATATAAATTGCATCATATGAACATTTCCATTGGAAGTTCCTCTATGAACCATTATTTTCCCTTTTTTATACAAATTATTTTTAGAACTGTTTATTTTCAGTGGTGATCAACATTATGCC
This sequence comes from Sinocyclocheilus anophthalmus, assembly GCA_018155175.1. Lineage (NCBI taxonomy): Eukaryota > Metazoa > Chordata > Actinopteri > Cypriniformes > Cyprinidae > Sinocyclocheilus > Sinocyclocheilus anophthalmus. The sequence goes on from JADLZN010010586.1 coordinate 60,512, forward strand.
ACAAATGCTGTTGCAAAGCTTTTAACTTGTTAATAAAGCTTAATAAATTAACTTGTTTTCAGCCCGAAACATCCCTTTAATTCACATCATGAGATGACTTCTGTGTTTCAGATAACTTGCCATTTCAGCTGCATTCGGTCTATGAGAGGTTACTGCGGGCAGAACAACGAGGGGAGGTCTTATCAAAAGAACTGCTTAAAGTGCTTGGTCAACTTCAAAACCGCAGCATTGCTCCATCAAATCACACAATCAGCAACTCCTCAGGTGAGTCCAAGCACATTTCTTGCTGTAATATTTGTGTCTATACAGTTATTCAGTATTTTATCTGCCTTTTTAGCTATATTAGAAGAGAGGGTCCTTCGGCGCTTGTTGCCTTCACAGCCTAATGCCTACATCTACTTGCCTCACCTGAAGGAGCATGAGGACAGTCTGACACCCATCGTTCACCTGGGGCAGCGACGCACTGGAGGTCTGTCTCCCATTATCATTTCTTGCAATTGTATTGTTACAGTGCTTGCAATGTAGATTTAAACATACTTGTCATAGGTAATATCAAAGTCTTAATGTTTTCAACTTCTATTAAGGGAAAAAGACCAACTGTGTCTTTACATAAGAAGCTACGATCTCAATCTCCCATCCACAAAATGTATCCGCAAGCAAAGAAATCATTGTAATATTTGCATACTAAATTCTGGCCTTCTTTTTGCATAATACATTTTGCTCTTTTCTTTCATGTGTCTCTTTAATCAGCTATAACTGCGGTTACAACAGTGTTTATGTATTGTTAAATTGCCTGCTGAGTATCACGAAAGCAGCAAAGCATCACAGTTGCAACATTTTATTTGAAACCCTAATTAGCCCTTAAAAACCCTTCACTGAAATTATTCATTTTCCTGCAAATCTAATATGGTATATTGTATTTTGATGTTTTATTTATTTTTGAACATATGCTATCATAATGTTTCTTTTACTTTGTCAGTTTTGTAGTTTCTAATAGTTTTACGCATACATAATCACTGTAATGGTCACCATAGGAAGACAAGCTGACACACAGTTTTAACTGTTTACGCAGTGTCTCTGGTGTTAGGAGTGCCCACCGTGCACAGGCAGAAACAGAGTTATCTAGTGAACACACTCCAGTCTCTCCTATTTGACCTATCAACTGCCGAGAGGAAAGATATTGTCATTGTAGTCTTTATTGCCGAGGTAACCATTTACTTATGCTCTTTGTTCTCTTATATCTCTCCGGGCTTTTATTGCTCTGGTAAGGATGCATTAAACTTTATGGTGTTATATCAATTCATTCCTATAAAGCCATTTTATGTTATGAGTTGTTAAGTCTGATTTTTAACCAAGGAATTTGATAGTGTTGTATGCCAGCGCTTCTCAAGTCCAGTCCTCGCATGCCACTGCTCTGTACATTTTGTATGTTTTTCTTGTCACTTCAGAAGTTTGTTCTATTTGACCGTAAGTGCGGCGAAGTGTACTTCACAGGATAGTCCGTCATGATTCCAGTTCGAAGGGAACAACGTACATGTTCCATTCAAAGGGCATTCAAGTGTGTGAGACGTGAATTTAAATTGTATTTATTTACAGAGGTACATTGTCACTTCTCTACGTTTCATCTGTGTGTGTGATAATAATGAGCTGTTATCTGGATTAGGTGTGTTAAATAAGAGAGACATGCAAAATATGCAGAGCAGTGGTACGCGAGGACTGGAATTGAGAACCACTGTTGTATACAAAGAAAAGTTTTGTTTACAAAAATCTTTACTGTGGCTGATCTGAACTAATGCGAATGTGTGGGCTCAGTTAATACATTAGCTTGTACGCTTAAATGTTTCACAATATGCATACATGTTCTTCTTTTTACTGATCTTGGACTTGTGGCATTTTTCATTAAGTGAAGGTGTGCAGATTCATCTTTATTCCTGATTTTAAACTTGATTTCAATCAGTGTAAACAAAAATTGTTTACAGTATACACTACCGATCAAAAGTTTGGAATCAGTATGATTTGTTAATGTATAGTAATGTGTTCCTGTGATGGCAAAGCTGAATTTTCAACAGCTATTACTCCAGGCTTCAGTGTCACATGATCCATCAGAAATCATTCTAATATGCTGATTTTGGTGCCCAAGAATTATTTCTGCTTAACATTTTTGTGGAAATTTCAATAAAAATTTTTGATGAATAGAAAGTACAGCAATTATTTGAAATAGAAATCTTTTGTAACATTATAAATGCCTTTACTGTCACTTGTGATCAATTTAATGCATCCTTGCGGAATAAAAGTATTAATTAAAAATCCTATCAGCCCCAAACTTTTGAACGGTAGTGCACTTTGTTATTCATTGATATGTATTTTCATTCTTCTCTTAGACAAATGCAATATTTGTGAATGCTGTTGTACAGAGTGTACAGACCAAGTGAGTGTTTCTTTAATTACTCATCTGCTTCATTAGAGATGTTTCCATGTTTCTTTAAGCTCACAGTGCATGTAACTGTGTATTTCACTCTGTGTAGTCTCCCAGATGCTGTCAGTGCTGGAGTGATAGAGGTGATCTCTCCATCTCCTCACTATTACCCAGACTTAAGTAACCTGAAGGAAACATTTGGAGATCCCAAGGAGCGTGTCAGGTCAGCGATTCACCTATTGTGCAAATGTTGTAAAGAACTGGAAATAGATGGTGTCTTAATTGTGAAACATGTTTTACTGATTATAGATGGAGGACCAAGCAGAACCTTGACTACAGTTTCCTCATGTTGTATGCACAGTCTAAGGGCACATACTATGTCCAGGTAATGCCAAAGACACTGTCATGCAGCTCATTGTTAGCTCTATGTTTCATTGCCTTTATCAGTCTGAGTCTGTGCATATGTGTTTCAGCTTGAGGATGATATTATAGCAAAACAAGGATTCTTTGAGTCCATGAAAAAAGATATAGCGTATGTGCTTTCAGAGGAGTGGCTTTTCCTGGAGTTTTCCCAGCTGGGATTCATTGGTCAGTGTCTTGTCCTCTCTGTTCATTGATGTCCTGTCTTTTCTAACCTCTCCCATTCGCTTCTCTCCCACCATTTCTGTTTAATCAGTTGTTTCATACGTGTGCTGTTTTGTTATTTGTACACCTGGACCAGTAGTTCATTGAAAAATAAGTCGTTAGTTGTGCAGTCTCAGTTGTGAATGCAAATTTATGGTCTTTATATAATATGTTTGTTAAAAATCAAACACAATTTCTGTTAGGATTTACTTACAGTATTTGAATTTAAAATAATTCAGTTCAGATCTTCTTGATTATTCAAATAGTCTCTTATTTCAAGGAACATTGTCAGTGTCTCACAGCTCCCATAAATACTGTTTACTATGACCAAATCTATGATACTATTTGTGTCCTAGCATGAAATTAAGTATATCGCAAATTTTTCATATTCTAGGCAAGCTTTTCCGCACATCAGATCTGCCAATGATTGTGGAGTTCTTCCTGATGTTTCACAAAGACAAGCCAATCGATTGGCTGCTCGATCACATCCTGTGGGTTAAAGTGTGTAATCCTGAGAAAGACTCAGTAAGTTTGAATATAATATTCACTTATTTTTGTTTGTTATTTATTTATTTGTTTGTGAGATTGATGTAAGACATTTCATTGTTTATTGTTATAATTCATTGCACTTAGAAACACTGCCATAATGAGAAGGCCCGACTGAAGAGAACTTACAAACCCTCCCTGTTTCAGCATGTTGGTTTGCATTCCTCACTCCCCGGTAAAATTCAAAACCTAAAGGTAATTCAAACTTCCTCTTCCTTGTATGAAGATTTTCATATGCTTATATGCTAAGGTTTAGTTTTAATTAATAAAAACTAAAACTGAAACCATAAAAACAATGTTACTTGAAATAAAAAAACATTAACTGAAATAAAAATAATAGATAAATACATTTCAGGTAGTTTTTTATTTTATTTCAGGTAGTTGCCAAGACAAAATTTCTCATTTTTATTTAGTTTAACTCGGAACAAAAAAATACAAAAATAAAAAATAATAAAAATGACAAAAACGCACAACAAACTTACTAAAACTTAATCTCAATTTAAATTGAACATGGAGAATATAAAAATGAAAACGTATTCAATATATTAATAAAACTATAATATTATAATGCAAGATGCATTTCTAGTAGAATAGTGGCCACCTACTAAACTCTCCAACAATACTATAGGTCTGTAGGGGTAGACAACAGCTTATCTACATTGCAAAGAGGGCATTTACATTATTTATATTAGCACATTGTATTTCCATAATGACTTACAAATTTGTAATAACACAACTCGTGTAATTCATCTTAAAAGTGAAGTGTGTCATTTCTGGTGTGCTAATGGCACCAATCGGAATTGCAAATTTTTTTATTTTATCATTTTATTTTGTTATCTATTTTGGGACATCACCCAACCAATAGGTAACATGTAGTTTTCTCTGAAAAATAAACTGGGCTATGAGGAAGAATTTTACCTTCAAAGATAATTACACACTTCACCTTTAAAGATACATTTCCATTAAAAGTGCAGCAATACAAAGTTCCAAATGTGTCCAGAAAAAAAAATATTACAAGCTAGCTTGGTTTTGTCAGGAATTGCGACAGAACCAAAACACAGAACATCCCAGATGTACTTAAAAAGTCTTTATTAACAAAAAAATAAAGATCAACACAAAAACCACCAAACACAATGTCAAGACAGAAGAGCACACAGCAAATTAATATAAACATGTGCCGTGTACTCTGTAGGAAACATGACACAAGACAGTGCCCAGAGCCTGACTGTAAGGCTCCTAGGATCGCAACCAAAGTAGACAGAATTGTCAGGGTCCAGACACCAAGCCCCAAATACAATACATATACAAAAGAATGCAGGGCTCAGAGAAAAATCCCTCAACTCGCACGCTCACACAAGGACAAGAGAGGACAATACAACATATGAGTGTCAGGATCTTGTCACCAAATCAACAGCCAGACCAACCGAAGTGAGAGGTCTCTCACAGTTTTCTTGTGCACTTCACACGATGCCTATGTAGAGTGTTCCAAATCGCTCACTTATTAAGTTCTATTACAGTTAGGATGCTGCCTTTGAAGGCAGCTATCTGTGTAGACAATATACAGCAAGTCGGCTCACTAGGTTTTGGAACAGCGCTTATCTGTATGTCTGTGATTTTATGTGATGTACAGGATAAAGATTTTGGGAAGCAGGTGCTGTTCAAAAGTCACAATAACCCGCCAGCAGAACTCAGGAGCAGTCTGGAGAAATATCTGTCTCACACTCTGGAGAGAGCTTACAATGGAGTGGATTTCTTCTGGGGCCTCACACCCAAAATAGGAGATTATATCCTCATTACTTTCACCGGACCTCAAGCTGTCAAAGGGTGAGACATCAGTGCAGGACATTAATTTGATGAGTACACAAAGTGTACATGGAAACAGGCAATCCTGCTAAAGTTCCAGTTTCTATATCCAGTTTGTATGTTACTAGAAATTGAAAATTCAGTCATCATTTACTCACCCACATGTAGTCCAAAACAAAAAAAGGATATTTTGAAAATCATTGCCATGGGTTTTTTTTCTTACAATGAAATTCCGTGAAGTCCAGTGTTCAAAATCTTCTTTTGTGTTCTGCAGAAGAAAGAAAGTCATACAGGTACATTTTAGGGTAAACTATCCCTTTATCTGTGAAAGAAAACTCGATATGGCTCAGGATGTTTAGGGGAGTCTGTCTTTCAGCAGACATGGCTTATTGTAAATATCTCTTTACGTGGATATATAAATAGAAGTAAAAACCCAGTGGCAGTGTAAATGAACCCAGCTGTCTGCTTGTGCGCTCTTATATTGAAGTGGGTTTGCCCTGCTGAAAGAATGTGAACCAGTGGCTTCTGTTTCAGCTCCTCTGAGCAGGATATTCTATACTGGCAATGTTTGTTCAGGAGCTGAAAACTAAGTTGACATTTGGGGAAGGTCTTGTAAAGAATCTGGACATTCTCAGTACAATCTTCATGAAATCGTAGGTAGCCTAATGGGTGCATCTGTCACTTGACAAAGAGTGATGTAATGAGCCCAGAGAAATTCCTGGTTGTTTTTTGAAATGCAGCTGACCGTATCTTTGACTTGCTAAACAAATTCAACTGATGCTACGTAAACAATGGCTTGTTTAAGCTACATACATAGGGCCCTATGATTTCCGCGATGCGGAATCCAGTCATAAAAACAGAATACACAGTTTAAGGCTGAATGTCACGGAATTTGTCAAATTTTGAATTAATTAATCAACGTAGGTCATTACACTTAAATCAAATCGCGATATGGACTAGTATCTGTAAATATTAAGCCGCAAAAGTCGATTTAAATATGAATCCCGCATGTTCTGCGTGTCTCTGTTAATGAATGGCGCAGATGCGCGGTTTCATTTACTACTGCCATTTTGAAGTGCGGTCCACTTCGTGAAGTGGACAAGGGAAGTTTATATGGACAGACCCTCGCCTCGACACCTCGATTTTGACCGAGGGAGCGAGTCTGCTTCATATGCACACTTCAGGCCGCTCCATAGACCACAATGCAACACGATTGTTACGTCATCGCAGATCGCGTTTAATTGATCCCCACCCCAAACAACTCTATAATATATAAATTATTATTATTATTTTTTTTTAAAGAAATTTATAATAAACCAAACAAATTCGTAAGGGAAAAAATTTAAACAATAAACCAACTCCATAGCTGATTCTAAGTGATCAAAGGCTTAGGACGTTCCAGTTCAGCCCATCCCAAGGGTTCCGTCTGAAGTGGGCATTCATGTAATCAATGACGTACATCCGAGTAAAAGAGAAGGAGGGAAGTTTGCGAGTGAAGGGCATAAAAAAACAGAATGTAACGCAGGCCAGAACTGCTATGAGAGTCAATTAAGGAGCATGTGACCCATGATTCGAGTAAAACTAGCTTCATATCACATTAACGAACTTGTAAAGGTATCACGGAAACCGTTCAAAATAAAAGATGGTTTGATTTGAAGACATTGTTGCCTATTGCTTTTTCATGTCGTAGAATGTACTTGCCTACTATTACTACTACTAAAAATGAAACAAACATCATTTTTAAGGAAAAAGTCACACAACATTTTTCATGTTTAGTAAAAATCCCTGGTTTGCCAAAAAATTAAAGGGTTTAATTTATTTGATTAAAAGATAAATTAAATTAATGTTTTATACCTTCATTTGATAACCAGAAAAATTTAAACACAACACCGAATTTCTGAGGGGAAAGAAAAATCATAAGGCTACTTTAAGAAAAAAAAATGAATAAATTAAGTTGTTTTATGCATTCAAATAATTAGACATGCTAAAACACAGAAGTTGGTTACAATAAAAAATATGGTGAGAAAAAATATATTTCATAGGGCCCTAAATATGTAATTTTTGTTAAGCTTTTAATAAATTGATGTGAAAATGTATACGTTTCATGATTTTTATTAATTAAACATGCTTTTTGATTAATAAAATTTAATTTAACTATTAAAAAGGAGTCGAGAAAAATTTAAACGGAAAAAAAAACAGAATCCAGAAAAATTAAAACAGAAAAAACGGAATTTGGAAAAAAAATTAACGTAATTTAGGAAAAATAAAACGGATTTCATAGGACCCTACATACATAATTTACAAAACCACCTATTAATTTTATACAGTTTGTAAGTTAAACTCTATCATCAACATCTATGGCATGAGAAACATTTAGACTCCAGACATTTTAGACAAATTGACTTAATTGGCTGATTTAATATTTTTATATTTTTATTCCACTCACTTCCAGGTACCTTTTTCGATCTGGCAATATTGAGACAAATGGTGACAGGTTTTACAACACAACAGTGGAGGTGCTCCCTACTAGTGTAAGTATCATGCCAAAAAAGGTCTGTATACACTACCGTTCAAAGGTTTGAGAGAGCAGAAAGATTTTTTATTGTTTTTGAAACAAGTCTTTTATGCTCACCAAGGCTGCATTTATTTGATCAAAAATACAGTAAAAACAGTAATAGTGTGAAATATTTATTACATTAAAAAACTGTTGTCTATTTTAATATATTATAAACTGTAATTTATTCATGTGATGGCAAAGCTGAATTTTCAGCAGCCAGTACTCCAGTATTCAGTGTCACGTGATCCTTCAGAAATCATTCTAAAATGCTGAGTTGGTGCTCAAACATTTCATAACACAATATTATTATCAATGTTCAAAACAGTTGTGCTGTTTAATGTTTTTGTGGATACCGAGATAGGCTTATTTTCAGGATTCTTTGATAAATAGAAACTGTCTGTACTATCACTTTTGATGAATTTATTGAATCCTTGTTGAACAAAACATTCCACACAAAAAAAAAAAAAAAATCTTACTGACCCTAAACGTTTGAACCGTAGTGTAAACCTTTCAGGACAGACCATGAGGTTCTGTTGAAGCATCAGTAAAAAAAAAAAAAAACAATAACTAGTAACGGCCAAATTCCAGGTGAAGGACTACACTACCCATGAAACCTGAAGAGAATGATCCACCAATCAGAGAATCACAACCAATCAGAATAAAAAGTGCTCAGCAGTGACCAACCACCCTCTGCTATGAAACAACATTGTAACATTGTAAACGACATTGAGTCTCCCTACTAGTATACTCCCTAATAGTTTTATATTGTGTTGATGTCTTTTATTTGATTGTCATTTGTTATGATTTATTGGTCTGTAAGTCATTCCCTCATAAAAGATAATAAGCACAGTCTTTTCGAAGTTCACTTTTTTGTTGTTGTTCATCCCAGAACTGGTTGGTTTGCTTCATGTTTAATAGTTTTATTTTTAAATCCCTAAAGTACTTTAAATGTCTTAAATATTGTGAAATGAACCAAAGCTGCCCGAAAAAATGGGTGGTTTCAGTTTGTGTAAAATATGTTGGTATTGTCATAGCTTTAGACATATGTGACTACACTTTTTTTCTAAGTGAACATTTGTATTCATTTGCTTGTCGTGATGGGGCCTTGCTCCTGTGCTTGCAAGCCATGTAAACATTTCTCTAAAGACAACCTTTACCTCAAACCTGTTAGACTAGGATTTTTGTAAATACTTCCTGATATGACTTTTTTTCCATTTGCATTGAAGTATGAAGTGTTAACAGGTACGTTTGTGTATTACAGAAATCTGTGAAAGTGAGGGTGACGAGAGGAGAATTAGCCTGCTGTAAACCCTCATCTGATGGCTTTGTTCAGATAGGTACTCAACCATATTCGATTTCCTGTTTCTTTTCTTTCCTTTTCTGTCACTCATTTGTAAGATTTTGCATATATACATAGAGATGAAGTGCAATCATTTGTTTGTCAGTGAACTACAAATGTCAAGTTAGAGAGATTTTGATACATCATAAAAAACTATGTAATGATACTAGTCCGTAAGGGAAACAGGTCAATTTAGCTCAAAGGGAATCATTTAAGATTTTAAAGGGAACTCCACCAATAATATGTAAGGGAATTAGGACAGAATCACTGTTTTACGGCTGTAAGGGAAACAGGTCAATTTAGCTCAAAGGGAATAATTTAAGATTTTAAAGGGGACTCCACCATTAATATGTAAGGGAATTAGGACAGAATCACTGTTTTACGGCGGATCACTGAGACGGCCAGCGAGTCAGTGAACGAGCCGTATGACATCAATTCTGCAATGGATATTTATATCCAAAATATAGTGAAAACACTATCAATTAGCACATGTAACAAGATCGGCAGTTTAAGACATTAACTTGTGAGCACAAAACACAAGATACTTCTCTTTTCAATATAAATAAGGCTTTATTGGATAAATCTAAGACAATAAGAACTAATCTAACACACGCATTCACACCAGTTGCAGAAAGAGAGAAAGTGAGGAAATAAATAGTTTAAGAAAATGAAAATGTGAAATCCCAAGATTACAGCAATATGTGCAATTGCATAGACAACCATCAATCACTTAATTAACCCACGCACTGAGTTCCTCAATGAGGTTAAAATTGAGATTAAATGCACCAGTTCAGCTATCTGGAGTACTTGCGTTTCTGTGTCGGGGGTTCCCTTCCTTGTCTGCCGAAAGGGGTTTCCCGCTTTTCTGATTGGCTGTAGGTTCAGTCTTGGGAAGCCAGTGGTTGGGCGTTCGCTGGCGACGTGGAGCTGTGGTCTGCAATTGAAGTTTATACGGCACTCTTTCGGAGATGCGGCGTTAGGCAAACTTAACTCGAAACACGAAACTCTCAACGGAAAATAAAACAAACTAAAGAAATAGAAATAGATGTAAAGTTTGACGAGACCAGGTGGCGTTTCTCCTCATGGTTTTGGAGGAGCTGGCGTGTAGCCAGAGCACCTCAAAAAGCAAAAAGATGACTAGGAGGGAAAAGCTAAGACGCATGGCTAAACGCTAGACACAAAAAGTCAGACCCGCAAAAGGCAAAAGGCAAAAGACCAAAAAAACGCTAAGTTTGATGGTGTCCTGAGTATTTAAACCAGGCTGTTTTACACACCCCAAAAGGTGTTTTGACCAATTAGATGTCGTCATTGCTCGGGAGTTTTGTATATTCCTCCTCCCCATTCATAAATCAACTGTTATCTCATCATTCACATGATCTGCGTTTTTCCCGCTCTGGTAGAGTATACATTTTGGACATGATTTCTTATAATAAGAATATGATACATTTGACAAAGAACTGATTGGAAGAAACATTTCAAGCATGAAGATTCAAACACACACATATTAAACATGAATAGCAATTCTTAAACTATTCAATAGTTATTAAAAATACATACTCAATAAATGATTAAGACCTGATAAGTCGCATGTGGGTTAGATACATGATATGGGGTTATATTATAGCAATGGTTAGTTGCTGGTCAACAGTCCTTTTAGTGTCATTTAGATGCATATTTACATGGAAATGAAGTTTCTTTGGCATTCTGTGGATGTAAGGATACGTTCTGTGAAGACCAGAGGTTAAGAGGTCTCTCATAAGGAATTTCAGTCTGTTCGGTCTCTTAGGTGGGGGATGTCAATTCTAAAGCGCTCATGACTGTAGTAACTATCATGTGATGGTCATGCGGTCAACTCTTTGACCATTTTAATCTTGATTACTTGCCCTAAAACTGACAATCTCCTTCCTGAGTTGTTATGATCAGTGTGTTCTTTTGTGTTAATGTTGAAAACTGTTCTGTGACAGAGTGGTTTTAGTCTTGCTTCAGAGTGGCTAGGGTCTGATTTAGGACATCCTGTTGTCTTGGGCCTCTGTGGAATTTTTGTGACTCCAATGTTTGACCAAATCTGAGATTCTGATCGGTTCTGGATATCCTAAACGGATGATCACTGAGACGGCCAGCGATTCATTGAACGAGCTTTATGACATCAATTCTGCAATGGATATTATATCCAAAATATAGTGAAAACACTATTAATTAGCATAGTAACAAGATCGGCAGTTTAAGACATAACTTGTGAGCACAAAACACAAGATAATTCTCTTTTCAATATAAATAAGGCTTTATTGGACAAATCTAAGACTATGAAGTGTCGGGTCTCGGGTCTGATCACCTGTCTCTGTGTTTGTGTGTTGTGCGTGAGTTGTTTTGACAGCTCGCCACGTGAGCAAGTCAGCATGATCATTGTCCCGCCCTCCTTGTTTCACACCTGGTCCTGGTCATCTCATTAGCTTCCCCTTATACCTCCTCGGGTTTCTCTGTCTTTTGTCAGATTGTTGTGATTATTCCCTCGCTCTGACTGTCCGTGTATTATCGCTCACCAGTTCTGTCTTGTCTCGCCCAGGCTCCAGTGCTCGTAGCAGTCTATGTGTCCCGCACCTCTCTGTGCGTTCAGGAACCATGGGCTACCTCCGGCAACCCTGGGACCCTGGGACTCCGCGGTCTCGTTGTTGGGCTTCTCAGCCTCACGCTCGGATTAGCGAGCTGCCCCTCCAGCTCCGTCTCCACTGCCGCTATTGCGGCTTGTTCCAGCCACTGCTCTCCACCCATCGGTGTGGTTGGGGTTTCCACGACCACACGAACTGTCCATTAAAAGGTCCCTTTTGAACCCGCACCTGAATCCAGCCTCGTTGTTTCCTAACAGACCCTGACAGAACGAACTGACCAAGATGGATTCAGCGGGATCGGATCCGCTTCGTTCTGCTCTCGTGCAACAGGGAGTTTTGCTGGGGCAGCATGCCACCCAGCTCAACACCACAGCGCAAGAGGTGGGTGCTCTAAATGCCCAAGTCGCTGAGCTCCTCACGCAGGTCGATGATCTTCAGCGGGAGGCTGTTAACCGGGGTCCCGTCCTCCGCGCTGGTATCTCTCTGGACCCTGAACCTCATGCCAACAATCCACCGGTTTATGATGGCGATCCTAATGCCTGCTAAGCCTTTCTCTCCCAGTGTTCGCTGGTGTTTTCACTGCAGCCTCGACGTTGTGCCACAGAGGAGGCTAAGGTGGCATTCGTTCTCACTCTCCTCTCGGGTCGCGCCCGTGAATGGGGAATCGCCGTATGGAGATCGCGGGCTTCCTGCTGTGCTACTTTTGCGGCTCAGCTGTCTCGGTTGTCGCAGAGGAGATGCTCAGTCACCGACTATGCCATTCAGTTTCAGACTCTAGCTGCGGCTTGCGGCTGGAATGAGGGCGCGCTACGCGCGCGATTTCTCGAGGGACTGGATGAGGTAATCGCTGACGAATTAGCGGCGGTGGACCTTCCTCGAGAGCTGGACAGTTTGATCAATCAAGCGCTCCGCGTGGAGGGTCGCCTCAACCGCCGGCAACGCCGTCAATCCACCACTCCGTGGCGCCACCTGGAGGCCGCGTCAGTCGATGCGGCGAGTTCACCGGCTTCCGATGTGGAGCCCATGCAACTGGGTCGTCTCCGGCTTACGCCGCAGCAGAGACAGGAGCGTTTAGCTCAGGGACTATGCCTGTACTGCGGCAAGGCCGGCCACTTTGTCCTCCAATGCCCGGTAAAAGTCAGGGCCCACCAGTGAAGCGGAGAGTCCTGGTGGGCGCCTTTCCCTGTTCAAACTCTCCAGCTACGCACACCCAGCTGCCCTTTCGACTCTCCTTCCTGGGAGGTTCTCACACGGGCCACGCCCTTCTGGATTCAGGGGCTGAGGGGAATTTCCTGGATTCTGCCTCTGCTCACAAGTGGGGGATTCCGACCATTCCCCTGGAGAAGCCCATTACGGCGTGGTCATTATCGGGCAATCCTCTCACTACCATCACTCACGTCACCCCTTGTGTAAGCCTTTCCCTCTCTGGTAACCACTGTGAGCAGATCGAACTATTAATTATTGACTCCCCTAGGGCCCCGTTAATTTTAGGACATCCTTGGTTACGGAAACACAACCCACAGATCAATTGGGTCAACAACTCTATTTTAACCTGGAGTCAGTCTTGTCATGTGTCATGTTTGGGTGCTGCTGTTCCTGCTGTCTCTGTGTCTTGTGTTCCGCAGGTGGATCCGGCTGACTTGACCGGCATCCCGGCGGAGTACTGCGATCTCCATGCGGTTTTCAGTAAGTCCCGGGCCACCTCTCTACCTCCGCATCATCCATACGACTGTGCCATTGACCTTCTCCCAGGCACTTCTCCCCCTAAGGGTCGTTTATATTCCCTTTCAGGTCCTGAACGAGAGGCCATGGACAGGTATATCCATGATTCACTACAGGCGGGGCTCATTCGCCATTCCTCCTCTCCCGCTGGGTTTTTCTTCGTTCAGAAGAAGGACGGCTCCCTTCGCCCTTGTATCGATTACAGAGGTTTGAATGACATTACGGTAAAGAACAGGTACCCCCTACCTCTAATGTCTTCTGCTTTTGAATTATTGCAGGGAGCTCAGGTCTTCACCAAATTAGACCTCCGCAACGCCTACCATCTGGTGCGCATGCGGGAGGGGGATGAGTGGAAGACGGCATTCAACACCCCCTCGGGACACTACGAGTATCTGGTTCTTCCGTTTGGTCTGACCAATGCTCCGGCCGTTTTCCAGGGTCTCGTCAATAGCGTTCTGGGTGACATGATCAATCAGTTTGTCTTTGTGTATTTGGATGATATTCTAATTTTCTCCCCTTCTCTCCATTTACACACTCAGCACGTTAGACGGGTCCTCCAGCGCCTATTAGAGAACCAATTGTTCGTCAAGGCGCAGAAGTGCGAATTCCACGCCGAGTCGGTTACGTTCCTTGGCCATATCATCTCTACCAGGGGGATTAAACCAGACCCAGCTAAAATAGAGGCTGTCGCCAAGTGGCCAGTCCCCGACTCCCGTAAGGCCCTGCAGCGTTTCCTGGGTTTTGCCAACTTCTATCGGCGATACCTCAGGAATTTTGGTCAGATCGCTGCTCCGCTCACGGCATTAACCTCCACCAAGGTGTCCTTCAGGTGGAACCAGGATGCTCAGGTAGCCTTTGACATATTAAGGTCCCGTTTTGTCTCTGCACCTGTTCTGTTGGTTCTAGATCCACTCAGTTCATTGTCGAGGTTGACGCATCAGACGTCGGGGTTGGCGCAGTTCTGTCACAGCGATCCCTCCGCGACGGGAAGGTGCACCCGTGTGCATTCTTCTCTCGCCGTCTCAGCCCTGCAGAACGTAACTATGACATTGGCAATAGAGAACTGTTGGCGGTAAGATTGGCCTTGGGGGAGTGGCGTCACTGGTTGGAGGGGTCGGCGCAGCCCTTCTTGGTCTGGACGGATCACAAGAATCTTGAATATATCCGTTCGGCCAAGAGGCTGAGCTCGCGTCAGGCCCGCTGGGCACTTTTCTTTGGCCGGTTCAACTTCACCCTCTCGTACCGGCCTGGGTCCAAAAACATTAAACCCGACGCTCTCTCGCGCCTGTTCGGGGCTCCGGAGGGGGAGCTTACGGCCGAAGCCATTCTCCCTGAAGGGGTGGTGTTCGGGGCTCTTTCTTGGGGTATCGAGCGGCGCGTAGAGGAGGCCGGTCGAGGGGTGCAAGTGCCAGGGAAGTGCCCGGCGGGCAGGTTGCTGGTGCCGGCTGTGTTGCGCCCCGAGGTCCTTCAGTGGGGTCACACGTCCAGGCTGGTTTGCCATCCTGGGATTCGGAGAACGTTGGTTGCCATCCGTCAACGCTTCTGGTGGCCCACACTGGCCGCAGATGTCAGACAGTTTGTGTTGGCCTGCCCCACATGCGCCCAATGTAAGCCGGTGAATCGCCCTCCCTATGGTCTGCTTCATCCTCTCCCTGTCCCTTCCCGTCCATGGTCACATATCGCCCTTGATTTTGTCTCTGGGCTCCCCCCATCGAAGGGTAACACTGTGGTTCTCACTGTGGTGGATCGCTTTTCCAAGGCGGTTCATTTCATTCCCCTGCCCAAATTGCCCTCCGCCCGGGAGACCGCCCAACTGATGGTGGATCACGTGTTCCGGCTCCATGGATTGCCGGTGGACGTAGTTTCAGATAAGGGTCCTCAGTTCACCTCCCGGTTTTGGAAAGAATTTTGTAGACAGATCGGGGCCTCTGAGAGTCTGTCTTCCGGTTTCCATCCACAGACAAATGGGCAATGCGAGCGGGCCAACCAGGATCTCGAAAGAATGCTCCGCTCTCTGACATCCAACAATCCCGAGTTCCTGGTGCCAACAACTCTCCTGGATAGAATACGCTCGTAACTCCCTTCCAGTGGCAGCTTCAGGTATGTCCCCTTTTGAGTGCTCTGTGGGACATAAACCGCCTCTCTTTCCATCACAGGAACCCGATGCTGCAGTCCCGTCCGCCCTGGCTTTCGTTCAGCGCTGCCGCCGCACCTGGGAGAAAGTCAGGAGGGTTTTGGTCCGAACCTCAGGACGAACCAAGGCAGCAGCCGATCGTCGCCGGTCCTCTCCTCCAACCTATGTGTGCGGTCAACGGGTATGGCTTTCTACCAAGGATCTGCCTCTCCGGGTGCCCTCTCGTAAGCTGGCGCCCAGATTCATTGGGCCATACCGCGTCACCAAGGTGGTTAATCCAGTGGCAATCAGGCTCGAGCTCCCTCCTGCTCTTGGTCAGGTTCACCCTGTGTTTCATGTCTCTACGGTTAAACCTGTGTTTTCTTCTCCCCTTAACCCTGACGGCGATCGCCCCGCCCCCCACCCCCTCGTCTTGTGGATGGCTCCCCTACCTATACGGTTAGGAGATTACTCGACGAGCGACGCCGTGGAAGAGGGTTTCAGTATCTCGTGGACTGGGAGGGTTATGGTCCAGAGGAGAGATGCTGGGTGCCGTCCCGGGACATTCTGGACCGTTCGTTGATTGAGGACTTCCGTCGGCGACAACGTGGGCCTCCTCCTGGGGCGCCTGGTGGCGCTCCTGGCAGGGGGGGTACTGTCGGGTCTCGGGTCTAATCACCTGTCTCTGTGTTTGTGTGTTTTGCGTGAGTTGGTTTGACAGCTCGCCACGTGAGCATGTCAGCAAGATCATTGTCCCGCCCTCCTTGTTTCACACCTGGTTCTGGTCATCTCATTAGCTTCCCCTTATAGCTCCTCGTGTTTCTCTGTATGTTGTCAGTTCGTTGTGATTATTTCCCTTGCTCTGACTGTCCTAGTATTATCGCTCACCAGTTCTGTCTTGTCTCGTCCAGGCTCCAGTGCTCGTAGCAGTCTGTTTTGTGTCCCGCACCTCTCTGTGCGTTCAGGAACCGTGGGCTACCTCCGGCATCCGCCTAACCTGGGACTCCGCGGTCTCGTTGTTGGGCTTCTCAGCCTCTCGCTCGGATTAACGGACTGCCCCTCCGGCTCCGTCTCCTCTGCCACTGTTGCGGCGTGTTCCAGCCACTGCTCTCCACCCATCGGTGTGGTTGGGGTTTCCACAACCACACGAACTGTGCTCATTAAGGTCACTTTTGAACCAGCAACGCTGAATCCAGCCTCGTTTGTTCCAACAGGACCCGGACATAAAAACTAATCTAACACACGCATTCACACCCAAGTTGCAGAAAGAGAGAAAGTGAGGAAATAATTAGTTTTAAGAGAATGAAAATGTGAAATCCAAAGTTTACAGAAATATGTGCAATTGCATAGATCTGAAAAACCATCAATCACTTAATTAAACCTCGAATTGAGTTCCTCAATGAGGTTAAAATAATATTAAATGCACCAGTTCAGCTGGAGGTACTTGCGTTGCCTGTGTAAGTGGTTCCCTTCCTTGTCTGGTTGCCGAAAGGGGTTTCCCGCTTTTCTGATTGGCTGGAGGTTCAGTCTTGCGAAGCCAGTGGTTGGGCGTTGGCTGGGGCGAGCGGAGCTCGTGGTCGCAAGTTTGCAAGTTTCAGATGGCACTCTTTTGGAGATGCGGCGTTAGGCAAACTTAACTCGAAACACTAAACTCTCAACAGAAAATAAAATAAACTAAACTAAAGTAAAGAAATAGAAGTTTGATGAGACCAGGTGGAGTTTCTCCTCATGGTTTTGGAGGAGCAGCTGACCTGTAAACCAGAGCATGCTCAAAGAGCGCAAAAAAGCCAAGAAGAAGTGAAAAAGCTAAAAGCCGCACCATGGCTAAAAGCTGACACAAAAAGAGCTAAAAAGCTAGACACAAAAAGCTAAAAGCTAGACACAAAAAGCTAAGTTTGATGGTGTTTCTAGTATTTAAACCGGGCTGTTTAACACCTCCCAAATGGTGTTTTGACCAATTAGATGTCGTGTTTGCTCGGGGTGTTGCATTGTTTCTCCTTCCCATTCATAAATCATCTGTTATCTCATCATTCACATGGTCCTCGTTTTTCCCGCTCTGGCAGAGTATAAATTGGGACATGATTTCTATAACAAGAATATGATACATTGACAAAGAATTGATTGGAAGAAAAATTTCAAGCCAGGAATTTTTTTTTGTTCCAACTCACACATACCAACATGAATACGACCCTCTTAAGATAATTAAAGAGTTATTAAAAATACATACACAATAAGTGATTAGAACATGATAGTCAAATGTGTGTGTTACATACATGATATGGTTTTATGCATAGAAATTATTAGTTGCTCACCAGTCCTTTTAGTGTCATTTAGATGCATATTTACATGGAAATGAAGTTTCTTTGGCATTCTGTGGACGTAAGGATACGTTCTGTGAGGACCAGAGAGGTTAAAATGTCTGTAAGGAATTTTAGTCTGTTCTCTGTCGTGAGGTGGGGGAAGTCAATTTACGGGGCTCGTGACTGCGTTTACTATCACGTGAGGGTCATGTGGTCATCTCTTTGACCATTTAATCTTGATTACTTGCTCCAAAATTGACAATCTCCTTGGAATTGTCAATAAGTGTTCTTTTGTTTAATGTTGAAAGCTACTCAAAGATGCTAGTTGGTTTACAGGCTTGGGCCAGGATCTGATGTAGGAACCATCCTGTGTCTTGGGCCTCTGTGGAATTTGTACTCCTCATGTTTCAACCATGTTTTGACCAAATCTTAGATTGTCTGATTCGGTCTGATACCCTACAGTTAAGAGTTGTTGTAAAGCTAGCTGTGATGATAATTACAGGAAACTCCAGAGTTGGCCTGCGAGGTTTGTGAACACGTCTGTTATAGGGTTGGGTATCAAAAAACGATTCTTATTTATTTATTTTTTCATTAAAGAGCTGAATGCTTTTCGTAATGTTCGGTTTCATAACCAGTTCTTGATTGGCTGCATTTTTTTCCACTAGTGTGGAGCACTGAGTGTAGTGAAACTATGACAGCATACTTGAACCGGTACTGAAAAAATGTTGTTGTTTTTTAGCTAACGTGTGTGTTTTCATTTTCTTATTGAACTGGTCACAAAGACTTGTGACTCAGTTTAAATTGTTCTAACACAGTGAATCTCAACCTTTTGGCGTACCGGACCCCAGTCCAATTCAGAACCATCCTCAAGGACCCCCAGAACAAAATTGACTCATCTATGTATCATTTGTGTCTTTGTGAGGACCAAATGCAGTCAAGTATAATTCAAGTTAGTTGACTTGTCCAGTATTTGGCCATATCATCAGCTATATTGGATTTTTCTTTCACGGGAACATGTAATGTCAAAATATAAAAATTTTTTGCAAAAATTCTTACATTATACGGACCCCCTGGCCTTACGTCAAGGACTACTAGGGGTCCACGGACCCCTGGTTGAGAAACACTGTTTTAACGTTTCTTTCATTTGCTTAATCAGTGTGGTTCTCACTCACTAAAACTCAAGTTATTGCTTTTTTCATGTTTAAATGAACAAAGAACTTTCAAAGTGTACACTACCGTTCAAAGTTTTTTTGAAAGAATTTTATTCAGCAGCAATGCATTAAATTGATCAAAAGTGACAAATAAATGCAGTTCTTTTGAACTTTATATTTAATCAAAGACTCCTGAAAAATTATGAGGTTGTGAGACTATCTGATCAGAAACATGAGCAAGTATGCATGTGCATGTCTGTAATATACACACTTGCTTTGTTTTCAAATATTTGGATAAACCACAATAAGGAATGTGAGATCAAAAGTGGTTATGGAAATGTATGTGAGCGTGCTTGCCCATTGTCTGAGACCAGAATGTGTGTGAGTGTGAAAACCAGCATCAAAACGTGGCACCTGTCATGCAATCTGTTGATTGAAAGAGGTCAGGTGGTTTCTGTTTATTTTGTGATGGGATATGTCATAAATGTCTGCTTTCTCAGGTTCTTTCAAGAATGGAGTGGCTGAGGGAGAAGTGGATGGAGCATTAGGAGAAATAGCGGCCATGCGACTCCTGGTTCACTCTGATTCTGATGTCTGGGTCCTTCTCAGTGAGGTGAACCACATTCATATAATCTATAAATAGCCCTTAGAAACAGGCCTAACCTAATTGGGAAAGGCTTGAGCTAGCAGTCATTTAATTCAGAGAAAGCCATACTGACATGAGTAATACATAACACACAGAAATGCAATGATTAAAAAAAAAAAAAAAAAAAAAAACAGACCCAACCCAATTGACATTTCTCTATAGAGAAATGCGGAAAGGAAAGTGGTTTGTTAGCACCTGTATGTATGTGAGGTGTTTCACTCTTACAGTAAAATCAAATGAAAGTAAGGAAGAGGTCATAAGGGTCCTTCATTACAACATAATGCTAAGCTAGTGTAGCATTCTCCAGCTAATCACTCAAGTATTTTATTTCATGTGAAACATGGAATATATTATCTTACAATTTCATAAATCAGGGACTTTTATTATGTGTGGGTAGATTGTCATTAACACTTTGACAGAAATGGCCTGTAAACATTTCTTGTAGCCCACAATTGTTGTTATTCTCTTATGTTTATTTTTTTGTCCTTTCATTCAGAAAACTTTAATCTTTTATTTTGTAAACCATTTACAGGTGCATCTCAAATTAGAATGTCATGGAAAAGTTCATTTATTTCAGTAATTCAACTCAAATTGTGAAACTCGTGTATTAAATAAATTCAATGCACTCAGACTGAAGTAGTTTAAGTCTTTGGTTCTTTTAATTGATGATTTTGGCTCACATTTAACAAAAACCCACCAATTCACTATCTCAACAAATTAGAAGACTTCATAAGACCAATAAAAAAAAAAAAAACATTTTTAGTGAATTGTTGGCCCTTCTGGAAAGTATGTTCATTTAATGTACATGTACTCAATACTTGGTAGGGTCTCCTTTTTCTTTAATTACTGCCTCAATTCGGCGTGGCATAGAGGTGATCAGTTTTTGGCACTGCTGAGGTGGTATGGAAGCCCAGGTTTCTTTGACAGTGGCCTTCAGCTCCTCTGCATTTTTTGGTCTCTTGTTTCTCATTTTCCTCTTGACAATACCCCATAGATTCTCTATGGGGTTCAGGTTTGGTGAGTTTGCTGGCCAGTCAAGCACACCAACACCATGGTCATTTAACCAACTTTTTGGTGCTTTTGGCAGTGTGGGCAGGTGCCAAAATTCTGCTGGAAAATGAAATCAGCGTCTTCAAAAATCTGGTCAGCAGAAGGAAGCATAAAGTACTCCAAAATTTCTTGGTAAATGGGTGCAGTAACGTTGGTTTTCAAAAAACACAATGGACCCAACACCAGCAGATGACATTGCACCCAAATCATCACAGACTGTGGAAACTTAACACTGGACTTCAAGCAACTTGGGCTATGAGCTTCTCCACCCTTCCTCCAGACTCTAGGACCTTGGTTTCCAAATGAAATACAAAACTTGCTCTCATCTGAAAAGAGGACTTTGGACCACTGGGCAACAGTCCAGTTCTTCTTCTCCTTAGCCCAGGTAAGACGACTCTGACACTGTCTGTGGTTCAGGAGTGGCTTAACAAAATGAATACGAAAACTGTAGCCATATTCCTTGACACGTATGTGTGTGGTGCCTCTTGATGCCTTGAACCCAGCCTCAATCCATTCCTTGTGAAGTTCACTCAAAATCTTGAATCGATTTTGCTTGACAATCCTCATTAGGCTGCGGTTCTCTCGGTTGGTTGTGCATCTTTTTCTTCCACACTTTTTCCTTCCACTCAACTTTCTGTTAACATGCTTGGATACAGCAATGAATGTTTGTTGCTTACCCTCCTTGTGAAGGGTGTCAATGATTGTCTTCTGGACAACTGTCAGATCAGCAGTCTTCCCCATGATTGTGTAGCCTAGTGAACCAAACTGAGAGACCATTTTGAAGGCTCAGGAAACCTTTGCAGGTGTTTTGAATTGATTAGCTGATTGGCATGTCACCATATTCTAATTTGTTGAGATAGTGAATTGGTGGGTTTTTGTTAAATGTGAGCCAAAATCATCACAATTAAAAGAACCAAAGATTTTAACAACTTCAGTCTGTGTGCATTGAATTTAAAAGAATACACAAGTTTCACAATTTGAGTTGAAATTACTGAAATAAATGAACTTTTCCACGACATTCTAATTTATTGAGATGCACCTGTAATCCTTGATTGTGATAAGTTAATTTTCAGTTTCAACATATTTATTTTTCTTTCATTTCTTGCCTTTATATAAGCACAGCCACTTGAATTAAGCCTTGAAGAGAGAGTCCAAATTGTATATGCTAAATTTGCTTTTTTTGTGTTTTTCTAATGTTAATTTAAGTTTTTATTATTTAAATCATTAACAAGAACAAAAATGCCAATAGTTAATTTTAACATATATTCACTTAAAATGAGCAAATGTGTAATTTGACCAAGAGTACAAGATTTCCCCTACAACAGAAAGTTTAAGTTTTTTAGTTAGGAGATCAACCCAACAACGCTTAAAAATGAAAGGGCCAAGTATCATTAGAGATATATCATTTGAATATGTTTTGTAAAATTCTTGTAAATTCATTCACAGTATCTCAGTGTTCAGTCACCATTTTATTGATATTTCTGTGTAACTATAAAAAGTTCTTTCTATTTGGTTCGTGTGTAAATGAAAAGGCCTTTTTGAGGAAGTCTGTGCTTCCTGTTACCCACTGATAGTTTTCAATAGCCTTGTTTGCAGCTGTGACACAGTATCTAAGGTTTGCTTAAAAGTCACATCTTTCTTTGACAGATCTTTATTCAAATTTGATCCTGTTTGAGTTGATGAGAAAGGAGAAATTTGATCTGCATGGTAACATGTAATACCTCCTGCTGTGGACAACAGCGCACGCTGCTGGTCTGGAAAGGAACCTCCCTATGCTTGAATGACTGGCATTGCTGTGTACTATCTTGAGGTGCAATGACAGCATGTTTCCCTCATTAAAAAGGAGTGAAAAACCTGTTTACATCATTATTTGTTTATTGAGGTCCATCAAGGTTTTGTTTGATTTATTCATTTTGTATAAATTATTTTATTTAAATTATTGTTTAGTGTTGCAAAATAACTTGGGGACCACACAAACAGGATTTGACCATGTTTTATATTATACTGAATTATTTAAAATATCTGACTTTCAGTAAATGGCAGCAATACCAACTTGTCACGGCATCATTGTGTTCTTTTCTGCTCATGTCATATTCTTTTCGTTATTTCTTTATCACTAGCAACACCAAGTAGAATTGCTAAATTAATTTTAGTTAATAAAAAAATTAACTCCATTGGTCAGACAAAGAAATAATCCCACCCAGTGCTACTTTATCAGACTTGATTGCACTATAATGCTCAAACTTTTTAAGAACATCAACCTGCAAATTAATCAAGCTAGACTAGGAAGAAAAATTCAGCTTTAATCTTAGGTTTGCTTACTCCAACATATTGGTTATAGCATATTTAAACACTAGTTGATTTGTCCTTCCGAACACCTTTGGTAAGCCTGTGAAAGAGGGAGACACACATTCAGATGCAGATTCACAATCTGAAGCAAGGGTGGAGGAGAGGAAGGCAACGCTAATGCTACTATGAGACTCAGTTCCTCACTCCTCTGATGAGAGCAGGTGGGTACCAAAGACTCTGATATAATCCTCCAAACTCTGGTGGAATATGTGTAGACTTGAATCCCAGATGAAGCGATGTGACTGACTAAGAAACAAACCACCACAGGGGCCTAAAAACCCTAAACAGAAGGACTCGCTCACAGCACAGCAAATTTGTTTTAATTAAAACAAGCATGTGCAATGCCACGCAATGGTAAGATTCTACACATACAAACACAACAAATACATTAATATATTCAGAGGCACAGATGTGATGCATGCCAGAGAACTCCCTTCTGTTGATAGCACCAAGAAAAGGGTCTAAATTTCATTCCCTGATCAGAATGACCTGTAATGTTTTCTCTCAACTTGAGTATTATCAGTCCTGATACAGACAAACAGCTCAGCGGAGAGAGCAACTGTCAACATCATCACAGCTGTACCCTCATCTTATCTACAAAGCAAAAATATGAAAGGAAGTACAAAATACATATCAATTTGTTTAGCAAGACAAAAACAATGTAAAATATTACAAATAATATTATCATAACCTGTCTGAACAAAAATAACTACAAAACAACATACATATAAAATATTAATCTCTTTATAAAATGATTTTAATAAGATGAAATGTAAACAAACAAATACTGATAATGAAATAAATGTAAACATTTACCATCTTAGTGGCATAAGGATCAAATGAATGCTAGTGGGAACTTTAAATGAGCTGATATGGCAAGGGTTTATCTGTGTGGGGCTGCCGTCTACACGAGGGATGCTCTCTTACTTCCGTTTGCTCTTGGAGTCAGTGGTCTGAAACACACTAGATGCCGACATGAGGTTCTCAATGTACTGCCCAAGAACCTGATTCTCTGATTTTAACTTCAGATTTTCTTCTTTTACTGCATCCACCCGAGCTGAGAGATCTACCAAAACAAGAAAGAGGAAGACAGAACTTAATGCTTGTTATATAATATAAAAAAAGATGAAAGAACCCAGCATTAGTTAACACTATGTGACAAACCATAGAGCGCTGGTTACTTACCCTCAAGAGTATTCTGCAACTCAAGGACCTGGTTTATAAGTCTGGTCTTCTCCTCCAACTCCACCTGATTTTCTAGATCACCTGGAAGATGAACTTAGAATTACACACTTTGCAAACTTGGAGTCACTGGAAAAGTCCTTAACACTTATTAATAAAGAAATAAATAAATGAATAAAGTTGTAAAAGGAAGAGGAGGAAAGACATCATGAATTTATTTGGTATTGCCTTTTTGTTGTTGTCTGTTGATCGAACATAGCAAAATGGTTAGCTATACTTAGCATTAAATTACCTTGGAATTCAAAGAAAATCATTTGGGGGTGATCATACACAAAATCTTTATTAAAGTATTATTTGTGGAAAGGTATATATTTATATATATATCTGAAAATCAAGATAATAAAGATTGCTTTCATGTGCAATCAAAAAATATTTTAAAATTAGTTTTTCTGAAAAAATGCCCAAAGGGTCGAATTGGTAAAGGAGATATGTTTAAAAGTTAGTAAATAATGATGAGTAGATAATACAAAACAATTTATATTATTCTTTTTTTTTATCTAATATCTACAATACCTATATTATAATTAAGAATTTATATATAGTTTACATATGAACTATTTAAATATGTATGTGTGCATTTATATTTTGTATGATAAATAGTATGCATTTGTAGACTGTAAGTATGTGTATAAATATGCACAGTATGCACATATATTGTTTGTGTATGTTGTATAATTGATATTTGTTAAATGAACATTTAGGAGACATTCTTTACAATGTAATGCTATACATTACAAAATAGCATGCATCTAAAACTTGCTTTGGGAAGAAAAAGTTTTTGTTTTTTCCTAATGTTATTTATGCATTTTTTTTTCATCAATCTATACTTGTTTATAAACAACTGTCAGTTGCATTTTGATAATATTTAATAATTAAAACAACAAAAACACGTTGCAAACTCCTGAAGATCTACTGCTGTGTGCTGCACTACAAAGCAAAGAAACTAAAGATGAATCCACCCAGTGTCTCACCATCCATGTCAGAGTTCATGGCGAAATGCTCGTCTTCTGTTTTGAAATGCAGGGCTGCGACTCGTGTGAACACACTTCAGGATGAGCGCAAGGCCTGATGGAAACTCTAAAAACACAGACCGGGAGTTTGCAAAGAGGCTTTCAGTCATAATGTGGAGTCTTATTCATTGATGCTGCAATGCTAGGCGCTACATAATAGACTAAATAGCATGCGCAGTGTAACAGTTACAGTACACTGTGGTTGTATAGCTTGTGTAATATGATGGTATTCCGTCATTTTGTAGATGGCCTAAGTCAAAGTACGCAGAATAAAGCGCAAAATAGTTTCACATCTTATCGTAAATGCTGCTAACGTTAGCTGACACACAGCTGATGAGGTAAACAAACCAACACACTGCCCATTACAGTCCCCGCTGAAGCACAGTTCATGACCTTCGCCTAAATGTATACACATATAAATCTACAAAATAAAAATAAATTATGTAAATAACATCCAAACCTTCGCAATGTGAAATTAGACCGGCCGAAAAGATCCTTCTTCTTCGTCTTCTTCTTCTTATTCTTCTTCTTCTTCTTATTTAATAACGTTTATGGCGGATGGCAAACCAAATTCTGGTGCATTTCCGCCACCAATGGAACTGGAGGTGGGGAGCACTAATAGCAACTAATATAAACTATTTATAATTTATCTATATTATATAAAAAAGAAATTACAAAAAACTAATAATAATAAAAAAAAAAAAAAAAATAAAAAAAAAAACATTCTAAATTCGCCTTGACTAATCCTATTTCTTTAATGTATTTAACAATAGCACCATATATTTTATATTTTACCTTGTTCTGCATGCTCTTTCAAGAGATTTGACAAATTAAATGATTCAACACCCATGTTTCTTACTTCCTTAATGAGTTTTAACCTTTCTTTTCCATATTTTATACATTTTATTAAAACGTCCTCTATTGTTTCTGCCTGATTACAAAAAATACATTGACCTGTTTCATGTTTTCCTATAATAAACAGAGAGTGATTTAATCTAGTATATCCCATTCGGATGCGAGAAATAATTGTATCTTCTTTCCTATTCCTAAAAACACTTCTTCCATTTCCTACTTGCTGCTGAATATTATACATTTGTCTGCCCTTGCTTTCACAGTTCCATACTTCTTGCCATTTTTTGTTTATGAATTCTTAATTTTCCCTTTAACCTAATTTTTGCTAAGAGTCACTTGAATATCTATTTCTGAGTGTATAAGAGCTTGCTTAGCAAGCTTATCAACCACTTCATTAGCCTCCACTCCCACATGAGCGGGAACCCACAAAAATGTTCTTAAGCTTATATTACTTATTCTTAATAAACTTGCAAGAATCTCATAAATAATGTCTTGCCTTGATGTTTTTACTCCACTTGCAAGGCTCAATACTGCTGCATAAGAGTCAGAACATATTACTACTAATCTTGGTTTTACATCCTCTACCCACTGGAGTGCTACCACCATGGCAATTAATTCTGCTGTATACACGGATACACGATCAGTTATTCTTTTCTTAATACTAGTTTGAAACTTTGAAATAAATACTGCAGCAGCTGTTCTGCCAGAGATAGGGTCTTTAGAACCATCAGTATAAATATGTAACCACGATGGATAATTCTGATCTAAATACTGCTGTGCAATAATGTTCTTAGGGGTTTCTTTCTCATTCTTAATTTTTATTTGTATTAGAAAATTGACTATTGGCATAGGAAAAACCATGGTGGTATACTGGATAATATCACAGTAGAGCTAACATCACAGTCTGCAATACCAAACAACTTGTGCTTCCCTTTTAGCAATCCATCCAAAGCTTTTAATATTTTTTAAAAGTATTCTTCAATCACACCCTTTACTGGATGACCCTCTTTATGTCCTTTTAGATTAACCCAATAATTAATTCTTAATTTATACCTACGAAGGAATAAAGGATCTTCCCCAACTTCTACCTGCATGGCTGCAATGGGAGATGTTTTGAACGCACCACAACATATTCTAAGAGCTTGATTCTGTATAGTTTCAATCTTTTTGAGTGTGGTTTTAGATGCAAATCCGTAAATAATACTTCCATAATCTAAACTTGGTCTGATTAATGTACAATAAATTCTTTTCAATGACAATCTACAAGCTCCCCATTCTACCCAGATAGACATCGTAAAATATTTACTCCTGTTTTACATTTCTTAATCAGTTTTTTAACGTGCATTGAAAATGTCAATCTAGATTCCATCCAAACACAGAGATATTTAACTACTGAAACTTGCTCCAGCTCCTGT
Organism: Sinocyclocheilus anophthalmus; assembly: GCA_018155175.1. Lineage (NCBI taxonomy): Eukaryota > Metazoa > Chordata > Actinopteri > Cypriniformes > Cyprinidae > Sinocyclocheilus > Sinocyclocheilus anophthalmus. The sequence continues at coordinate 88,253 of JADLZN010010586.1, forward strand.
TTGTACAACTTCAACTTAACCTTTGGAGCATTTTTCCCTTTTGTGAAACATATAACTTGAGTTTTAACCACAGATAATCTGAAACTCCAATTATTTGCCCATACCTCCACTTTACTTTTTGTAATTTTTGAGACACACATGCAATATCATGTCCTCTTTTCCATATTGTCCCGTCATCAGCAAATAATGCCCTTCCAATACCACCTTTAAAATTACTAAAAATATCATTAATCATAATATAAAAAAATATTGGGCTGCATACACTTCCTTCAGGAGTTCCATTGGCTATTGTGTATGTCTCAGAATACTCTACTCCTACCCTAACCTGTAATGTTCTTTCAAGAAGGAAATCCATAATCCAATTATATAACTTTCCTCCAATTCCCATACATTTAAGTTTTATTAAAAGTCCCTCTTTCCAAAGCATATCATAGGCTTTCTCAATATCAAATAAAACCCCCACCAATACTTCTTTATTTGTCTGAGCTTTCCTGACATCGGCTTCTAGGCTTAAAACATCATCCATTGTATTCTGACCAGCCCTAAATCCACTCTGATATAGCAATATAAGACCTTTTATTTCCAATATATAATTTAGCCTATGTATGATCATTTTTCCATCAGTTTACATAAATTAGAAGTTAATGCAATTGGCCTATAATTAATTGGATTGGATTTGTCCTTTCCAGGTTTGCCTACTGGTACTATTATTCCATGTTTCCACGAGAAGGAATCTTTCCTGCATTCCATACCTTTATTTTTAAGATTTAAAATAATTTTTAAGGATCTATCTGATAAATGTTGAATCATTACATAACATATATAATCTCTTCCAGGAGATGCATGTTTAACTCCCCCTAGAGCCATCTTTAATTCATACATAGTAAATTCTACGTCTAAAGTATCTCCAGAAGGACTTCTTTTCATCATCACATCTGGGTGCAGATTCTTGTTCTGGATTCTACACTTTTTAATATCCTCTGATACATTATCATCACTATGGACTTTAACAAATACTTTAGCCAGCATTTCAGCTTTTTCATTATCTGACACAGCTATACTTCCTTCATCAGTTTTTAAAACTGGAAGAGTTTGATTTCTATAAATTCCTCCCATTTTCCTAATTGATCCCCATACTTCACTTATGTCAATATCTTCTCCTATTGAATTGCACCAATCTTTCCAGTACTTCTTTTTAGCTGCTCGGACTATTCTTCTTACCTCACCTTGCGCTTTCTTATATTTAATAAAATCTTCAAATAAATTAGTCTTTTTGATTTTTCTGAATGCTTTATTCCTATTATGTACCGCATTACTACATTGTTCTGTCCACCAAGGAACTGCTTTCCTCCTTTTACATGGTCCCTTTTTTCCTATAATATTATTAGTTACATCATACAATACTTTACATATTTTCCCATTACATTCATCTATGTCTTCCATCATATTTACTTACATATTTTCTACCTCACTTAAATACGTATATGCTTCCCAGTTTGCTTTATTAAATCTCCATCTTGGAGCTAAAATCACATTATGTTACATTACACTCATCCCTACCTTACATAAAATGATATAGTGATCACTACCCATATTATTATCTTCCCAAACATCCCATACACATTTACTTGCTATATCTTCAGAAACCAATGTTAAATCCATAGCTGACCCAATACCACGTACCAAATATATTCTTGTGTTTCTACAATCATTTAAACATACTAACCCATTACAGTCTATTATTTATTCTACAACATCCCCACTATGATCATCCTTACTGCTTCCCCATAAAGTGCTATGTGCATTAAAATCTCCACACCAAATTATTTTATGATTTCCTAACCCAATAACCTTTTCTAAATCTTTACTTAATCTACGACAAGGATTATAATAATTTATTATTCTAATATTTTGTTTCTCTGCATATACATCTATAACCACCACTTCATGTTCTTCAATCTCATTAATGACTCTGTATTCTAATTCATTTTTTATAAAAGTGGCCACCCCACCTCCATTACCTGTCTTTCTATCCTTTCTTACAATATTATATCCTTGCAGAACAAAATTTAAGTTAGGTTTTAACCATGTTTCTTGTACACAAATTATGTTTGGTTTCTTATTTAAAAGATCTATAAACTTTTTAAATTCTGGACCATTTGCTATAAGACTTCTGGCATTCCATTGCAGAATCGTTAAAAGCATTATTATTATTATGTACTTCCACATGTTGTTTGAGTACTAGATTGAGTCTTTAGCGTGTCATTTATTTTTTCCAACGTTACACCTGTTACATTCAAGTATCTCTCAGCTGCCCTTATTATGATTTTAATTCTCTCCGTTCTGCTTTCTGTTTGAGCAGAACAATTTACCACTTCAGCCATAAATGAAACAAATCCCATTTTCCAGATCACCAAACTATCCTCTTTTATCTTTCTCCGAGCCACAGTATTCCCAGTCCATTCTTGTATTTTTATCTCTCTCTGTATCGGTTCGTTTTGTTTTGCTTTTTGGGCTGCTTCAGCATAAGTCAACCCCTCAGTTATTCTCACATTCTGAATGTTCACAGCATGTTTGTGAGCAATGCATCCCCCAAATCCAGCACTATGCTCACCTCCACAATTGCAGCATTTTGCCTTCGCTCCTTCGCCACATTTACCATATACATGATCACCCCCACATCTCGCACAACGTTGTCTTCCTCTGCAAACTGCACTAACATGTCCATACTTCTAGCACTTGAAGCATCTAAGTGGAGGAGGTACGTATGGACTTACTGGGTAACTTACATAGCCTATTTTTACCCTCTCTGGCATTCTTTCTTCATCAAACTGAAGCATAACCGATAGACTGTCCATCCTTTCTTTATTTCTCACATATTGAATCTGTTTTGCTCCAATTACCTTCCCCCCTTCAACGCAACTTTTAATTTTATCAGCATGTACATCAGTAGGAATTCCAGTTATTACGCCTCTAACCCAAGGCTTCGTCTTCATCAATGTGCATGATACCGGGTATCCAAGCATCAAATTTATACTTAGTGCCTTATTTTGTTGTTTTTCGTCCTTACACATGATAATCAAGTTTCCATCTCTCAGAGTCTTTGCACTATTTATTTCTCCTAACACTTTGTTCAGAGATTTGGTCAGTTTAATCAGGTTTATCGTCATACCATGTTCTGCAAATTTCATCATTACTTTGTATTCCTCTATATTTTTCCTACTCACATGATCCTCCTTTCCACTATCCGTAAATGATCCCTGACTATTGTTTTTCTTTCTTTTCCGATTGACTACTTTCCACCATTCACTACCTCCTGCACTCCCGCTACACGATTCGTCTTCCATTTCCGGATCACTACCAGAGCTACCGTCATTTCCTGCCATCAGTGCTCCAGTCACAGTCCAGTGTCTCGTCTTCTTCTTCTTCTTCTTGGGTTATTGGCGAGGGCATACAACTTTAGGTGCATTACCGCCATCTACTGATTAGGAGTGTGGATCAGGATCGTACTCTTCACTAAATTCTATTATATAATCCTGTGTCCTTTAAATAACGCATTAAAAATTTAAAGTTTTTATCCCCTGATTTATTCCCCAAAATGTTAGTTTTATTTCCCCAAATTAAGTTTTTCTTCGTCTTCTTCTTTGGTGTTTTATTGGCGGTTGGCAAACCAACTAATAGGTGCATTACCGCCACCTACTGGACTGGAGTGTGGATCCAGATTTATGCAATATTTATGATGGGTGTGTAAAAGAGCGGAAAGGGCCCACACACACAAAAAAACCTTTAACAAAACATGCTATTAAAATAACAATAAAACTATTAGTTATTCGCTTACTTAATTCACATTCTTTTATAAACTTAATAATATCATCATATATCTTGTTAGCTGATTTCCCCAATAAACCTGACAAGGAAAAGTCATGGTGTTTAACTTTCTTCATTGACTTAATAAGGCGATATCTCTCATTACTGTATTCTACACATTGAAGTAGTACATGTTCAACTGTTTCTTGTTGATTACAGTGTACACAGGTTGGGTGCTTACCAATTCTATATAATGTACTATTAAGTCCAGTATGTCCAATTCTAAGGCGTGTTAATGATACTTCCTTCCCTTCGATTCCTACTGTCCTCTCTCCCGGCATCAACTGTTTTTTGTATATTATACAAATATCTACCCGTTCCATGGTCATCCCAATATATCTGCCAAACTGATTGTGTATATGTTCTACTGTATACTTTAGCTTCTGCTTTACTTATTGGAATATGTAGATCTACTTGCTTTATTCTTAGAGTTTGTTTAGCCAGAATATCCACCTTCTCATTTCCCTCCACACCAACATGAGCAGGAACCCAAATTAATTGTGTAGACATACCCTTAACATTCATTTCATACATCTTGCAGAATATGTCGTTAATAATATCCATCCTAACTGATGACCTGCCAGATTTGATACTTTCAAGAGCTGAAAAACTATCAGATGTGTTATTTACTTCCTTCTCTTCTATCCACTGTAGGCCCAATAATACTGCCAATAGCTCTGTAGCATATACTTACAAATGGTTGGTTATAAAATTCACACATTGGAATATATTGGAATATATACTGCTGCACCTGCATATCCTGTGTCAGGATCCTTGGATCCATCTGTAAATAAAACCATTGACTGTGGGAAATGTTTCTCAAAATACTTCCGGACTATATACCTTATCGGAAGTTGATTAGAATTGTCTTTCAGTTCCTGTTGTAAACTAAGGTCAACAGTTGGCAAGGGGAATAACCAGCAGAGGCGGACAGTAACTAAGTACATTTACTTGAGTATTGTACTTAAGTACACTTTTTGAGTATCTGCACTTTACTTGATTATTATTTTTTCTGGGAACTTGTGACTTTAACTTCACTACATTTGAAAGACAACTATTGTACTTTTCACTCTACTACATTTCCATCAAGGTCCTCGAAGTAGAAAGTCATTACTCTGTAGCAGCTTTGAAAGTCAGTGGGTGATTTTTTTCTTCTCTATAGCGTGACTTTCTTTCTTTTTCAGACAGTTTATCAGTAATCACTCTTGTAGGGCTACATGAAGTGATTTCCCAGCATTTTTTGAACACTGAGTTGCAAATGTGATATTTATTTACAATAATTCAATAATAAGAAGTTGATATTGTGGTATATATGTACACAATGTTTTCTGATTTTGCTAAATTGTGTAAGTGAGAATATTACCTATAAAGCCACAGAAGAACTGTTGTGCGTCTCCTAATAAAACACAAAAGGTGTTGGACTTGAAGCAGAACTGCACAGATCGTTCTGTGTGTGACATCAAAGAACAGCGAGAGTGATTAGACAGCATTTTAAAAATTTTTGTTTTGATGTCAAATAAGTCTTGCTGTTTTGCTTTTTTGTTAAAGCAGTGTTGCTGTTGTAAAGTTGTACAGCTACAGTTGTGTTGCTGGGTTTTTAAAGCAGGTTTGATTTTTTTTTTTCTTCCTTATCACTGTATTTACAGGATTTCACTGTCCACTCTGTTCAAATGTGGATGAATGGCTACACATAGATGTGTGCACACACTGTCAGAGCTGTGTAAGATTACTACCATACTGCTGGTGGGTAGGGGTGTTAATCCCCCCCCATAGGTTTTTAACATTCTAAAAGCTCTTTATTCCAAAGATACTACAAGCTAGTCAGTGTATTCAGTAGGTGTAATGTATTCTAAGTTGCTTCAGAAGAATTGCAAGTATTACACACAACAATAAAACAGTGCATTGACATAAAAAAAAGGAAATTTACTTTTGGTACTTAAGTACTTTAAAAAGCAAGTACTTCTGTCCTTTTACTTAAGTAAAAATCTGTCTTTGCAAATTTCACTTGTAATAGAGTAATATTTGACCAGCAGTATCTGTACTTTCACTCAAGTAATGGAGTTGAGTACTTTGTCCGCCTCTGATAACCAGGGAGGAATTGAGGAAATTGATACTGTATTACTGTACTGTAATTGATGTAATCCTATATTTCTTGCTTTAGCATCACCTATCCACCCAAAACGTGTCTAATTGATTTCATTGTGTTCCCAGCATTCTTTTAATACGCTTTTGACAGGATGTTTTTCATTTTGTCCTTGGAGACTGACCCAGTATGCCATCATTCATTTTAATCTTCTAATCGTTAATGGCATTTCTCCCATGTCCACCTGAATTGATGATACCGGAGATGATTTAAAAGCCCCACTACAGATTCTCAGGGCCTGAGCTTGTAATACATCTAATTCCTTGAGGTTTGATTCTGCTGCTGACAGCAGTGGCACAAACTGATCACCTCCATGCCACGCTGAATTGAGGCAGTAATTAAAGCAAAAGGAGCCCCTACCAAGTATTGAGTACATGTACAGTAAATGAACATACTTTCCAGAAGGCCAACAATTCACTAAAAATGTTTTTTTTATTGGTCTGATGAAGTATTCTAATTTGTTGAGATAGTGAATTGGTGGGGTTTTGTTAAATGTGAGCCAAAATCATCAAAATTAAAAGAACCAAAGACTTAAAACTACTAGCCGTATGTGGGCACGGAATTTATTTACTACACGAGTTTCCAGTTGAGGTGAATTACTGAATATATAATGCCCTTTCCACGACATGAATTTATGAGGATGCAACTGATATGTTTTGTAGAGATGCTCTACTTGCTCCCCATTCCTGTCCTGATAAACACCGAAGTATGTTGATGACCTTTTTACATTTGTCCTTAATTTTATTCAGATGAACTTTCCATGTTCATTTTTCATCAAACCAAACACCAAGTAACCTAACAGCTTTTACTTGCTCTAGTTGTTCAGAAAAGACCCCACACGACCACAGCGATGTCTTCTGGAGTCTGACGGCATGATTAAGTATTAACCCTTTAGATCCCACAAAATAAATGTGTTTTATTATACATTTAATTATATTCCTGAGCTGATTTTACATTCACAAATGAAAATCTTCTTTCTTTTTGAAAATTACCTGAATACATGATCTCAGTAAAAAAACATTTTTTAAACTACAACACTTTTTGTACTAGATTGGTCTACTTTATTTCGTATTTATTTGTTTATTTTATTGTCATTTTATATGACTTTTTTCAATGAGTAGTATTCGTTTCAAAGAATCGTTTCAAAACAGGTTGACGCGTGAACTGCTCGGACTGATTCAATACATGAAAGTGAATAAATCGTTCATGCTTTTTCGGAAACGCAGACCCAGACAGACCTGTTCAACCGATTCACTGAAATGATCCGTCAATACTTCGTTTTTTAGAACGTATAGGTAGAGCTAATTATTTAACAACATACAATACATAAAATAAAATATCAATAAGCATTTACAAACGCCTTTCATCTTTCATTTGTGAGAGTAGCAGTATGCATTTAATTTTATTTATTCTTAATGCATCCACTCCATTATCTCTATGTTACCATACAGCATAGCTTTTTACTTGCTCCGTACAGTTTTGTTCAGAACAGTATTCCAAATTAAGAGTAAGTACAAATTATGATAATTACCAAAAGTGATTGTCATTTTAAGCCTTAGTTTCTCATAAACAAACAAATAAACATACAATGTCTAAAGACAAGCTATAGCAGTATATACATTTGGAAGGGATTTATTAACATTTTCCATATTGTTCAATACAGTATGACATTTTTGAGTAAATAGAATACAACAAGACTAAGTAAAAAAAAAAACTATTTCAGATACAATACCTAAAGAAATTCTCATCACAACAAATATTTCACTTCTGTTTTGAGTAAAAACAACACGAGCCCTATAAGAGGAAAATAAATCTTAGGAATGCATGAATAAGCATTCTATTTGTTATTAATAAGAAACAACAAGCTTCTATAAATGTCTTTGTTCACAAAAAGAAAAGAAAAATATTTCACAGCCTGTTATAATAAGCCTGACAAAAATAGAGTTATCTGGGTTTATAGGCTGTTGGAATTGAAACTGAGGTGCTTATTATGTTGCTATATATATTCACTATGAATAATGAGTAGACAGTTTCCAAATAATAACAATAAATAGGAAATTTCACTTTAAGATGTCATTGTACTAGGTTAAATGTGCTTTGCTTTGAGGTTTTGGGTGCAAGTCAGTGATGAAATCATGTTTTTGGGTCATTAAAGGTAGAAGCATGTAATAAAATGCTAATAGAAGATACAAAAAAGGAAGAGAATTATGAAGAATGAGGTCTTCAGAGTGCTGTGGATTACTAGTTAAGGTCTAGTAGATTCTCATGAACATTGAATAACATTATGTGTTGTACGGACATTGATGCTGCTTGAACTGCTCAGTATCACTGAATGTTTGGTTGCATTGAGAGCAGTGATGGGAGTTTCGCAGCGGTGGGAGTTTCACCATTGCATCGTTAATGTGGGTGTGCTGATGCCGTTTTAGATATTCCACTCGACTGAAACGTTTCCCACATGTCCCACACTCATACGGTCTTTCACCCGTGTGGATGCGCTGGTGCCTCTCCAGGTTCCCGAGACGACTGAAGCTGCGGCCGCACTGCGGGCACCTGTGGGGTCGCTCACCTGTGTGAACCAGTTGATGACGCTCGAGGGACCGCGAGTGCGTAAAGCGTTTGCCGCAGAGTTCGCAGTGGTGAGTCTGCTCTCCCGCCTGGACACAATCATGGTTCTTAAGGCTCCAGGCGTGGCCAAACGCTCTCCCGCACACGGAGCACTGATAGGGCCGCTCCTCGGCCGCAGGGCATGAGTGCTTCATGAGGTCAGACGTGGAATTGAAGCCGCTGCCGCACCTTGCGCAGGAATGCAGCATGTCCCCACTCTCTCCTCCTGACTCCTCTTCCTCTTCTTTGTTGCTAGGGGCTGATGGGAGTTGTAGTTCAGCAGGGTCTGCTCTATGTGACGAGGACGACATTGCCTGCTGAGAGCTACATAAACCATCAAGTCCGATGAACGCCACGCCTTCAGATCCACACGTCTCCTGAGACGGGCTGCCCAGGCCAGACTCCGCCTCCTCACGTTCGCGCTCTGCCTTGAGGGCCGTCTCCAGTCCGCTGAGCTCATCTCCACCGGTCACTGGTTCCTCTGACAAGGCCGGCTGCTCCTCCCACACTTCAGCAGCAGCAGATTCAGGACCAGCAGAAGCAGGGCCCATTTCACCTGCAGACAGAAATGAGATATATCAGACATAAGCGCGTTAAGGACAAAATTTTACCTCCAAATTAAATTGCTAGAAATGCTTTTCAAAGAAGTCTCTTATGATCACCAATGCTGCATTTATTTCTTCAAAAATACAGTAAAAACATAAATATTGTGAAATATTATTACAGTTTTCTACCTGAAAATATTTGAAAATACAATTTATTAGTGTGATGGCAAAGCTGAATTTACACACATCAGCTTTTTTATCATTCTTTTTTATACATCAGCCGTTCATAGTGGCCACAGCTGTCAAGCTCCCAAAAACACACATGCACATTAAAAACCATAAAAGTATCAATAACAATGGCTTTGTGTGCAAAACAAAAACTTAAGTCACTAAAGGGACAGCCCATCCAAAAAGAACAATTCTATCAATTTACTCACCCTTCCAAACCTGTTGCATTTTTCTTCTGCGGAACATAGAAGATATTTTTAAGAATGTTGGTAACCAAGCAGTTTCGGTGTTCCCACTGACTTCTATTGCATGGACAAAAATTAATGGAAGGTACCTGGATCAGAACTTTTTTGTTACCAATATTCTTCATAATGTCTTCTTTCATGTTCCACAGAAGAAAAAAAACCCCCCCAATTCATACAGGTTTGGAATGATAGACGGTGAGTAAATCATGACAAAGGTTTCATTTTTGTGTGAACTATTCCTTTTTACGTAAAATTAGTCACCTTTTTTTGGAACTTGACAGTCGTGGGCCCAATATACTGTTGATGTATGAAAAAATGTGTACAGTTTTCAAAATTTCTCCGTGTTTCACTGAAAAAAAAAACACAAAGGTGAGTACCTAATGACAAAATTGTGTTCTTCAAGTGAGCTATTCCTTTACCCGTTCATGTTCACAATCACAAAGAAATTATTAGCTGTTTTCCCAAACAAAGCATTGCAGTGCTCACCGTGGGTGGGACTGGGGGAGGAAGGGTTGGTTTCACTTTGGTTCATCTGTAGAGCCTCTTGCAACAGCCTCAGGGAGTCTGATCTGTAGCCTTCCACCTTTATCCATCATCCCACAGAAGCAGAAAGAACAAGAACATAAGGTGTGAAATAAATTCACTTTGCTAACAATAAAACATTTCTTTTAAAACAGATAATAAACATTTCAGGCAGAGCTGAGGTGATAGTAATCTTATGTTACATATGTGCTGTTATTTTAACATTTAAACGTGTTTTAGTGCAATAAAGGTGTATTATTTTGATTGACAGGTAAGTTGGTGGTCCTTTAGTGATGTGATCATATGTGATTCTGACTACTTTGATAGTCAGCTATCAATACTTAGCTCTGACCTTGTTTTAATAACACTGTCCACTTGTGATCTGAGCACCATACAGATGTGAAAATCAGATGTAAATGTAGTCTTATTATTAATAGTCAACAAGCACATGCATACTTTTGGGAATATGACCTCTTAAAGGGATAGTTCAACCAAAAAAATAAAAAAATGTTGTGGTGAAAAAAAAAAAATCGCCCCCGGTAGATCCTACCCCACCAACCACCAGAGCACATAAAATACCAAAAATAAAAATATTTTTTATTAAGTGAAATACTGCGACATGACAATATAAACAACAATAAAATCAGAAATGGACTTTAACTGTCAGCACTCCAGCTTAAAGACCATGTGGGTTTTGTGATCCTTGTTCATGCGCCTCAATCCATTTAGGGCTTTTCAGAAAGTCAGCGTGCGCCATTACTCTATTTCAGAGTGACAGTACGATATTTTTTTGAAGAATATAGGTAACCAAACAGTTGATGGTAGCTGTTGACTTCCATAGTATTTTTTTTCCATACTGTGGAAGTCAGTGGGGACCATCAACTGTTTGGTAACCCATATTCTTCAAAATATTTTGTTTTGTGTTCAGCAGAAGAAAGAAAATCATAGCGGTTTTGGACAACTTGAGGGTGAGTAGACAGAATTTTTATTTTTGTGTGAACAATCCCTTGAAATAACATAATACAGAGAGAAAGATGATAAAAAAAAAGTGAATTACAGTTACTATAATTCTTGGGTTATAATCTTTGGTGCAGTTTCTGCACTTGCAGTATCAACTAAAATATACTTTCAAATCAGTTTGCATTTGCAGAAAGGGGGTTTTCTGTTCACGTCCTTCTTCTGTCCATAGCCCTCTGCATCTCCTCTTTCCCCTCCGCTCCCTGCAGCTGTTTCCTCACATCTGATTGGCTACTCACCTCCTCTTTAATGCTGGCCACCTCCTTCCTCTCCCCAGAGACACATATCCTTTCCTCCTCCTCCTCCCCACCTCCACCTCCTCCAGTTGGCAGATGGACACGGAACACGTCCCTCCTCTCATCCCTCACTCTTCCAGTCCCCTCCTTCCACGCATCAGCACTCCACTCCTTCCCCTGCCTGCCTCCTGAGAGAGAAAGATGGGAGGGGGAAAGAGGAGAGAGGAGAACAGGAGGGGGAGGGAGGAATGCAAAAGAGGAGGAGAGGAAGGAGAAAGAAACCTGAGAACTGAGGAGCAGGTCGCCATTATGGTTTCCCACTCAAAGGCTCGAAAAATGCACGATAAAACAACAGCATCACACAATGGGTCCGAGTTGGCAAGTGCGCTTACTTTGGAGATCCGTTCTGCGCGCTTTGCGCACGGTGTCGTCCGCGCCAAGCAGACCAGCCGCGCGCCGACTGGCCGCCCAGCCCATGCCATATTTGCGTTCGTTTCTCAATTTATTCTCAGTCAGCCTCAGTCTCAATTTCAACGCTTCGTTCTCTTTTCTGTTCAGCGAGATTTCCACCAGGTAGTCGTTCACCGTGTCCTGGAAGAGTTTGGTGATCTCGCACACGGATGCGCGGACCAAACTATCCATGACAGCAGTCAGGTGCGCTTGAAAGGTCTTGACCGATTCCGCCATGGTTTTACTAGGTTTCAGTCGCACAAATAATAAATAAAGTTCCGTCCAACAAAACTATGTCACGCCATATATCAACACCAGTTATACTTCATGTTTTAAGCATCTGCTTTACAATAACAACACTTAATTTAAATGAGCATGTAGTAATAACAATCTGACATCAACTATGGCAACGGCTGTCACCCGAAGTAACCCAACTTTGCGCACAGCCAATGGAACAGACCCTGTTTCTCTATCTGCTCTCTCTTTAAGCTCGCGACCACACCAATCAAATCCTCAAAAGATGAAATTCCACTCCAGATGACGGCCCAAATATAGTCGATGGCTAAAAAAGGTCAGTGTTCATGTTTTACGAGCGTGTATCAGCGGCACAGTTTCGCCGAGTCGAGACCACCCTTCTCAACTCGAGAGGTTTTAATTCTCGCCTACAATATTATTTCCGGATGTCGCGTTTTGCGCACGCGCAGAGCTACCGTAATTACCCGGAAAAGTAGGCCTGGCTAGCTTTGGCAGCTATTTCCTGCTCGTAGATTTTTTTTGGTTATTGAATACATATGCGTACAAAATAAAATAAGAATAAGCTCTTTACCCTGTTGCTAAATGCTGTGCACTATTACAGAGGCAAATGTTTGCAAGATATATAGCATAAATATATATAATATTTATAAATATTCTGTCATGTTATCAAGATGCAGCTTTTGTCAATTATGTTCCAGATCTATGGAACACATTACATGGAATAAAGCCGCTTGCAAAAAAAAAATATATAAAAAGTTTCAAGAAAGCTAAAAAAATATTTTTTTTTTACTGCAGCTAGCAAATTATTTTTCTTAAGTATTATTATGTTGTTTTTTGTTATGCATTTTATGTATAATCATTTTATCTTTTCTTATCATTATAAAGTATAGTTCATTTTAATCTTGTTATATTAGTTTTGGTATTTTTTTAATGTGAAGTATTTGGTGACTATTGTAATATAAGTTTATGATAATAATTGTTATTATATTTAATGTTGTTGTTAAAGTAAATGTTTCAGCAGTGTTTTTGAGGGCTCTTAACATTGTCAAATAGACTGTCCCTTTCTGCTGTTCTTCATTCCACTGGAATTTTTATAGTCTTATTTCTACAGCGTGACAGTCTTATTTTTTCCACTTTTCTCTTGGCTGTTATTTGTATAATACTGTTTATTGTATAAATATTTTACTTTATTGCATAATAGTTTATTAAAAAATATACTAATATACAATTAATAAACAAAAATATTTTAGAGTAATTAGTCAAATGAAATTTCGGCTAATGTAACTGTCTTCGGTTGTGCACCATGCTTCTGCATCATCATGCACTTCTAGGGCTGCATGCGCCAGCCGAGCAACGTGGTATGCTAACGGGTCTGCACTGCCAAATCTTTATGTGGGTCATATGGTGTTTTACGGTAGCCTAGAAGAAGTACTGGCATCGCGGTTACTTAGCTTATTCAACCCGGGGCTCACATCTGGATACATTCCCGAAGGATCCTTCCACCGTGCACTATTTTGCAGCAGACCAAGTGCTGTCTCACCGTTGCAGTCATGCCGATGTTCGTGGTGAACACAAATGTTGCAAAGGACGCGGTTCCTGCTGAGCTGCTGTCGGAGGCCACGCAGGAGCTCGCCAAAGTAATGGGCAAACCCGCGCAGGTGGGCAGAGTCAGACTGCATGTTTCTTATTTCCTACAAATCGAATGACTTTTTTTATTAGTGGACATGGAATGAGGAACTAAATACTGTCTCGAGACAATGAAACATACAAAAGACTTACTCTACAGTTATCCCTTTAGCTGTAGCTTAAGTCATGTTGGACTTTTCATTGTCTTAACGTTAAAGAGATCTAGACATCATCATTATTATTTGTCTCGAATTAAGCTTAACTAGTGATGGGAAATCAGTCTCATTTCAGTGAACCATGCTTTCGAACAAACTGTTTCAAAGAACCAGTTAAAAAAAACCGATTGATTCTTTTACGTCCTGACGCAATTACGTGACCGCGTTGTACCAGATCCCCCGTGTGTGGCATTACATACATATAGCTGTTTACTAAGTATTACAGTATTAAAAATGTGTATTTCAGTTCAGTGTTTTCGAGCCATGTATCGATTCATAAAATAAACTCATTAAAAAAGTAATTTGGAAGCTTATAATAAGCCAAAACTGCGTTTACATGACACGAAATTAATATACATTTTGTTTTGAAAATTTAGACTCGTGAATGAATCTTTCAGATCTGTTTCTTTGAAAAGATCCTGTTCAAAATAACTGCATCATTAACTATTTACCCTTGTTCGTCTCTCTTTGTGTTGCTGCATGACAGTACATCGCCATTCACATCATCCCGGATCAGATGATGATGTTCGGGGGCAAAGGAGATCCGTGCGCGCTCTGCTCTCTCACCAGCATCGGAAAGATCGGGGGCACGCAAAATAAGCAATACTCCAAACTTCTTATGGGCTTGCTAAACAAACACCTTGGCATTTCACCTGACAGGTAAATCCATGTATTACAGCTGTCTGTCTTTTGCACTTAGCAGAATATTATGCAAAATTTCAAATGAATATAACTTGCAAATTTCAAATGAATTTCAGTTGTTACAGTTTTTCTCCATTGCTTAAACACATTTCTTGAAATTATGCATCTTTTTTGCAAATTCTAAACACAAATCCATAACCCATTCCCCATATTCCTATTTCAGTCAAAATTAAGCTCTCACTCAAACTATTCAATTTTTGCTGAAATACAAACTTTGCCCTCTACGTGACCCACCCCTCAAAAACACACACACACAGCACAGTCTTGCACCTATTGAGATCAATTCATAACACGTTGCAAAAACCTTCTGTTGGCAATCATAGTATCATTTTACAACTCATGCATTACCGATCCAACATAATTAGAGCAGATACGTTACCGCAAATATAACATTACCATTAATTCAACTATAAGCTTTACAGTAAGAAAATATTATCTTCATTACACTGCTGTAAAGAGATCTTACAGTACAGTAGATGAAAAGCACTAGAAAGGAAACGGTCAAATACCAAAGAATTGCATATGAACACACAACAGAATATAGAGTCATCTCTTAGTTCTGCAAAAAATACAGTACATGTAAGAAGTACTTGGCTACAAATCAGTTAAGCAGTTATGAGTTTGAGGGTGTACAACTTGTTCTTCATTTTTACAGTACATATATAGAAAACGTAAAGTTTGTGATGCTTGAGTTAATTATATTGTGTGTTTGTGTTTTCTAAATGAGAACATGGTTAAACCTGTGCAAAATTATGCCGTTCTTGTGTAGAGTTTTGCAGAAAATACTGAGCAAATTGGAGCGTGTGTGAAAACAGGTGAAATGTGTTAAAGGTTTTGAGAAACGTGTTTTTGTTTCAGGAACTGTATGAATGGTTTGGAAAATTGTGCCAAACGAATCAGTTAGTGTGTTAGCAATCGAGAAAAACTGTAATATGCTTATGCATGCATACATATTAAGATGTACCTTTCATATTATGGGTTGTTTTGTATGTGTCAAATGCAGTTATTTGTTTGTTTAGTAAAACCTTTTTGTATTGTTTTTCAGGATTTATATAAACTTTGTTGATATGGATGCAGCTAATGTGGCTTGGAACAGCACTACCTTTGGATAAAGAATATAGATTTATGATCCAATATAAGGTGGCGGTTTCTATTCCAGCTCTACTTGGAGAAAAGCTGTTGGGAGCATAATGCTATCAGTCAATTAAATCTTAACACACAGCACTTACTGCTTACAGCAGACAACATCTCCCTTTGACAATAAAGCTTTCTTTAAACTGCATTGAGATGTTTTTGTTATACATGCCTCTTTAAAGCACAGATGTTTTTACGAAATCATAATGCTGACAAGGGGATTTTATTGTTATTGGCCATACAATTCAATGGTAAATTAAATTAGATATTAACACATAAATATCCAAAATAAAAGAAACCACAACATACTGGGCAAATGAAGTAGCTCAGCATTAGACTTAAGGCATCATGATGAATTTGCAGCATTTTTAATTCTTGAGCCACACTTCCAATGTTAAAAATCTTGTTTTAGGCATGTCTTAGTGTTTGAGTCTTAATTTGTGTGCTAATAAACCTTAAGTCATACCCAGGTACGATACTGAACTGTTTCTGTACTATCGATTTCATAACTAGCCTAGCAAAAACATCCTTTTGAGAAATCAGCAGAGGGGAAATACATGCTTCAAAAGTAAGATTATAAAAGGCGCAGTGGCATATATATATGATGTGAGACCACACATCTGTCTGAAATATTTTAGCAACAACAATGAGACTACAGGTGCATCTCAAATTAGAATGTCGTGGAAAAGTTCATTTATTTCAGTAATTCAACTCAAATTGTGAATTTCGTGTATTAAATAAATTCAATGCACACAGACTGAAGTAGTTTAAGTCTTTGGTTCTTTTAATTGTGAAGATTTTGGCTCACATTTAACAAAAACCCACCAATTCACTATCTCAACAAATTAGAATATGGTGACATGCCAATCAGCTAATCAACTCAAAACACCTGCAAAGGTTTCCTGAGCCTTCAAAATGGTCTCTCAGTTTGGTTCACTAGGCTACACAATCATGGGGAAGACTGCTGATCTGACAGTTGTCCAGAAGACAATCATTGACACCCTTCACAAGGAGGGTAAGCCACAAACATTCATTGCCAAAGAAGCTGGCTGTTCACAGAGTGCTGTATCCAAGCATGTTAACAAAGTTTAAAAAGTGTGGAAGAAAAAGATGCACAAAAACCGAGAGAACCGCAGCCTTATGAGAACTGTCAAGCAAAATCGATTCAAGAATTTGAGTGAACTTCACAAGGAATGGACTGAGGCTGGGTTCAAGAGCCACCACACGCAGACGTGTCAAGGAATTTGGCTACAGTTGTCGTATTACTCTTGTTAAGGCACTCCTGAACCACTGACAACGTCAGAGGCGTCTTACCTGGTCTAAGAAGAAGAAGAACTGAACTGTTGCCCAGTAGTCCAAAGTCCTCTTTCAGATGAGAGCAAGTTTTGTATTTATTTTGGAAACCAAGGTCCTAGAGTCTGGAGAAGGGTGGAGAAGCTCATAGCCCAAGTTGCTTGAAGTCCAGTGTTAAGGTTCCACAGTGTGTTATGATTTGGGGTGTAATGTCATCTGCAGGTGTTGGTCCATTGTGTTTTTTGAAAACCAACTTCACTGCACCCGTTTACCAATACATTTTTAGAGCACTTCATGCTTCCTTCTGTTTGACAAGCTTTATGGAGATGCTGATTTTATTTTCCAACAGGATTTGGCACCTGCCCACACTGCCAAAAGCCCAAAAGTTGGTTAAATGACCATGGTGTTGGTGTGCTTGACTGCCAGCAAACTCACCAGACCGGAACCCCATAGAGAATCTATGGAGTACTGTCAAGAGGAAAATGAGAAACAAGAAAAAATGCAGATGAGCTGAAGGCCAATGTCAAAGAAACCTGGGCTTCCATACCACCCCCCCCCCTCTGCAGTGCCACAAACTGATCACTTCCATGCCACGCTGAATTGAGGCAGTATTTAAAGCAAAAGGAGCCTTTACCAAGTATTGAGTACATGTACAGTATTTTACTTTCCAGAAGGCCAACAATTCACGAAAAATGTTTTTTTATTGGTCTTATGAAGTATTCTAATTTGTTGAGATAGTGAATTGGTGGGTTTTTGTTAAATGTGAGCCAAAATCATCACAATTAAAAGAACCAAAGACTTAAACTACTTCAGTCTGTGTGCATTGAATTTATTTAATACACGAGTTTCACAATTTAAGTTGAATTACTGAAACAACTGAACTTTTCCATGACATTCTAATTTATTGAGATGCACCTGTATATTCTAGACTACTTTTGACCAAAAACTAGCATATCAGCAGATCAGGGTAGATCCAATGGTATCCTTTATTTGTATAGCGTCAACAGAAAAAATCCTGACAAAACATTAACATTGAGTACAGAGACAGGTAATAGTAATCTAAAACTAGTAATTTCAAAATAGAACATGAACAAGACTTTGAGAGTTTAACAGGAGAAACAAAGCAAGGTCAATTATCCAGTCCAGAACAGCAGAGCCGATCATCAGAAAACAGACAGAGAGATTTTCCCATTAGTCTATTTACATCATTATGCATCCAGTGTCCAGGAACAAAGATGACTTGACTAGAGGGAGAAAAAAAATTAGGAACATTTATTTTATTGCCATTTACAAAGCTGTAATTTGTTAAAGACATGTTAAGCGCAATAGACTCACCGGTCTCCTCATAACCTCTACTTGCTCTTCAACGCTTCCTTCAGGGCAGAAACCACTTCAGCAGGATCAGGAAACTTAAGTTTGCGTGGAGGACCCTTCTTAATGCCAGACCACAAAACAACCTCTGCTCAGGAGAAAGAAATACAGAGGCAGCATATGTAAAAAAAAAAAAAATTATTGACAGCCAGAAATGTGTGGCAAATCTTGTTCTAATGATGTCGGAGCTGAAAAAGACACATCTGAATACTGCTTGGGCTTCTTTCCGTGGCAGGCTAACCTTTGTCTCCCTCCATCAGCGTGACCTCAAAGCTGTTCCGCCGAGGTTTCTGAGGATTGAGCACCACACGAAGTTCAGGGTGCGAAGCCGCAAGTGCCTCACACACACCTTCCGCATTCCGCCCATAGACCCGTCAGCTTTTGCTGTAAAACATTTAGAATATGAACATGACTCAAATATAAAGGTGGCTTATATATAATTAACTTTAGGGGGTATTTCTACATCTTTTTAAAAATCTTTTAAATTGTTATAATATAGCAAAAACTGCTGTAAATAATTCACAAAATATTGGTACACAATAAACAGTGCATCAACACATTTTCAATAGCCATGTGACCTCACCAATGCTCAATGACAACCCTTTGTCCTGTTTCTTCATCTTTATTGTCAACTCCATCAAGCTTTTCCTTCTTCTCCCCCACTGAAACGGTTTCTGCATCCCCGTCAGTTTTACGCTTCCTACCACGACCTGCTATTAAGGTGGTATTATATATATATATATATATATATATATAGTATATGATATAATATATATATATATATATTATAAATATACACCCACGTGGGTGGGTGTGCCTACTTAACCATATTTGGGGATCAATTTGTACCCCAAAAGTGAGTTACCTGACAAAATCGCCAAACACCTTTGGGACATCCTCATTGTAAACTGTATAAAAAGAAAGGAAATCATGTTTTTTTTTTTTTTATGCAGGAATTTTCTGGTAAGGTATGTTTAGGTGTAGGGTGGTGTAGGGCGATATAATTACAGTTTTACGTATAAAAACCAATTACGCCTATGGATGTCCCCATTTAGATGCTCAGTAAAACGTGTGTGTGTTTGTGTGTGTGTATATATATATATAGATATATATATAGATATAAATTATTTAATATGGGCAACAAAGTCTTAGATTGTAAGGCGTGACCTTACACAAGCAGCTTGACTCCCACTGAAAAACCATAACGTGACAAACACGAAAACTCATAATCTGCTAATGTGATACGCAGCACAAAAGATTGAAGTAATACACAATCTGTTCCAATGCAATATATATATATATATAGAGAGAGAGAGAGAGATAAGGCTACTAAGGATATTTCATAATAACTGGTTAACATTAGAAACTCCTTACGTATCGACTACTACTACTACACGAAAGTTTCCAAACGTGTTACGCACCTGATTTGGCTCGAGTCGCCATTGCTACATCACACAGAAGACGCGCGGAGAGTTTGGCGGGTTATGTTGAAGAAAAGAAAGTAAGCCAGACTGACAGTGCCACCTTTTGGTGTGGAAAGTTTCTTGTCTGTTATATGAAGGACTATCACAGTCCAAGTCTTTGCACAGTCTCACAAAAGCAATTTTTGAAGTTGGCGTGTAAAATACTAAAAATGTCCTGGTATAGGGGTATCATGGAGTATGTCATTGTTTCAGTATGATAGATAATGAGAAGAGTTGCATTGCCTAGACATGTTTTAATTTAAGAACTACAAAATAGCCTATATAAAAATTGGGGGAAAAAGAAATAAATACATACATTTATTTATTTATTAGCATTTTTACAATACTGTACCTGTGAATAAAACAGAAGACTAGGAAATGATTTATTCCTAGTCTTCCTTTATATATATTTTTTCAAGATCAAAGTTAGTTTCTATACAGCATACTTTAATGTACAGACTTAAAAAGAAAGAAAATTTGTTTAAACTTTTAATTTGTGGTAACATACAGTACAGTATACAGTACAGTACAATTCTAAATGTTTGAAGCAGTATAGGATAGGACAGCAGTCTAGAAATTGGGGGAAAGAAGGGGAATGGGGTCGGGAAATTACCCTGGCCAGAATAGAGTCAACGTCAGCTCTGATATGATTAGGCCATCATTCCTGTAATAAAGCACAAACAGAAACTAAAATGAATAAATGTATAATTTAATTGGAATGCTAAAATTATACATACCTGATCACTCACCTCACCTGTTTACCTTCTTTTTTTCTTCTTTTTTTTTTGGCCTTGTTTTTGGATAGGACAGTAGAGACAGACAGGAAAGAGGGGGAATGGGGTCTGGAAATGATTCAAGACGGATTCGAACCTGAGTTCCCGTAAGCCAACAGCTCTGATATGATTAGGCCATCAGTCCTGTAATAAAGCACAAACAGAAACTACAATTAATAAATATTTTAATTGGAATGCTAAAATCATACATAGAAACCATTAATTTTCTTATAATGTATAGCATTACTAATAGATTTTGAGTTGATTTAAGTTTTTATATTTATATAACTGTGGTATGTTTTATTACGTTTTGCAATTTTAAAAAAACTTCACAAATCTAAGACAAAGCATAGGCCTACACATACATACCTCCAACATTTGTATTGGGAAGTTACAACATATTTGCACAATACATAAAGAATATAAATGCTAATTAAATATAATAAAATAAATAAACCGACATTACGTTGGAACACATTCATTAAACAAATCCACAGTCTTCTTGGCTTTCTTGTTTTTTCCTGTTTTGTTTAAATTTTAAGGTTTATTTTTGACAATTTTGCTATTTTATTTCTAAAATGGGTGAACTTGGGGTTGACACTACTTCATATTTCTGATGAATATTTCAGCCAGCGAGTAACAAAATAGAAGACCCAATTCCTTATATCTTTTTCAGTGCATCTTCACATAGATGTTCATTCACTCCAACAAAATGTTGCAAATAGTGAGAGAAAATACGAGTTTTATTTAAGCACTTTCATCTCAAACAGCACATTAATCACTGTAAACATGTACTATGATTTGACCATTTTTATATCTTACATAAGAAAACACATATGTTGATGTGTCAAGAGAACATGCTGTGCATGTTAAAAATGCTACTGATACGGACTAGCTTTTAACCACAGGCAGTAGAAATAATTGTGCAGCTCAGAATCATTCCCATTTTTCACCCTACTGCCTACATCACCAGATCATAAATAAACAACTGTAGTTCCACTTAAATTCACATTATTATCCTGAAAAAATAATTAATACAATAATATCTTCAACAACAAAAAAAAAGTTTATTGTTTTACTTTTATACCAGACAGTATAGCACTGGAAAAACTTGACAGCATAGCATTAAAAAAAAAAACAAGCAAACCCATGTTAGATCTGTTTATTCTTTGTTTTTATTGAAGAACAACGAAATATGAGTCACAGGTACCGAGCAAACAAACATAAAACAATTTAAAATAAATAAAATAAAGACGGGGAAAAACGGCAACACGTGCAGATTATGTATAATACGTTTAGTAAACAGTCTTATTGTTCAAAAACTCACACAATTTCAGAATCAATAACCGTAACTGTACACCGTCACCCGCATGTTGAGAGGATCTTGCTCATTGGCCAACCATTGCATGACATCATCCACGCGCGACACGATATCATCAGTGTGGAGTCGCTGCTGTGAAGAACGGAGGGACAGTTTCCAAATAACTAGACGAAGTTTAAACAGTGGATGTTTGGAAGAGCCTAGACATGTTACGGTATATTAAATAATATTATCTGCCCGACCTCCATCTGTTTATAACTATATTCAACAGGCTAACGTTAACAAGCTAATACTACCGGAACAATACTTTATTTGACAAAATTGAAATAAAACACGGTATTTGCCGAGATAAATCACAGAGGGGACGAGTTCAAACAGGTATAGCACAATAATTTGTTATTTCCCTCATCTTTAAGAATACAAGTACCTAGCTATATAGCCGTATTTGAACATCCAATTTTTCTATCACAGCCATGACTGCAGAAGCCCCAGAAAAGTCAGCGGAGGAGGGCCTGAGTTCGTCAGGCAGTGCTGGGACTTCAGGTACACGATTTGATCTGGAGAGGGAGCCTAGACCCTTGCCGTTTTTTTTTTGCCGGTGCCCCCCGCTCAGCCCGGAGAGCCGAGGGTAGAGCTTCGAGCTAAAGCCAGCAGTCCCGGTTGGCAGAGGTGTTGGCTCCCGACTGACCCGGCCCATACGCCAGTACCCCCTCTTCGGACACTCCGGTTCGCTTGGCTCGTCCTCCCTTCACCTGGCCAACGACCCTTGATGGCTGCAGATGTGTCGCTTTAAGGCACCGAAGCCAGGGAGAGGGCTTCTACAGGATCGCTCAGTGGCTTTCTATAATGATGACCATGGAACTGTAAATCACTTCAAAAATGCCCTTCCACGCACCCCGCGCTAACCTATACGCCGTGACGGTATAATCTTCCAAGCGATTGTTAAACCAACAACCCTGTGCGGTATCTCACCACCCCTGTAGAGCTCTAGAGCCGCTGAGCGTAGCCGCGAAAGCCAACGCGAGGGCCCTCTCGGTATGTAAAACAGCCATCCCACCTATTCCTTTCTCCCCCTTGGGGCTGGTAAGCAAGGAATATTTGCTTAGCCCGGCGCCTTGCTTATTTAGTAATTCTTCGACGCTTTTGTCCACAGCGCCTTCCACTCGGCGCCCCGCAGCAAGCCTTGTCGTCCTCCCCTCCACCCACCGCTCCCCCTCAAGCTTACACTTTCTCCTCTCCCCTTCCCCATTAAAAAAAAAACAGTAAGAGCTGACAAATAACAATGCCCCCTGCCTA
Organism: Sinocyclocheilus anophthalmus; assembly: GCA_018155175.1. Lineage (NCBI taxonomy): Eukaryota > Metazoa > Chordata > Actinopteri > Cypriniformes > Cyprinidae > Sinocyclocheilus > Sinocyclocheilus anophthalmus. The sequence continues at coordinate 111,559 of JADLZN010010586.1, forward strand.
CCCACTTCCCTCCACCGTCCACCATTACACCTGACCCCCACACCCCATAAAAGGTCACCCACTGACCCCACATACTTCCCACGCCCCAAAGGTAGGAACGTATAATAATGTTTCTAACATAAATTCAGCAACCCCCCCCCCCCCCCTGATGTGTGTCTGTCCCCCCCCCCAGTTTGTCCCTAACATTCTGTCCTCCTCTCTACTCTATCCCTACCCCAACCAACCACTAAACTCTACCTCAAAGCCAATATAAAGAACCCATATACTCATCCACCTTAGCACCCACTTACCACTCCCTCCTCCCTCCCCAAATCCCATACCCCCTCCCACGCCGTCGTTTCTCAACGTACAATACCTACCCAACACTCCCCTGTTTTGCAACCCCCATTGCTCTCCACCACCCAAAAAACCACCCCCGCTCCATAGTCAAAAACGGTCCTCTCACACACACCATGCCCAAGTTCCACACCGTTACATCGCGATCTCATTTCCAAGCAAGGAGACCACCTAACAACCGCGAATTGATAACCGTTAGCGGGACTCTACACGGGCCACACCCCTGCCCACGTAGGCCCGCTCCCCCCAGCCCCAAAAACCGGGACCACAACTTTGGTTCAAAAAATTACAGTAAAAAACGCATTAAATGTTATGAAAGATTTCATTGAAAATAAATGTTAGTTGTTGTTTGAATGGTTATCATCAAAGAAGTGGCATATTTGACTGACCATCCAGAAGGTTAGGAAATGATATTCTGAAGGATCATGTGACACTGAGGACCGGAGTAATACAGTAGGTATGGAAAAGAATCACCACCTTTAAAATAATCGCATTTTGTTGCTTTGCAGACGGACCATGGTTTTTGTTGTATCAGCTGTATTTTACTCACGTGCAACTATATAACATTAAAAATGTGAATGATATAATACAAAAATGTGCGGAAAAAGAAATCACACTAGTTGGAAAAAGGACCACCCCCTGTGTTCAGTTTTGTTGATCATTTGATTAATTACAGCACTTTAGCTCTGTGGGATGTATATACTAACTTGTACCCATCTAGGACTTTGCAATTTTGCAGAACGGCTCACGCTCCGTTAAATTTAAGGTGCCCGAGATATTGGTGGATGCAGTCTTAAGTCATTCCACGATTTTCCAGTGGGGTTAAGTACTAGGCTCTGGGACTAGGCCATGCAGGTACATTCACATTTTTCCATTCAACACGGTTGCTCGTTTTGTTGTGTGCTTTGGCATTGTCATGTTGGAAAGTAAACCTTCCCATTGACAACTTTCTTGCAAGAATTTGCTGGATTTTGCCCAATCCATTTTTCTTCCATCATGACACACCCATACCAAGAAAACTAAAAAAGATCTTACCACCTCAGTGATTACTGTAGGAATGTTGTTTTTTGGATGGTGAGCTGTATTGGATTTCCAGCAGACATATGCTTGGGTGTTGAGGCCAAATAATACAATTTTAGTCTCATCTGAATCTTCAAGGTGTGTTTTGGCAAAACTCAGTCGTGACTGCGTGTGGCCTTTGAAGCTGAAGCGCAGTGGACCAGAGCCTGGTAGCCTGAACCTTTGACCCAGCCGCAGGTGTTGATTATACAGCCACCCACACTAGCCTTGCTTCAGCACTTCAGGAGTGACTTTTTCTTGCAACCCTCCCATATAAGCCACATTTGTGGAGAATTTGTGATATTGTTGTGACATGCACACAATAACCAATCTTTGTCACAAATTCCTGCAACTGCTTCAGAGTTGATGTAGGCCTCTTGGTCGCCTCTCTGATCAGTTTCCTCTGACTCTTTCATCCAGTTTGGAGCAACGTCCTGATACAGGGAGGTACCAAACACCGACACCAAATACCTTCTTCTTAATAATAGACTTCACTGTGCTTCTAGGCGTTGATAACCTTGACATTTTTTTGTATCCATCTCCTGACTTGTGCATGTCCACAACTTTATCCCGGAGATCTTTGACAGTGCCTTGCCACCCATAGTAGATTGTTTGCCTCAGTTGCACTGCCAAGGAAAGCTCCAGGAAAGCTCTTTTCTGCCTGAGCTAATCAACATGACCAAAGTGATCACATTTTGAAAAGTCAAATGGTTTGAGAAGGGATAGCTACAGATTGATGTACACGGTCATTAGGAGGGGGTGAGCCTTTTTTCCAAACTCCTGAATTCGTTTATTCTTTTTTTTTCTGACCATGTTGGTATTATACATCTTCACTTGGGATGTATAAGTTGCCTGAGTAAATACAGTGGATAAAAACATAAAACGGGGCCAGTCTTCAACAGCAAATAATGTGATTATTAGGGATGCACAGCACTCCCCCTATCGCCACCATACGGTATTGGACGAATAATGCTCATTTTGTTTGTTATCGGTATCGGAACTGATAAGAAAATGTGGGCCGATATCTTTAAAGCGAAAATAATGCATATTCTTCAGAGAACTTCAGATGAGCGCTGTGAGTTTGCAGCTTTGTGCAATTGTACGGTTGTAATATTGTGTTTATTTGATGTATATCTGATTTATCTAATATAGAATGCGTTTGGTTAAGTTTAAAGAGCGCTTCAGTTTACTGGTGATCATCTTTAGCTCAGCGCACGAAGCTCAAACAGCAGTGCACAACATTAATAACTATGATTGGGAATTTTGTGTATATAACATTCTAATGAGAACATTTTTATAATAAAACGTTGTGAATTCTTTGTTTAGTTGCTGTGTTTCAGTGCGTTGATATGGGAAGAGCGCATCCATAACAGGATCACACATTCTGACTATAGTACGCAATAACTGCATCATTTTGTACAGATATAAGTTGTAATATTATGTTTATGTTGTATTAATATTAATCTCAAGATGCATTTCCTTGAATTAAATAAGCTCCCAGCAAAACGCTTCAGTTTACCATGCTCATTCAGATCTTCAGCTTCAGCACGCGCAGCTCAAACAGCTGCTATTTAAAACAGTGGTATTAACTAGTTACTTTTTCAAAATCATTGATACATCATTAATAACAACAACCACTTGTATTTTTCTCTTATTATTTTCATCAACAATATGGTTTAGTAATTAAAATCATTTAATTAATGTCCGTGCAGAGGCTATTCCGTTTTACTGATCCATGGCGCATGCATTTTGATTCTTTACACATGTAATGATGACCAGTGACTTGTTTGCATTATTTATGCATTATTTTATTTGTAAGACTTTATGACTAAATTTGGTAATGGGAGAGTAAAAATATTTTTAAAACGTTTTTGTACCACCGTTTCCAAACACGGTAGTGGTGGCGTGACGAGCGTGCTTATGGCTCATGATGAGACCTTTTTTTAATCAGGCTCTCAAAAAGTATATAAAAAATTGGATATAGATTTATCGGCCAACATATCGGTTAGCGCATATCGGTGCATCAGCCAAGTACAGGAAAACTAGTAACTGTTTAACAGGGATGGAAGGCTGTCTTTTCTTGACCCACTGTAACTGGTAAAAATTCGGCTTTGCCATGACAAGAATGCATTAAGTTTTAAAACAGAAAAAGTTATTTTAAATTGTAATCAAATTTCACAGTATTATAGGTATATAAATGCGCATAATGAGTGTAAGATACTTTCTTAAACATTAAAAAATCTTACCAACCCCTTATGATCTTTTGAATAGTAGTGTATATTTAACGTAACAAACAAATGTTTTTGACATCTCTGTGGTTAATGATGGTTAAATACACTTTGTTTTCGTAGGTAATGGTTGTCGGACCAACTGATGTGGGAAAGTCAACAGTATGTCGAGTGTTGCTGAACTATGCTGTGCGACTGGGACGAAGACCTACACTTGTAGAACTGGATGTCGGTCAGAGCAGTGTAAGTAAATGAAGCCTGAACGATCAGTGCAACATCTGCTGAACATTACAGGCTTGTAAGAAATTAAGCATTATATGTGTGTTTAACTGTTATTGTCCGTAGGTCTCTGTGCCTGGAACTATGTCAGCTCTGTGCATTGAGCGTCCTGCTGATGTAGAAGAAGGCTTCTCTGTGCAGGCTCCACTTGTCTTTCACTTTGGCTCTACCACACCAGGAACAAACATCAAACTTTACAACAAGGTAATGACAAAATTGCACCTAAGGGAGTGTTGTCTTTACACTTCAGTGTTATACTGAGCTTTGGCCCGTAAATTATTAGAATAGATTGAGCTTGGCCCTAAACAGAAAGTACCAAACTATCCTGGCACTGTTTAATCAATAATAGCAAGGAGAAGATGCATTAATCTTTCCCTTAATGCAACTATAAAGTCTTGTTCTTCTGCAATTGTTAATACAAAAACAATAAAGTCAATTTCTGTAGCAGCAACTGAAGGAGAAGTAGTACTCACCAGTTGCATGATGACATGACAATAATGAATCATCTTTTGCATGTTTAAAATCATTGCACAGCAACAACAGTACTGGTATTACTAGAATGAAAGTGTTTCCTTCACTATCATATATGTATGTTCCTGGTTCTTGGTCCATCAATGCATGTTATTCCAAATTTGAAAATGTATGTCTTATTGTCTTTTGTTTTTAAATGAATAGTATGTACCTACTGTATTCAATATTTCATACTGCTTTATATAATATTAGCAGGTTAAATGTTACTCTTTTTTTTTTGGTCAAACCTGCAATATTTTGGGCTGCTTAAAGAAAAAATATTCCTTCCCTACAGTCAAATACTGTCAGATTATAATACACACCCTTCAAAGTTGGATTCTAAAAGTCAGTACAATTTTTTTTTTTTTTTTTTTAAAATTAATACTTTTATTCAGCAAGGATTCATTAAATTGTCAAAACTGACACTAAAGATGTATACTGTTGCAAAAAAATAAAAATATTTCAAGTAAATGTTCTTTTGAACTTTCAATTCAGAGAATCCAGGGGGGAAAAAACGTTTTCAATGTTGATAATAATAATAAATGTTTCTTGAGCACTAAATGATCATATTAGAATGCTTCGGAAACCCCCATCACATGTGACACTGAAGCATCACATGAATAAATATTTTATTGATAGTAATTTTAAAGTGTATTAATATTTCACTGCTTTTGTTTTTACTGTATTTTTGAACGAATATGCAGCCTTGGTGAGCTTAAGAGACTTCTTTCAAAAATATTACTGACCCACCTTTTTGACCCAGTAGTGTTTATGCCAGATACAGCGTAAAATGGGGTTGTGAGAATGTAAGTTTCATGTTGACTTTAAGTTGATGCAGTATGCATCATACAGACATATAATAAAATGTGTTTGAATGAGTCTCTTTTTTTCTCTTTGGGTGTGTAGCTGACTTCAAGCCTTGCAGAAGTATTTTCCCAGCGCTGTGAGGTGAACCGCAGGGCTAGTGTGGGTGGCTGTATAATCAACACCTGCGGCTGGGTCAAAGGTTCAGGCTACCAGGCTCTGGTCCACTGCGCTTCAGCTTTCCAGGTGGATGTTGTGCTAGTCCTGGACCAGGAGCGTCTCTATAATGAGCTTAAACGTGACCTGCCACACTTTGTACGTGTCGTCCTTCTGCCAAAGTCCGGCGGCGTGGTGGAGCGCTCTAAGGACTGCCGACGAGAGACGCGGGATGAAAAGATCCGGGAATACTTCTACGGCTTTCGTGCAACTTCCTTTTACCCTCATGCCTTTGATGTGCGTTTTTCAGAAGTGCGTATTTACAAGATCGGTGCACCCTCAATTCCAGACTCCTGTCTCCCTCTGGGTATGTCCCAGGACGACACCCAGCTCAAACTCGTCCCAGTCAGCCCTGGCAGGGATTTAACCCACCATGTGCTGAGTGTGAGTTCGGTGGATGATGATGCCGAGGTGGGTGCGGGACAGAACAGAGGGATTCTAGAGAGTCCCGTGTGTGGCTTCATAGTTGTGACAGCGGTGGACACACAAGCTCAGGTGATGACAGTACTCTCACCAGCACCCAGACCACTGCCGCGACACACTCTGCTCATCATGGACATTCGTTTTATCGACCTTAAATGAAGCATATAAGTCTAGCAGAGATCTCCACTCAAAAGGGACACTGTCTTATCACATCTGTTAAGTTCTTACAAAATATTTATAGCTCTGTTTAATTTTCAAAGGGCAAATTTTAATGATTTTGTACATAAGAAAAAAAACTTCTGTATTTTTTCTTTAAATAAATTCAATTGCAATTTCATCCTAAACAAACAATAAAACAAACCAAAACCAGTTTGACTACATGTTATTCTGCATGCCTTTTTTCAATGAAATTACATCCTTTGAGCAAACTAATTGAGCAAATATTAGTTTGACATTATATCTATTGTGTAGACAAAAATCTCTTCCGGACCTTTTCCTGCATGTCCTATACAGGTGTCTTTAAATGATGCTGGGGCCGAAGAAGATGATGATGCCTTGTTTAGGGTTTTATTTTTGGCTTATCAGACTCTGTATCGGATAAACGACTTGGGGAGTTTTCAGCCCCGGGCGTACACAGATCAAAAGCCTTTTCCTGGGCCGTAGAAAGACTGAGATTAAGGGATAGAGAGAGCTGAAGCTCCTCTCCCATCAGATAATACCGCTGCCCCGGGCCGGGATGCAGAAGAGAAACCGAGTCTCCAAATCACAAGACGTGTGAATAAACGCCAGCCATTTAAAGTTCGTAAACATTCGGGATCCGACACTGCGTGAGTATATTCGAGTGGATGACATTCATAATAGATGTGTTGTTTAATTAAAAATGTGTGGGCAGGTCGCTGTTTGCTTCTGATCTGTTTCGACATCGGATCGATATCGCCGCATTTGAGCTTCTTTCAGTGTTGGCTCTAACAACTGGAGTCCGAGGCTTCACTCTGAGGCCTAGTTAAACAAAGCAAAACACGAAGCGAAAAGTTAAATGATCGTATTTTGGTGCGGTTTATAAGTTAATTGTGCTAATATTTGATCAATATGTATTTTTCTTGTATTTTGTAATCCAAACTGCCTTGTTTTACTGTGTAAGGTAGTATTATGGCGGGCGATATTATCTGCTGGGATGGTAAGCTAACCAAAAACGGGACACAGGCGTAGTGTTTTTGACTCGGATGTTGCTTTTTTTGTGTGTGAAATTGTTTCTGCTTTGAAATTGAATTAACATCTGGACTCAATTAACCCGTTTGGTTTATGATTTTGCTGTAGTGAATGACTGTGTCACCTAATGAGTTGCCTACCTAGACAGCATTTTTGGGCAATATAGTTCTATTCAGATGTGTGCAATCCACATATGATGCCCTGAAATGCGTTCTATGTAGATAGGCAGCTTACAAGGCTTTTAAATATAGATTTATTCTTACTCAGAATGCACTGCATTCATCTAACCTTATATAGTAAACTGGAGTTGGCTTATAAACATCACAGCTAGCCTTTTTTGACAAAAAAAAAAACTCAATTTTGTAAAACTATTAAATTGTTAAAATGACTATTGTGGGTGAGTGACATCCAAACATAATTTTCCAGTTTGCTATTGATTATGTGGTACAATCAGATATCATCTGACATCCATCATTCTTTTCATTATTGATTCAAAGTTGATGGTAAGATATGATTGAACGTTTATGAATGAATCAAATCTATATATATTTCCCATGTGAAGTGAACTGGTTTTCAGGTGGTACTGTGAATGAAGAGAGCAGGAGTAGCTGCAAGAAAAGAAGATTATGAGTGGTGTAATAAGGCTTGTGTATGCGAGACTCAAGGTCACTGCGTGGTCAGTGTGACAGTAAACCCAAGGAGAAAAGGGATTGTAAAGGGGGGATGGGGTTGAATTGTATACAGAAAACCTGGTGGAGAAAACCGTAAAAAAGAGGCACACCCTTTCCTGGTGATTCAGAAGTTGTGACACGGGGCAACAAAAGTGTGATCAGGTTTCAACACGGTGTGTGTGTACACAGATGTAGGTTTCACAATTCATTGCTTTATGTTCCGTCTTGTTCATGTGATCATTTGTATGATATTGGCTGCTTGGAACCGGTATGGAGAACTTCAAAAATGTGTAAGATCAGGTCATGAGTTCATATCTACGCGTTTAATTATCTTCTCTTCTTATAGATGCCGCTCAGGCCTGTTAAGGAATCAGAAAGGAGGAGGGCGGCATTTTAGACTCATCAATCTCATCCTTGTGAGGAAGAAGGGCCTCATGGGACACTATGCGGGGTTAAAATGGTTTTGCACGCTCATGTGTTCTCACAACCTGGAGTTATCAACCCCGAACGCATACGGATCGTGTGCAGTTGCGATGGTAGACACGCACTCTGGTGTGGGCGTACATTTTTTGCATATGGATTGCATCTGAAAAGCAACTTATCATGTGGATATCTGCACTTACAAGATTCATGTGACCTGGCAAACCGTGTTTTTCTGCTCACTTTTCGGCCAGTTTGTCTCTCTTCAAAGTGTGAGCATAGATCACCTCAGAGAGGAGAATGAGCTCTCATTTATGGCACAAGACATCAAGAGCTCTGTTTCATGATTCGTACTCGTAATTGCGGTCTTTTCTTAGACGGACTGTTCCAGAGGGAAATCCAGACTCCATTGAGATTATAGAAAGAAAGTCATTTTTTTGTCTTGTAGTTTCTTATTTTTCCCTCATACTTTTTGTTTCACTGTATACCTCCCATCAAAACTATTTTTTTCCTTTCTGTAGTCTGACGTCATTCTCGCATGCACTCATCTGCTATGATGCTTTGAGAGATATGAGATTGGTCTCTGAGCGAGTACTGTATGAATGCCTGAACTCAAATAGCTGCTTCCTTTTGCTGCTGCTCTTTTTGGTGTTACACGGGGCTTACCAGAGATTTGCACTAAAAGAGCATTGCTGTCACTTGATTTTCCTTTTATTGACCAAATCTTGTTACATTCAAGCCATATGAACTTATTTTTGATGAAACTAGAGCTATTTTTGTATTACAGTAAAGTCATAGAACTATTGCATATTATCTGTATATGAATTTAGTCTATTTTTTATGTATCAACACAGACGTATACAAAAAGACTATTTTACGTTAACGTTTGTTTTTGGAAAGAAATGCACCTTGATTTATGTTGAGAACATAATCTATTTCACTAAATTTATTGTTATGGCCATGGCTACACACCATCCTCACTCAGGTGGGAGACGAGTTTCCTTCGCTCTCTGACGCCTCCCCCTGTTCCCTCGGTTTTTTTACATCTCCAAATGCCTGTGGGTCTTAGTGTGGGTGGGGCTCTCGGAGACCCCTCCCCATTCCGCCCCAGTCGTTATGTGCCTGTGTCCGCAGCAACCGCCTTCCTTGTGGGGGCCACGACACTGTTTCTCTGTTTTACGTGAGTAGAACCTAAATACATTAATTTAGAGATTCAATGTATCAGTATTTCTGTAAGTGTAATGAGAGGCATCTCTGTGCAGGTGTCCCTGGCTTTCAGAGCAGTTCTCCTCCTCCATTTTACTCTATAATGTTGTGATCTTCCTCTTCACACTGGCCAATTTCTGTATGGCCACATTCATGGACCCTGGCATTTTTTCTAGAGGTACATACTTACAAATGTACACTACTGTTCAAAAGTTTGGAGTCAGGAAAATCTTTAGCCAGGATGAATTAAATTGATCAGAAGTGACAGAAAAGGCATTTATAATGTTACTAAAGATTTCTATTTCATATAAATGCTGTTCTTCCAACTCTCTTATTATTTAAGATATTTATTAAGAATCTTGAAAAATGTAGCATGGTTTACAGAGAAATATTAAGCAGCACAAAAGGTTTTCACATGAAATAATTAGAAATGTTTCTTGGGCAGCAAATCAGCATATTGATTTCTGAAGGATCATGTGACACTGAAGAATTCAGCTTTACCATCTCAAATACATTACATTAAAAAAACGTATTTTAACAGTTACGGTTATATACAGGTATTACTGTATTTTTGATCAAATAAATGCATCCATGATGCGCGTAAGAGATTTATTTTGAAAACATTACAAGTTTTACTGACCCTAAACCTTTGATCAGTAGTGTATTTTACAATTCAAATAAATTTTTTCCACATATAAAAATATGAATTAAAGTAAACATATTTCTGTCATGACAACTCTCGGAGGGATTGGCATGGTAATGTGCATACATGACAATGTTCATGTATTTCATGTTCAACTGCTACGGAAAGCACTAGTCATATATTTGAATGTTGAGCAGCGAGCTCATTGGCTACCGATACAGGAGAGAACCAATCAGCTGTGCCAAGTGATAATGATGTCATTAGGTCAGATTGAGTTAGACCTATCGGACTGCGCCATCTAGAGTTTCATGCCAGAACTCTGTATTACTTTAACGTGACACGTACAGTATCTCACAGAAGTGAGTACACCCCTCACATTTTTGTAAATATTTTATTATATCTTTTCATGTGACAACACTGAAGAAATGACACTTTGTTACAATGTAAAGTAGTGAGTGTACAGCTTGTATAACAGTGTAAATTTGCTGTCCCCTCAAAATAACTCAACACACAGCCATTAATGTCTAAACCGCTGGCCACAAAAGTGAGTACACCCCTAAGTGAAAATGTCCAAATTGGGCCCAAAAGTGTCAATATTTTTTGTGGCCACCATTATTTTCCAGCACTGCCTTAACCCTCTTGGGCATGGAGTTCACCAGAGCTTCACAGGTTGCCACTGGAGTCCTCTTCCACTCCTCCATGACGACATTATGGAGCTGTTGAATGTTAGAGACCTTGCGCTCCTCCACCTTCCGTTTGAGGATGCCCATGCTTGGCCAATCCATCACCTTTACTCTCAGCTTCTTTAGCAAGGCAGTGGTCGTCTTGGAGGTGTATTTGGGGTCGTTATCATGTTGGAATACTGCCCTGCGGCCCAGTCTCCGAAGGGAGGGGATCATGTTCTGCTTCAGTATGTCACAGTACATGTTGGCATTCATGGTTCCCTCAATGAACTGTAGCTCCCCAGTGCCGGCAGCACTCATGCAGCCCCAGACCATGACACTCCCACCACCATGCTTGACTGTAGGCAAGACACACTTGTCTTTGTACTCCTCACCTGGTTGCCGCCACACACGCTTGACACCATCTGAACCATTTATCTTGGTCTCATCAGACCACAGGACATGGTTCCAGTAATCCATGTCCTTAGTCTGCTTGTCTTCAGCAAACTGTTTGCGGGCTTTCTTGTGCATCATCTTTAGAAGAGGCTTCTTCTGGGACGACAGCCATGCAGACCAACTTGATGCAGTGTGCGGCGTATGGTCTGAGCACTGACAGGCTGACCCCCCACCCCTTCAACCTCTGCAGCAATGCTGGCAGCACTCATATGTCTATTTCCCAAACACAACCTCTGGATATGACACCGAGCATGTGCGCTCAACTTCTTTGGTCAACCATGGCGAGGCCTGTTCTGAGTGGAAGGTGTCCTGTTAAACCGCTGTATGGTCTTGGCCACCATGCTGCAGCTCAGTATCAGGGTCTTGGCAATCTTCTTATAGCCTACACCATCTTTATGTAGAGCAACAATTCTTTTTTTCAAATCCTCAGATAGTTCTTTGCCATGAGGTGCCACGTTGAACTTCCAGTGACCAGTATGAGAGAGAGAGCGATAAACCAATTTTAACACACCTGCCCCCTCCACCTGAGAAATGGGGAACACTAAGGTCATATGACACAGGGGAGAGAAAATTACTAATTGGGCCCAATTTGGACATTTTCACTTAGGAATGTACTCATTTTTGTGGCCAGCGGTTTAGACATTAATGGCTGTGTGTTGAGTTATTTTGAGGGGACAGCAAATTCACACTGTTATACAAGCTGTCCACTCACTAATTTACATTGTAGCAAAGTGTAATTTTTTCAGTGTTGTCACATGAAAAAAATATAATAAAATATTTACAAAAATGTAAAATGTACTCACTTCTGTGAGATACTGTAAATGTAAAAGAACCTAGTGATCATCAATATAGGCTTAATTTAATGCAAAATATACTTGACTTATGATTTTCGTGTGAAAGTATGATGGACATTCTGAACCGGTTTTCATGAGATGTGTGTGTTGTAGCTGAGGAAGATGAGGATAAAGAGGATGATTTCCGGGCTCCGCTTTATAAGACGGTGGAGGTGAGGGGCATTCAGGTGCGGATGAAGTGGTGCTCCACATGTCGCTTTTACAGACCACCGCGCTGTTCACATTGCTCTGTGTGTGACAACTGTGTGGAGGTACACAGACATTCATCATAGTTTCACACTAAACAGTCTCAGTGTTTGATTTAAAGGGGTCGTATGATGCGATTTAATTTTTTCCTTTTTCTTTGGAGTGTTACAAGGTGATTGTGCATAGATAAGATTCCTGAAGTTGCAAAGACTAAAATCTCAAAACCAAAGAAATATTCTTTATAAAAGTTAAAAGTCAACCACACCCTCCTAAAACGTCTCGTTCTAACACACCCCCACATACCTACATCACTATGTGGAAATATTAGCATAATGCGGCCCAAATGTGCACGCAAAGAAAGAAGGCGTGGTTTCAGTAACCACAGTTAGTGTTGAAGCAGCCATGTCAGGGAGACGCTGTGTGTTTCTAGTCTAAAGCAATAGCACTTTATTTGGCCTTCCGAAAGTCGATGCATTTAGAAATCTTTAAGATTACAACAGAACAGCAATGCATTTTAATGGACGACCGTTTCGTGAACCTAGGAGAGAGGTAATTCTGACTTTGCTATGACAATCTGGCGCTTCTGAATCAGCTACTGTTTTGTTATTATTTTAAGTATTTGCTATTGACTGTTCAAATGCAGAGTTTTGCACAGCGTGTTTGTGTGTGCGCGAGCGAGAGAGAGCGACCGAGAGAGAGAGAGAGAGAGAGAGAGAGCGCGAGAGAGAGAGGGAGAGAGAGAGAGAGAGAGAGAGAGAGGGGGGTCACATCACAGTGGAGTCAGCTGTCTTAAACGTGGCTTGTGTACTGCAAACACATACCAGCTTCATCACTGTGTCTGTCACGAGACCGTTCCCCTTTCGGGCTCTGTCTTTACAATTATTTTGAAAGATGACTTTTCGCGATTATGGTAAGGGGTGTTGCATTTCCGACGAGTGCTTGCGGTGTTGCACTGGGTCAGCTGGCCAATCAGAGTAGACTGCGCTTTTCGGAAGGAGGGACTTTGTAGAAAAACGAAGCGTTTGAGAGAGGCGGAGCATATAGGACCTACAATAATGTACAGTATTTGAAAAATAATGTGTTTTTAGAACATTAAAGCATGTCAACATATTCTGTTACACCAAATACACAAAATAATGATCTTTAAAAAAGCATCATATGACTCCTTTAAGTCTTGTTGACTTGACTTGGCTTTTTTATTGTCTAAATGCATGTGTGTCTGTGTTTAGGAGTTTGACCATCACTGCCCATGGGTGAACAACTGCATTGGGAGACGTAATTATCGTTATTTCTTTCTGTTCCTGCTCTCGCTCACTATTCACATTATGAATGTGTTTGGCTTCAGTCTGCTATACATCATCCATCACACTAAACAACTGGATCAGGTCCGCTCTGCAGTCACGTATCCTTTACCAATAACACACTTACATTTGCATGTGCACATAATGCTTTCTCATGAATACACATCAACCTGTTCAATGTTTTTTGGTATCCTTAACACACTACTCAGTATGGCGGTGATGTGTGTAGCTGGCCTGTTTTTCGTCCCAGTTGCGGGACTCACTGGGTTCCATGTTGTCCTTGTAGCCAGAGGGAGAACGACCAACGAACAGGTGCGTGTGTGTGTGTTCAGGTGTGTCCCTTGTCCACATTGTATGTGTTTGATCAAACAGAATGATGTGGTTTTTCTGCCTGATTTCTAAGGCCGTGTTCTCAAATTTCCTCTCTTCACCCTCAGGTGACTGGGAAGTTCAGAGGTGGCGTTAACCCCTTCACACAGGGGTGCTTGAAAAACATTGCACACATGCTGTGTAGTTCACAGGCTCCCAGGTTCACAAATCTTATTTTCTAACAAATAAAGATGCGTTTTGCAGATTGTGTTGGATTTAAAGTTCTAATTTTATGTATATGTTTTTTGTACAGGTATCTTGGTCACTTGCGAAAGCCTCATTCTGTTCAGGTCCAGCCACCATTTCTGCGGCCACCTCTGTCTGAAGCCCAACTAGCAGCTAAAGTCCTGGATAATGGCATCCAACAGGTACAAACGCATTATCATACACTTTTTTATGCTAACAGTCATGGTTGGCAGCTGCAGTGCTTTGCAGTGGAGTAGGTCAGTAATGCTAGTTTTTTTTATTTTTGTGCAGTGTAAATTGATTTGATAATATAATAGATAAACAATAATATAAATTAAAGCATGTTATGTTAATGCTTGATCACTTTTTACCATGTTTAAGAGGTGTAAGTGATATGGCTAGATCTGGGCTGCGTTTCCCAAAAGCATTGTTAGCCTAAGTAGATTATAGAACCATCGTCACCAATGGTCTCTGGGATCAACTTAGCTTGCAATGCTTTTGAGAAACGCAACCCTGGGGTCAAAACCTACAAACCCATAAGGTAAAAAAACATTGAATGGTATTTTTAAACCATATATGTTTTTTATTAATGTTGGGCAGCCAGTAAGTGGTCATTAAATAGCTTATATAATGAATGCTAATTTATGCTATTAAAATATTTATTATTATGAATGTCATCTGTACCCTTTTGTAGTCTAATAAATATTTGGATACTGTTGTGCATTTGTTTTAATATTGGTTCTGCTTTTCTGACATCTAAACAAAACTTGTTCACATTGGTTGTAAAACTCAATATCAGTCAATCTTTTCCATCCTTAATTCACAAACTTTACACTATCTAATATTTGTCATGCTCTTGTTTTGTCTATGTAGAGAGCTGAAATTAGTTAACTTTCTTTTGAAAGTAATTGACATACATGTGAAAGATCTCAGATAAGAGCAGGTTCCTAAAATCCCTTTAGATGAGTTGGCTATTTTTGTTAAAGTGTTTTTCTGTGTGTGTGTGTGTGTTTTCAGTCTTAAAGTAGTTTGGAGATAATGGAGAGTCAGTCCACTGATGCTGATCCCCCTCCACCACCTAAACCAGAGCACAGATACCCTGGGCTGCCTCACACACAAAATGAAGGTTAGTGCACACACAGATGTATCATACCCGTCAGATCATTTACAGCATCACTACAGCCCTTTTTTTTCTCTTTTTATAACTTTTTTTTTTTTATATCTTTCAATCAGAGTGCCAAAAAAAGATGCGACTGATGGCTCCAACCACCTTCATTGTATAAATACAGGCCGGCCTACAGCAGTCCAGGAAAAAAACACACAGCCTCAACACATTCCAGCAAAGTAAGTCTTAAGTGCAGTACACACAATTACAGGCAAGTTCAGGTACTGAAACTTTGGTAAATGTATTTTTTGGTTTGAGACAACCATGATCTACTGCACTTGAGGTTTGCATTGCATTTTTTTCTTTTTGTTAATACGTTGAATCCTTTCTTTTATAATTTTTCTTGAATATCTGAAATCACTGGCAGTCAGTGAGCGAGTAAGTTTAGATGCGAGTTATCCGTTGTTATGGTGTGTTTTGCACCTTGCTCTTGTGTTTCGTCATTTTGACTCTGCAGTTGTTGCATTTGATTCAAGCTGGACTCTCTCCTGTTGCTGTTTTCTTCTCGTTCTGAAGCATAACTTGAATCCTTTCCTTTCCTTCATCCATTCTGTAAAAATGGCAATCCTCCTTGATGTTTTAAACATAATTCTTGTGCATTCATACGCTCCTACAGAGCCCCTAAGGGGACATGGTGATGGGAAGAAAAATTATTTGCGTTCATTCTCAAAACTTTTGAATTTGATCGCAGTGTTTAAATTTGTTCTCACAAAGGTTTTGCACTTCAGTGAATATCAAATATTTTTTGTGTTTAAATACGTGATAAATTTCCACCTTGGTGGACAATAAAGACATACTCTACTGTTTTGTGTTCACTCGCAAATCTTTTGCGTTCGCCAGAGACACTTTGCATTTGCTTGTGTTGAAATATACACTGTGTTCCATTCCGAAAAGCTCATCCCGATGCCCTAATCCCTTCATCTTCAAAGGGTTTAACCTCCAGAGTGAGAGCTTTAAAGGGAGGAAGGATGTAAGGGACCAAAAAACTGTTCCTTAGAATGCACTTCTCTATCATCTTGCCGGGCAGATTAAGGGGGTGGAAAGAATGATGGGAGCGAAGGTTCCATCAGTTGTACCCTTTGAAATCCTTCGTTCAGCAGGGCCCTTCTAAGTGGCCAGTTTTGAGCTCTTTGGTTTGGAACTGCCCTTAAAAATGGTGGCCATGATTGTTCTTACATTGAAGTGCCCTTCGGAGGTGGATTTATCCCATTTGGAACACAGCAATAGTTTCTCCTCACTCCACATTAGTTCCATGAAATTTTTTCGAGCAAACACAAAAGTTTTGCTTGGGACTTCAAAGTTTTATGGTGGAACACAAAAGCATTGAAATGTAATTTGTCCTCCAATCTAATTTTTTCCATCACCACATCCCCTTAGGACAGGGGTGTCAAACTCATTTCCTGCAGGGCCGGAGCCCTACAGAGTTTATATTTAACCCTAATAAACACACCTGATCCAACTAATCAAGTACTTCAGGCTTATTTTAAAACTACATGGTATGAGTACTGGAGCAGGGCTGGAACTAAACTCTGCAGGGCTCCGGCCCTCCAGGAACTGAGTTCGACACCCCTGCCTAATGAGCTCCGTACGTCCCTTTATACAGTGTGGTTTGCTCAAACTTTCAGTTGTGTGCCATCTTTCATCTCTTTGGTGATGCTTCAGCTGCTGGGGATGTTTGGTGTACTTTTTCTGTCTTTTTTTTTTCCTCTCAGATGAGTCGAGGGAACAGTATGACCGAGTCTCCCTCTGTCCCCGTCACCACTGGGCAGCCCAGCTACCGCTCAGACCCCAGTTTGTCAAGCCGAGGGGGTGCAGGGTGCCGTGGGGGAGGGGAGGGAGGTAGAGCAGGCTCGGGGGGCCTGGGTGGGGCCTCTGCGTTTGGTGGGCGATCTTACCCTTCTTTTACCGACACCCTACTCCAATCGGCAGCAGCCTCTTGCTCCTCAAGCCTTCGCTCCGCCCATACGGCCCACAATGCCCTCGGGCCCCTCATCTCTGAGGGTACGACCTCCACTAGCTACAAGAGTTTAGCCAATCAGACACGCAACGGCAGCTTGTCGTACGAAAGTCTGCTGACGCCCTCCGAAAGCCCGGAGTTTGAGTCTGCTGCTCATGAGCTGTCCCCACCCAGACCGCACCCTCCGCACTCTCTTAGCACAGCACCAGGGGCCCCGCCTATTTTGGGGTACACTTCCCCTTTCCTATCTGCTCAGCAGAGGGAGGGCTCTCTCCAGGCCTGCCCTGCCCCCCTAAGACCCTCCCCCAACAGAGCTTTCCTGCGCCCAACAAGCTCACCTCCTTCTCGGGCTCCACCTCTTTCTCCTCGCGCTCGCTCATTGGGCTCCCCTCCTCCTGGCCCTGCCCCTGGCCATACATCTCTGGGCAAATCACTGTCCTATGGAGGTGGCGCCGAGTTACAGCACCGCCCCTCTAGCTCAGGGGGCGGGACTCCGATGCCGAAGTGAGTAATGCCTGCAGATTTTAGCCGTCTCTCTCTTTCCCCCCTCAGAAAAAGCTGCACGCCTGTGTGTGTGTGATGGTCAAGTAGAACATTGAGGTCAAATGTTCGTGTTTGTATTCATTTGGTTTGGTCTTCTTCTCTTTGTTCAGTAACACTGTCTCTTTCTTCCTGCAACCCATGGCCACTCTGCTGTCCCTCGAATTTCTGTACACACCCTCCATCTTTCTCTGTCCATTTTCTTTTTCTGCTCTCTTTCTTTACGTTCATCTGCTCTGTTCTGCCCTCCCCTTCTCCTGCCTTGTGGCCGTAAGGATGACTCTGTCTCTGTGCTAAGGTTCGTCTTATTATGCTTCTGTAATTTTGATGTCTTAAAGGTCAACATGAAAGTGAAATGATTTACTTGCTTAATACATTCAGAGTTTTAGATTAGTGCACATGAAAGTTGAGAAAAAAAAAAGGTTTTCCCATAAAAGAAAAAAACAAACAAAAAAAAGGCTGACATTGCCAAGGCAGGGTGGATAATTTATTGTTAACCAATAGACAAACAAATATTTAACCATTTTTAGGCTACTGTTCTAGGTCAAATAGCCTTTCTAAAATCTTAATGTGGTATTTTCTTGTTAATATAGAGTGCTGCAGTGATGGTGTATCTTTGTAGGCCAACTTGTAAGTTTGCATCACTCTTGGTTCCCTCAAAAAAAAAAGAAACAGTAGTTTCTGTTGGGTTTTGGATTATTGCAGAAAATAAGCTCTGCAACCAACAAATGTTTATTATTGTTACAGGTTTCATTCATCGTGGTAATCTTCACAAAGTAATAAAACAGTCGGCAGAAGTAAAAAGCTAAACGTAAGCTATAAACACCGCTGTCGCATATCTGCAAACTTGCTTCCAACAACTTTTTCAGTCTTCTATTTTAAAAAAAAAAAAAAAAAAAAAAGGTCTCAAAGTTTGAATTAGAATAGTTTGCAAGAGATTGATTATAAACACAACAAGGCTGTAAAAATGGACTAGTGAGTAGATGAGTTTACCTGTTTAGTATGATGACATTTAATGTTCCAACAACCTCTGTAGTCCCTGTTAGTAACCGTCTTTATCGAGAGAAGTAAAAGTTTTTTTAAAAATGACAAGGGGTTATTTTATGTCCCAGAATAAAACCTGAAAATCTCCTGCCCTTGTGTTAACCACAGTTTTTATTTCAGGCATTTAACCAAAAACATTTTTGGCCTACAAAAATACGTATTTCCCACAGCACTCTGTTACCAGGGCTTCAACAATATGTGTGAGAGGATTTTGGGCAACTTGGTGGAACTTGTATATCCATATTTTTTTATGCTTTGAAAACGTAATGTTTTTCTGTTTTCTGTGAGGTATTTTACATTGTTGTGAATCTTGTGTATTTGTCACCTGGCTAACTGTAAGCAATTGTTTTCTGGTACAAGAGTGTTTTCTGGTTACATTTATAGCTGTATAATTTCCAAATTGTTGTATTTTTTTTATGAAATGTATTTTTAATATTAAAATATTTTGTAAATATTAATAATAATATAAAATACATTGCTAAAAATAAAATGTGGTCGTTATTTTGGGCCAGTGAACAGTTTGACAGGGCGTTGAGGGCAAGTGAAACAGAACTGGCCAGAAAAAAAAAATCCTTGAGCCCTGGTGATTATTGAAAAAAAGGTTACAATGATAATAGCAATTTATACATTTGAAACGGTAACATTTCTCAATGGTAAAAGTGACCTTAAGCTTCCAATCGTTTGCCGAAAAAAATCATTTCACAATATTATGGTAATAAAGTGGCTTGTGAATGTCGATTCATGTTAGCTTTAAACCTACTTTGCGAATGTCTTGCTTGCGTTGTCTCTGCTACATTTAATACATGTATCCCTGCAACACTTTCAATGCATCCATAGTGTTTTTGGTTCAATTATTAGGCTTTTTCACATGAATTCTTTTTAGGTTTACTTATATCTCTCTCTTTTTTCCCCCACCAACCATTAGCTCGACTGTTAAACAAAACGTGGCCAATCATAACACCCACTCCCACAAACCTGCAGGAGGGGTGAAGAAAGTGACTGGTGTTGGAGGAACGACCTATGAGATTTCAGTATGAATGGCTGACACAAAAGAATCTATCAATAGTTTTTCGCCTCGATCAGATGGATGTAAAGCTGCTCAACCACACATGCAAAAAAGCATACAAGACTACAAAGAAAAATCCTAAGTGTTTCCCAGTCCAACTTTATCAGTCACTGTGGAGGACATACACTGAGAACATGGGCCAGTGAAGACAAATCTTACAGCATTTTGTTTTCTGAATATCAATATGGTACAGAAATACCACAGACTTTCTTTTTTATTTAAAGAATCATTTGGTACATCAATGTATTATCTACCGATTTGTATGCAAGACTGTCCAATGATCATAGTTGGGACCATGTGAGACACACTGATGCCTTATTCAGAATGGCGTCAACAGAAACCACAAGCCTCTCAGCAGTCAGCCAATAAGCATACATAAATCACTGTTCAGTCTGGCATATTCTATAGCGCTCCGTTTCAAACCCTTAAAGAGACAGTTCACCAAAAATGAAAATTCTGTCATCTTTTAACACCCTTATGTCATTCCAAACCCATATGACTGACTTTCTTCAGTGGAACACAAAAGAAGATATTTTAATGAATGTTCACACTGCTCTTTTCCAGACAATATTGTCCACATGCTTTCCAGCTCCAACAAAGACAAAAAAGGCCATAAAAGTGGTCAATACAACTATTAAAGTCTTCTAAAGCAGTGGTTCTCAACCACTATGGGGAAACTTCCAAGGGGGCCTCAAGAAGAATTCAAATGATTTAAAATAAAATAAAAATTTAGTAAAATGTTTTTGTTTTTTTTGTACCCCAAAATTTTTTTTATTTCTTATTTTAATTCACCCACCTTGAAGAACCAGGATTCCCACTGTCTTAAAAAATACTTTTATATACTGTATGAGGAAGCCTAATTTTTAAATGTGTGATTTCTAGACTTGGAAAAGTCAAGAAAATCAATAAACTCTTATAACTCCATGGGCATTTTTAGAATGAATGTACATTTTTAGCCAAGTCAAAAACGATCCTTATCCTCAATCATTATTGAGAAAATCATGAAAAACTGGAAAAGTCATTGGGCTTTTGAAAATGTAGCGGACAATGGGAGGCGTTGGAGTCCAAAAGGTTTGAGAACCACTGTTGTGAAATCATATGATAGCCGACAGATGCAAAATGCAACAATTGTTGTGTAAAACGTTCATGTTCATTTTTTCTTCATTATTATTTTATACAGGTACAGATGTATAAGTATTAAGTTTGATAAAGAATATAATATTAAGATGCAGGCATATATGATGTATGATTGTTTGTTTTAGGTTGGATGGTGTTTGTCAGATTTATATGGCTGCATCAGCCAGATGAAATTCTCAGCCAATGGGACTCAGTCTGTTTGACAGATAGCACACTGGGCAAGTAGGAATGAATGTATCTAAACACACACAAGTTACTAGAGCACAACATATTAAGCAAAGATTATTTACATTACGTACTGAAGATATCATATGCAAATTGTAACTTTGTGTCGGCATGTCCACCAATCAAGAGCCATGCTCTCTTGACACATGGTCAGCCAATCACAAGAGTTTATTTATTCAGCTAGAGGAGGCCAGTGCAAGTACATGCTGGATGCACCATCGTATTGATTTTGAACATTCATTTTTTATGTTATTTTAACTTTTTTAAAACTGGATATTGGTCAAATGAACAGCCAGAGTACAGTGATTATCTCCTCGTAGATGTGTAATTTTGATTGTATTTGTCTATGTGAGAGAATGAGTGTGACATTTTATTTGAACTTACCTGACTGTTGTACAAGATCAGAAGTCGTTCACGTCTTTTGTCTGCTTTTTGAGGTCTGAGGACCAGCGACCGGTCAGAGTAAGATAGAAACCGCTTATGCAGAGACTCATGCAAGATTTTTTTGTTGTTTTTTATCTTTTGTCATTTCCACCATGGCCTTATGATGCCTTTTTAAACTGTTATCAAGGGTATTTCAGTATGTGTAACTGGCTCTTAGAGATGACAGATAGAAAGTTGTTGTGTTGAGTTTTGGGTAAGAATGCAGACTCGTTTAACCCTTCTGTATTCTGAGTCACATGAGCAACACATTTTCAACAGAACAATAAACAACAGAATGAACATAAGCTGGGTTTCCTCATTTTATATTTCAGTACTATTTTGTCCTGATGTGTCTGATAATCAGAGGCTGGTTAAAGTGTAAATGAATACTTGTTAGAGAAGAGGGTAGAACATTCAGTACAGGCACCCGTCTCACTAATAACAAACACCATCTGCAAACGCATCTCTTGTTGAGGAGAATTCAGCAGTAACTGGTGGTTTAAGTACTTTTGGGATTTGGTTAAGTACACAGGGTAATCCTTTGGCAAAAGCCACTAAGGCTGATACAAGTCTTCTAGTTCAGTACCTCTCTGAGGTTAAGGAATATGCAGACAGAAGCCTCAGGAAGCTACGAAATAGACTAAAGGAAAATAAAAGGATTTCTCTCAAAGCAAATTCTTGTAGAATTCTTGTATATGGAGGCCCAAACCTGCATAAATTAAAAATAAATAAATGTAACAATTGGGAATATATGACTTGTTAAAACAAATGCAGTTATTTTTTACTTAAATGTAGTCCTTTTTTTTTTCTTTAACTATTTCCTTTTTTTTTATTAATTTATGTATTAATTAATTTTATCTTTTATTATCCTCCTTGTATTTATTTCCCCATATTTAATCTCATACTTACAGAGAAGTGAGTAATACAAAGAACAAAATAAAGATTTTTTTTTACTGAAAAATATTCAGTTGCATTTGTGTAGGAGAGGTAAGCCATAACATAGGCAGAGAAATGTAACATTTAAAAAATATCATAATTATCCTGGTTAATATAAAACAATTCATTTTGAGCAGTACTTTTCTATCTGGTTAAACTGTTTAGAGAAAAATACAAAAGAATATGAACAAAAATCTAAATTATATGTTAACAGTTCAGTTGTCATAGTCAAGTTCTGTATTAATATAAGAATGACAAGTTAACTGGTTTTAATCAAACCAATACAATGTTAAACAGAACTTCATGTTTAATGAGATAGTTCACCTAAAATTTTAAATTCTGTCATCATTTATTCACTTACACGTCATTTTAAACCCTTGTTTTTTCTTCTGCGGAACACAAAAGTTATTTTGCATATCATTAAGTTCCATTTTATGGACAAAAATATCTTCTCAAAATATGTTCCACAAACGAAAGAAAGTCATGAGTTTGGAACAACGTGAGGGTGAATAAATTATTATTATAAATTACATTTTTGGGGTGAATCTCCATCCCTTTAATAAAAATGTATATCCATAAGAATCAAGTACACATCAGTGGATCATCACAGCCCAATGTCGTGTCTGATATGTACCGCATTACAGGTTGAATTGTGTGGTAGGCAGGAGCTTGTTTTATAACCATCACCTGAAAGCATGACAAGCTGGTGCGACTGGTAAAATTACTCAGCAGTTACTGATGCTGATGCTTCCTTGAATTGCCAGTTAACTGAAAAGAAAATGTTTAATAGACATGCATAAAATCTGCTAGATTAAAAAAATAATGTTACCAACCAAGAGCACTAACATATTTCAAGCAATCTAACACTCATTTTATTCAAAGTGAGTGCAAACAATTACAAACACACTTCATCAGGGGGTGCAAACGCATGCTGACCCGACAGCTGGCAGTACCAGGCAACTAGTGTCATCATCTATCTCTCTATCCTTAAACATGCCAAGATCCTGTCTGCCAGTGTGCTTTAATATTACAGCATTGAAGCTCTGCCCTGAAGACGGCCAGCCAACACAGACAAACAAAAAGACCTCAGACGCTTGTGAATGCAGACACAGATCAGTCTCATTCGCAGATGGTGACTACCAGAGATGGGAACAGATAGTCTCAGAGGTTGAAATGGGAATGAAAGGGAGGAGGAGGAGGCTTACGTTTTCTTCTCTTTGTCTTTTTTGAAGGCGGAATAGCCTTGAAAAGACTGTAGGGTTTCAGCAGCCACTCTCCTGCTGTTGAAGGTGTTCATCTCCTCCTCTAAATCTCTACGCTTCTCCTCCAGGTTCCTCTTCTCCTCCTGATGTGTTCGTTTCAGCATCTCAAATCTTTCATGCAGCTTGGAATACAGAAAAGGGCTCATTTACAATCTTTTATTTTATTTTTTGTTTTATTATTTCAATATAAAAAATGTAAATTCCATTATTATTTAACCAATTAACAGCACTAGTTTATAATGCTGAGATACTTGAAATTGTGTGTATTTATGTATTTACTTTAATCAAAAGGAGCTTATTTTATTGTATTATATTTTATTTATTTTAAATAAACAATGTGACGCTTGTGAAGATTGTTATTATTTACTCAAAGTGACAAGTATTTTAAATATTTATTTTATTAATATTTTATTATATAATAAATTTAATTAATTTTAATTATAACACTTATTTTAAGATTTTGTTTTTCGTTTTTATTATTAATATAAAAAGTATTTAAACTATTAGTGTTAATATTTAAAAGGTGACAAGCATTTAAAGTTTTTTTTTTAAGTTTAATAAAAAGTTTAGCATTTTTATTTTTAAATTTAATAAAAAGTGACAAGTGTCTAAATATTTTATTATTTAATAAAAAAGTGACAAGTATTTAAAGATTTTATTTGATCATTTAATTAAAAGTGTCAAGTATTAAATTTTCTTTCTTATTATTTTTCTCCAAAGCAGTGTCTGTACTAAAAGCAGTTATTATGTAATTTTTACATGACTATTTATATTAAATTAAGGCTTGTACAAATATAATTTTGTCCTGAGTTAATACAAAAATATTGTCAAATCCAGTGATTCTTACCTCTCTCTCCTTCTCTTTTAGTTCTGCTTCTGTCTCCTTCACTTTGTTGACAAACATCTGTCTCATCTGCTCCTCCTTGAGTTGTAGCTCACCAATAAATTCTCTCCTCTTGGCCACATATGTTTCCCGCAGACTGTGTGTGAGGACATATGACTATGATGACTATACAATTTAGAATGAATTCACTGCCTCTTTTGTTACATGATCTTCTTAACAGCAAGTAGCAGCATTATGTAAGACATCATGAGCTGTTGAAGTGTGTTGCAGTACCTGAAGGGTTCGCTGTCAGGGTCGGTGTCTTTGAAGCCCATCTCCTCCAGTTTGCAGCGGCGGTACAGCTCATAGTGTCTGGCGTGGGTCTGTTCCCTCAGGTCCGACATGTTGACACGAATTAGCATCTCTCTCAGTTTTACAAAGTCGCAGTGACTCTCGTTCTCCACTGAGTACAAAGCCCAGACAACATAACTTCACTAATAATCTGGTGTAGTTCTCATAATGCCTGCTACAGTAATCAAGACACCGTCTGCTGCTTGTTTTGCGTTCATATTGACAAACTACTACAGGATACACTGTGATTATACCAGCAGCCATTAATAGAAATAAATATATCTCGCAGTGGATACACTTTTGATTAATTTAAAGGAGTCATATGAGGCGATTTCAAGTTTTCCTTTCTCTTTGGAGTGTTACAAGCTCTTGGTGCGTAAAGAAGATCTGTAAAGTTGCAAAGACTAAAGTCTCAAATCCAAAGAGATATTCTTTATAAAAGTTAAGAGTCAACCACGCCTACCTAAAACGGCTCGTTCTAACACGCCCCCACATGTCTACCTCACTATGTGGAAATATTAGCATAATGCTGTTTGGCAAAGAACATCTGTAAGTATGTTTTGTTATTAGTTTAAGTGTTTGCTATTGACTGTTCAAATGTGGAGTTTTGCGCAGCGCAGAGTAACGCATCGTGTGTGAGAGGGGAACAGGGTCACATCACAGGAGAGTGAACTGCCTGTCAGAAATCATAGCACGTCAGCTGTCTTAACCGCGGCTTGTGTACTGCATCATCACGGTGTCTGTCACGCGACTCTGTTGCCCTTTCGCGCTTGAACTGATGGTAAGACTAACGACATTATTAACTGTCTTGATATTTACTTTGAAAGCTGAAGCTCACGATTATGGTAAGAGGCATTAAATTTGCCGACGCGTGCTTGTGGTGTTCGGCAATCACAATGCACTGGGTCAGCTGGCCAATCAGAGCAGCTTTTCAAAGGAGGGGGCTTTGTGGAAAACTACGTGTTTGAGAGAGGCGGGGCATAGAGGACCTACAATAATGTACAGTATTTGAAAAATAATGTGTTTTTTGAACATTAAAGCATGTCAACATATTCTGTTACACCAAATACACAAAATAATGATCTTTAAAATAGCATCATATGACCCCTTTAATGCATTTTTGCCGAATAAAAATGTTAATTCCTTTGCTATACATTTGCATTTGCTTGGTTTCCTGTGTTTATCAGTATATAAAAAAAAATATATATAGCATTGCCCAATTTGTCAATTTTTGTCTAACTTAAAGTAAGACAATGATAAATATCTTTATGTTCTAGCAGCACTACCTACCCTGTACCACTCCCCATGGGTACTCTCTGGCTCGCACCATTTCGTTCCCAATTTTAACCTCTTCACTGCTTCCAATCACAGCAAAAGGGAGATGTGCCTGCAACACAAGTCACTGGCTCAACATTAAAGGTGTCTAGGAGCATATATCTATTCTAATCAATAGCAAAATTGTTACAAAACATATATCTGAAATCATAACATCATATATTTGAACTTGAGCTTCTCTTACGTTCATAGAAGAGTTTATTTCAGCCACAGCTTCATCATCTGTTGGGAACTGGTAGATCTGAACACCATTGCTGACCAGTTCACTCATGATCTTGATCTTAAACTTTTGAAGCTCGCTCTTGGATATAGTGTCTGCCTTCGCTATGATGGGAATAATGTTGACCTGGTTGGGAAGGCAATATATGGATATACACTAATTCTACAATTCTATGTATATAACTTAAGATTTCATGAGGTAGTATATATAACATACACTTTGTGAACAATGTACCTTGCTGTCCAGTTTCTTCATGGTAACTAAGTCCAGAGCTTTCAGTGAGTGACCGGTGGGAGAAATAAAATAGAGGCAGATGTGGATGCGTGAATCATGATAGTTGTAAAGGGAGCGTTTCATTTTAAGCTCTTCTTCAAGGAAGTTTTCAAACTGAGAGTCAACGTAGTCCACAATAGGTTTATAACTACAGAGAAACCAAAGAAAGTTTAGGATTTTGACCTTGGTACTTCATTATCAATGTCACTGGGTTACTGAAGTCTCAAGCATTACCTTTCCTCTTTATTAACCTGGTCGCCAAATCCCACAGTGTCTACAATGCTTAGCTGCAAATCCACATTGCTTTCCTGCAGGCTGTATGTTCTGTGGCGTAAATGCACCCCACTCTGGAAGTGGCTGGCCTCTTCACTCTCGAACATTGTGTTAAATAGTGTGTTCATTAATGTAGATTTGCCTATGCCAGTTTCACCTGTAAAAGAGGGCACATTCTTGCAATCTTTCGCATCAATTTTAATATTTACATACCAGGTCTGCAGAATCTTAAAAGCACTTCTTTCTCACCCACGCAGAGAATGTTGAAGCTGAATCCTTGGCTCACTGATTTGCTGACCAGCTGATCAGGAAGACCGTCAAAACCGACATGACCGCTGAGAGAGAGAGTCCTCATCTCCTCACTCTGAGATCAAAAAAGTTTGACATGACATACCAGAAAAATTTGATAGTGTCATGAATAATTGCTGCAAGCGTCTTTGTAAAAATCTTTTCACAAAATGATATTTTAGTGAATTTAATTAAACAAAGAACACCTAACATTTATTTTTGTTTGCAAAAATAATAATGGCTTAATAATCAATTAGACAGTAAATCTATAAAAGTATGACGTTTACTAAAGTCTAAATACAATTACATTTACATATTAAATCTAATAATATATATATATATATATAATATATTTGGGGTCAATTTCCTTAAATTTTTTTTTTGACCATAAGTGTCAGTAAAGACATTAATAGTGTTGCTATTTTAAATCAATGCTGCTCTTTTTAACTTTCTACACTCTAAAAATGCTGGGTTAAATACAACCAGTGCTAGGTGAAATAGGGACAAACCCAGCAATTTGGTTGTTTTCAAGCAACAGTTGGGTTGAATGTTTAACCCAACCTTCTGTGCAATAATCCAACTGCTGGGTCAAAACAACCCAATCACTGAGTTTGTCCATGTTTTACCCAGCGCTGGGTTGTATTTAACCCAGCATTTTTTAGAGTGTTTACTGACAGAGTCCTGTTAAAACCATGTATCACCATTTTCACAAAGATATTACACAGCACAACTGTTGTGAACATGGATAATATTAAGAAATTTCTTTCCTGAGCATCAAATTAGCATATTAGAATGATTTCTGAAGGACCTAGAAGGACCACTGAAGACTAGAGAAAATTCCACTTTGCGTCACAGAAATATATTACATTTTAAAATATACTCAACTGAAAACAGTTGTTTTACATTGTAACACTGTTTCAAAAATATTATCAGTGCTCCATCACAAATTTATAGTCCGCCCTAATGTGTCTATTAATACATGGGAGATACTGATCAAAGCAGAATTGCTGACCCATGTCAGTTTGTAAGTATACTG
This sequence comes from Sinocyclocheilus anophthalmus, assembly GCA_018155175.1. NCBI lineage: Eukaryota > Metazoa > Chordata > Actinopteri > Cypriniformes > Cyprinidae > Sinocyclocheilus > Sinocyclocheilus anophthalmus. Next base: position 139,931 of record JADLZN010010586.1, read on the forward strand.
AGCATATTGATATGCATGGACCCGGGTTAGAGTGTCGATCACAGAGAAAAGCAGCATGCTGAGGTATTCAGAGCTCCTCACTCTGTACAAACACAAGGAAGTGTTTCACACAGCCTTCATCTGTTCCACTGCCCCAGTATTCTTAACACACACACTGGAGCACAAAGGACTGTTTATGCAGCCTGTGTTTCTCAGTAATTAAAGGTTTTCACTGCTTTTGCTCTTTAAGTGCTGGGTTCACAAATGCAACAAGTTAAAGGGCATTTTAAAATGATAAATGAACAGTATTAGGATGATACTATTGCCTCAATGCAAAAACGTTACAGACTTGGGATGTGTGTTGACTGAAGCAACAACCAGAAGAACCAAAGCTGATCTGCTTACAAGAACTAATCAGCTTGAAATGACTTTGACAGTGGATTTAGCCAGAGAAAACCCCCAATGTTAAACTATAAATATAAACTACTAGCATATGCATCTAGAAATAGTTTCATGACATGCATTATGAAGCATTACAAACAGTGATTTACAGCAGAGCTAAATATAATGTTTTAGCTAAACTCAGTCTTGTGTTGCTTGAATCAAACTCAAGCACACTAAACCTTTTTTCCCCTCCATTGCAACCAGCAAACTAACTGCACATATTAGCACATAAATACAAGCAAATTATGAAATGTGAAAAAGTTTGAATCATCTTTGACCAACCAATCCAGTCTTCATACTTCTTGCTGCACACATTGCAACTTTATCAAGAATGAATATGCATGTCATACTGAGAATAATTATGTGCAGTAAATATAAGAAGCAATTAAATAACTTACAGGATATGTGTTTACATCTGTAGCAGCCATGCAGATAAATGCAATAGCACTGACAGTATTCTTTCATATATTGTGCTGCGTTCGTCCTCTCTCTCTCTCTCTCTCTCTCTCTCTCTATCTCTCTCTCTCTCTCTCTCTCAACCATTCTAACATGGCCACTTGATGGATACACCCCCTGCTGAATTAAAATGCTGTCCGTGTTGCCCACGTTTACTCCTCCAACTTCACTTACAAACGCATTTGTTTCAGAGAACACTTGTTTATTTGGTTTAATAGTCTCACCCCACCCCCCTTATTTGCTAACAAACAAATGGAGTTGCTAACTGTCTTACAATGACAGCTGTCAATGTGAAAATCTTGTCCCAAGATGTTTTTGATCAATTTTGAACACAGAAGGACCACCATTCAAGTTACTTAAATATGCCATGGAGGGATATATAAAAGATTTTAAAATAAATATGGTGGGTAACGTTAGGGTGACCCATACGTCCTATTTTCCCCGTGTCCTCTTTTTGGACCTAAAAAAAATGCGTCCGGCCAGGAATTTTTATTCACCCAAAATGTCTGGGATTTATTTGGCTGTTTTCTTAATCTCACTCCTGCTGAATCTCTGACCATTGCCGCCTGCTCCTGCAACATGTGTTTCGCTCCCGTGATTTTCAGTTCCACTCCTTTAAACATTCTAATATTGTATATAATTTTGCCACACTTCCCCCCCTATGGAGTATTTAAATCTCTTTTGAATGAGCGTTCGCGCTGTTCACTTTTGATTTCGCGATCACGCGCACTCTGTGTAAAGGGAGTACATCTTACAAGATCGGATATTTGTAAATGAGCTCAGAATCTGTTGAGTAGCAAATACTCCAGCATGGTCTTGTCAGTCATTTCTCCTTATTCTTGACCTGAGATCAGTCAAATCTGACTCCGGCAGCTCTTCTGTTTTCGAAGCTGCAACCAACGATCTGGATGAGCTCACAGGACGTTTACTTCATTCTTATCAGTTTCTTTCTGTGAGATAGGTGCATTTCTACCAGAAATTTTTAAGAATGCGCTTTACTTTATACTGAACGTGATGCGCGTGAAAATTGCATTGATTTTTGTTACGCCACTAGTCTGGGAACTTCACCATGTCAAGACACCACCCCCCACAGTGCTTTGAGGAATCACACCGGGCTGCGATCTAATGTGTTTTTAACTGCCGTTTGGAAAAAGCCATTCCTACCATCCCCCCTAATCTGCTTTGTCTGCACTTCACACATTCACCTAAACCACCCCTGCAACCTCCCTCCCGCCCACCACCATCAACCTGCGCTTAAGGTCGTGTATAGGAATGTGATCGGGTCTTCAGAAGCAGAAAATCTAGGAAAGCATTCAGGCCCATATGGTATTTTCACCCTGCCTGTTAAAAGTCTCGCTGACCACCTGGCCCCTGATCTTCACACGCTCTTCACAGGCTCTAGAGCTGTATGAGTCCCTGCTGCTTCAATCGCTCCTTCCATCATTCCGGTCCCCAAAAGCCCAAAATCTAGACTGGACCACTTAAGTCACTTAGAGACTGGTGCTGGCCCACCTGATGGACATCACTGGACCCTTGCTGGATCTTCTCCAGTTTGCCTACAGAGCAAACAGGTCGGTGGACGATGCAGTAAACATTGACTTGCATCACAAATACCCTGCACCCCGACAGACCTGGGAGTACTCAAGGATCCTATTTGGTACTTCAGTGTTGGCCTTAATAACCATCATTCCCTGTCCTTCTCTCATACAAACCGCACAGCTCTCCGTGCCCACCTCCTCTGTTCACGTGGATCATCAGCTCCTGACGACCAGGCAGCAGCCTAGTGACTGGGCAAACGCCACATCCAGGACTATCACCACACACTTGGCAGCCCTCAGGGTGTGTCTCCTCTGCTCTGCTCGTCTCACCTGTACACTAAGGCCACTGCCTTCAAAGGACCACCTCTGTCCCAGCCCCGAAGTTCGCGCGACACTGTCAATCCCCTCATCAAGGACCGTATACGATCCGCTTACAGACAGGAGAAGTTCAAGCAGCTGCTGTCTGGTGCAGTCGACAACAACCTTTAGCTGACACGCTCAAAACAGTGCGAGATTATATTGACTTCAGATCACCCCCCCCAGCACTCCGTCCCCACTCACCATCATGAACGCACTGTGGCTGCAGTAGAATACCTATTCAGGTTTCCTTGGGCACCACACCATCATCTCAGGACCTGGCCTGGGACACTCACCATAGGCCCTTTCGCACCGCTTTAGTTCCAGAACTAAATGTACGGTACTAAAGTTCTGGGACGATTTTGCGCGAACTATTTCCCAGTACTATTTACAGGGTTGCATTCGCATCGAGAGTGTGTACTAATAAGTGACGTAAGCCGGTCGACAGCGTTGTCATTTGTGCGTGGCGTTCAACAACGAAAACTAAGAAAAACAATGTTAACAATGAGAATGTAGGACGCTGTGATCGGAGTTGTGTTTTTGTTGTGTCTCGCGGGTTTCACAATAATGGACATGGAATGTCGACGTATACGTAAAGCGATTGAAAGAACGGAAAGGAGGACTAAGAATCTCCAACGACAACTGGCAGTGCTACATTTGCTACAAGTGCCTGCACTTCAGCGTTCGTCCATCTATCGCTGTTCTACATACTTGAGAAATAAGTTGACATGCTTACAGCATGTTTACACAGCATTTTAAATCATGGAGGGTGAGGGCGTTTTCATACGCGTTTAGCCAATCAATGTCTACTTACGTCACGATTAGTACCAGTTGTGCTGTTTAGACCCTGCTCCGGAGTAGGAGCTAATTTTGTTCTCGAAAAAGGCAGTCCGGTACTAAAATCGCTCCCAGTTCCGGCGGTGCGAACACACCGAAAAGTGGGTAGTTCCACAATTAGTTCTGGTACTATGAAAAGGTTCCTGCGGTGCGAAAGGCCCTATAGACTCCATTGTGAAAAAGGCCCTGCAGAGGTTGTACTTCCTTCGCAAGCTGAGGAAATTCAACCTGCCACAGAAGCTGCCTGAAACCCGTTCTACTCTGCTACATTATCATCTGTCCGTGTTCAGCCATAACCTTGTCTGGCTTGTTCGCTCACAAATCATGTATTATAGATGAAATCAGGAACTAGCAAGACTTCTGAAGCACCTACGGCCAATCATTGAGAGGACAAATCAAATTTTTGTGAAATATTGTCCCGGGCCCTGTGAATCAGTTGGGGGATGCTGGCTGACCACTGATTCTGGTCCCAATACTAACATACCAAACTACATGATTCTATGCCTTTAAAATAACATTAGCTGTAGTAAGGACCAGTTGTGCTGGTTAATACCCTGCTCTGAGTAGGATCTAATTTGGTTCTTGAAAAAGGCAGTCTGGTACTAAAATCGCTCCCAGTTCTGGCGGTGCGAGCACACCGAAAAGTGGGTAGTTCCCACAATTTGTTCTGGTACTATGAAAAGGTTCCTGCGGTGCGAAAGGCCCATAAGACTCCATTGTGAAAAAGGGCCCTTGCAGAGGCCCGCATCTACAAAATCAGACATTCTAGAACTACACAGGCAGTCAGGACTGCTGAGAGGATTATCGTGCTCTTCTGCCCAGCCTCCAAGATCTTTACATTTCCAGAGTGAGGAAAAGGGCTAAAAAATCACCTTGGACCCCTCACACCTAGCCCACTCTCTCTTCGAACTGTTGCTTTCTGGTCGGTGCTACAGAGCACTGACCACCAGAACATCAAGGCACAAGAACAGTTTTTTCCCATAGGCTATACTCAGTCTTAACAATTAAACTTTCATAATTATACATCATCCACCACAACTGACATATTTATACACAGAATCCAAAATTTGTACACTTATAAACTGCACACTTGGTAAATAACATTCTGCAATACTTTACCTACCTTACATTTATACTAAACAATTAAATTTTTTTTAATCTATACTTCTATTGCTGTGTTACAGTACATTATTATTTTAAACAAAATTCTTACCTAGTGTTAATGCCATCCCTACTGTTTATTCTATGTAGGTCTGCACGTTATTGTCTGTCCTTTTCTTCTAACTGGAAGCTCCTGCTCAAGCAAATTCCTTGTGTGTGTAACATATTTGGTACCAAAGCTCTTCTGATTCGATTCTTCTTGGATGCTGGGTTGCCAAGTCCGCGTTTTTTCCACATAATTGGGCTACTTTTAAACTGTTGCCGTGGGTTGATTTTCCCAAGTGGGTTAAAGGTTTGAAATATTGCATAAATTACATTTGACTGAAATGCTTTTATTGAAACATTTTGCATTCTACCTATAATAAAACTTTCATGGACTTCTTCATTAACTGTTCCCTCCTGGTGGAAAGACCTACCCAAATCAATCCGAGCAGCTGAGTCATTAACCATCTTCAAGAAACGACTAAAAACACATCTCTTTCATCTTCATTTTACCCTCTAACTCTAGCACTCTCTATTCTAATGCTACTTCTTATTTTATCTGCTTGTTTTTTTATTTAAAAACTTGATCCTCTAACATTTGCATTCTCTATTCTATTTCTATTCTAACTACTTGTTTTATTTCTAAAGAAAAAAGGAGCCTTTAACACTAGCATTCTCTGTTCTTTCTTTCTACTTATTTTCTTTTTATTTATTAAAACTAATGACCTTCTAACACAAGCATTATCTATTCTTTTTCTGTTCTACTGACATTTAAAAATGACCCTCTAACACTAGAATTGCCTATTCTTTTTCTGTTCAATCTACTTGTTTTATTTGTATTTATTATCAAAACAAAACAAGCAAACAAACACAAAAAATACTTTCAGGTGATTTTGCTCTGTTTTGTTTGGGTTTAGGAAATGGAATAAAATAAATCCAATTGCCCATCTTCTCAGGATACATGGAATCAGTGTTACAAGTACCGCAGGCACATTGTTTTTCCATTTTTGTAGCAAACACCATCAAACCGATGAAAGCTTCGGATCTTCGGATCACAACATAATCATATTTTGTTGCTTTGCAGCCTGAAATGAAGACAGACAGTTTTTGTTTTATCAAGCTGTATTTACTCAGTGAAACTTAAAACATCCAAGTGAAAGATATTAACTTTCAACAATGATCAGCTGTGGTCATTTTGATTAGCTCAGCATGAAAAGAGCTTTCCTGGAGCATTTCAGTCCTTGGTAGTGCAACTGAAGCAAGCAATCAACTATGGGTGGCAAGGCACTGTCAAAAGATCTCCGGGATAAAGTTGTGAACTGGCACAAGTCAGGAGATGGATACAAAAAATAATTTCACTTTATCAACGCCTAGAAGCACAGTGAAGTCTATTATTAAGAAGTGGAAGGTGTTCGGTACAACACAGACCTCCTTACAGGCCCGTGCTCCAAACTGGATGAAAGAGCCAGGAGGAAACTACTCAGAGAGGCTATCAAGAGGCCTACAGCAACTCTGAAGCATTTGCAGGAATTTATGACAGAGTGGTCATTGTGTTCATTGTACAACCATCTCCAAATCTCCACAAATGTCTTGTATGGTAGGGTTGCACTAATAAAAGCCACTCCTAAAGAAATGCCACATTGCAATTACACTGTCATTTGCCAAACCCCCTTGAAATTCCAAGAGACAAAATTGTATTATTTGTCTCGAACACCCAAGCATATGTCGGGCAGAAATCCAATAACGCTCACCATCCAAATAAAGAATTCCTACCGTGAAGCACAGAGCGTGTAATATCCCCTATTATGGGGTGTTTTCTCTGCGCAGGGACTGGAGCACTTGTCAAGATAGAAAGAAAAATGCATGGGGTAAAATAGCATTAAATTCTTGAGGAAAATCTGCTGCCCTCTGCCAGAAATTTGTCAATGGGAAGAAGGTTTACTTTCCCTCTTGACAATGACCCAAAGCACACAGCAAATCTGAGCACACAGTGATTGAAGGAGAAAAAGGGTGAATGTCCTTGCATGGCCAAGTCAGATCCCAGACTTAAACCACACTGGAAATCTGTGGAATGACCTGAAGACTGCAGTCCACAAACACTCACCATCAAATTTAACTTGAGCAGTTCTGCAAAGAAGAGCAAAGTCTGATGTCAAGTTAGTAATGAATACAGGTGCATTTCAATAAATTTGAATGTCGTGGAAAAGTTGATTTATATCAGTAATTCAACTCAAATTGTGAAACTCGTGTATTAAATCAATTCAGTGCACACAGACTGTAGTAGTTTAAGTCTTTGGTTCTTTTAGTTTTAGTTGTGATGATTTTGGCTCACATTTTACAAAAACCCACCAATTCACTATCTCAACACATTAGAATACGTCATAAGACCAATAAAAAAAACATTTTTTAGTGAATTGTTGGCCTTCTGGAAAGTATGTTAATTTACTGTTCATGTATTCAATACTTGGTAGGGGCTCATTTTGTTTTAATTACTGCCTCAATTCAGCGTGCAATGGAGGTGATTAGTTTGTGGCACTGCTGATGTGGTATGGAAGCCCAGGTTTCTTTGACAGTGGCTTTCAGCTCATCTGCATTTTTTTGGTCTCTTGTTTCTCATTTTTCCTCTTGACAATACCCCATAAATTTTTCTATGGGGTTCAGGTCTGGTGAGTTTTCAAGCACACCAACACCATGGTCATTTGTGCTTTTGGTGCTTTTGGCAGTGTGGGAGGTGCCAAATCCTGCTGGAAAATTAATTCAGCATCTTCAAAAAGCTGGTCAGCAGAAGGAAGCATGAAGGTGCTTCCAAAATTTTTTGGTAAATGGGTGCAGTGATGTTGGTTTTCAAAAAACACAATGGACCAACACCAGCAGATGACATTGCACCCCAAATCATCACATACTGTGTAAACTTAACACTGGACTTCAAGCAACATTGGCTATGAGCTTCTCTACCCTTCCTCCAGTCTCTAGGACCTTGGTTTCCAAATTAATTACAAAACTTGCTCTCATCTGAAAAGAGGCCTTTGGACCACTGGGCACCAATCCGGTTCTTCTTCTCCTTAGCCCAGGTAAGACGCATCTGACGTTGTCTGTGGTTCAGGAGTGTCTTAACAAGAGGAATACGACAACTGTCGCCAAATTCCTTGACACGTCTGTGTGTTGGCTCTTGATGCCTTGACCCCAGCCTCAGTCCATTCCTTGTGAAGTTCACTCAAATTCTTGAATCGATTTTGCTTGACAATCACTCATAAGGCTGCGCTTCTCTCGGTTAGTTGTGCATCTTTTTCTTCCACATTTTTTCCTTTCACTCAACTTTCTGTTAACTTGCTTGGATACAGCCCTCTGTGAACAGCCGCTTCTTTGGCAATGAATGTTTGTGGCTTACCCTTCCTGTGAAGGGTGTCAATGATTGTCTTCTGGACAACTGTCAGATCAGCAGGTCCTTCCCCCATGAGTGTGTAGCCCTACGTGAACCAAACTGACTAGACCGTTGCAGGTGTCTTATGAAGTTGATTAGCTGATTGGCATGTCACCATATTCTAATTTGTTGAGATATTGAATTGGTGGGTTTTTGTTAAATGTGAGCCAAATCATCACAATTAAAAGAACCAGACTTAAACTACTTCAGTCTGTGTGCATTGATTTATTTAATACACGAGTTTCACAATTTAGTTGAATTACTGAAATAAATGAACTTTTTCCACGACATTCTAATTTATTGAGATGCACCTGTATATCCCAACAGACTAAAGGCTGAAATTAAAGCAAAAGGTGGTTCAACAAAATACTGACACAAGGGAGTGATCCTTTTTCCAACTCAGTGATTCCGTTTTTTTCCCCCCTCTACATCTACAGATATCATCTACAGATTGTATATTGTTGTGTCTACAGTAAACTGCCTGAAGTGCTGAGTTCCATGTATGTCCAGTATGTGTCACCCTTTACCCGTTTTATTTATACCCCTTGCCTACAATCAGCAACAGAAGACTCTTGGGCCACCTTTAAAAGTTATACATTTTAAAGATAATAATATTAAAGCAGACACGTTGAAATAAATAATTTTAGAGCTTTTCTAGAAAAAATTACCTTTTTCCAGAAATGTTTGCAAATACTTCCAAGGTTTTAGAGGGTGAAGTCGGTTTCCCTCAAGTTAACACAGATGTAGTTCATCACATTAACCCCTTAGCATTCCTGTAAAATTGGTCTAAAGCGCCTAAAAAAAGGCATACCCAAAGTAAATTACATGCTGTTCTTGAACCATTTGGAGTATATGCATGATTTTGGTCTCTTTTGAAAGGTGACTCTTGAGGTTTGTTACTAAACAGAACAAACTTCAGAATCACTGTAAGTCTTCCTGGTATTGAGTAATAGAACTTTGAACACACTGAGAAAGGAAAAAAACAAAAAAACAAAAAAACATTCAGCCTACATTTATTTTTAGCAAACAGATGCCTGCAGATGACTATAGCTGGGAGCTGTTAGCTGGAAAACACAATGTGATCACAGCATGAAGCCTTGCTGGCGGTCTTACAAAGACACTGATTGTATCTGCTGAGTTGATTGTATCTTAAAATGGTTTGCATCATTCCAGTCACAAGAATCTCAGCTTTCCAAAGATATGTGACATCTTTATCTTTTTTTTTTTTTAGTTGTATGTCACAAAGTTAACCCTCAAAAACACGGAACGCTAACAGGTTAACTATGAACTTGTTCCAATAACGTTTGAAGCCAAATACTTAATCTTTTTACCAGTATATTATTTTATAATTTCATTTAAGCTATTTTTGTTATGATGGTATTTAATGCGATGACATTCATACATGTTTAGGCATGAGCGCTGAATACTGATGAATAGCACAACAACCAGTTGAAGGTAAGTGAACTAATGTCTGTTCATTCATACTGAGCAAACTGTAAGAAATTAAATTGCACAGCCCCAAAATCAAGTGTGATATACACACACACACACAAATTGCTATGAGGACAAGCCACAAAATCAATCCATTGCTCCATACTCTTTATTTCATTTAGGTAATCCACACAGTACATTATCCCCATTCACTGTAAAATAAGATATTTAAAATCATACACCCATCTCATTCACTGTAAACAAATTATTGTACGAGAGCAACTTGTTCATTTAAAGAGCAGACCATTGAGTCACACCTCAGAGTATTCTCGTTTTGTTCCCAGTATGCAGATGCCTTGAGTTATTGATCAAGTAATGTTGGATCAGGAAACAAACAGTATTATGCTGTGTTCAATGCACAAGGGAATGTATTCTTGTCCAGGAAAACACTGCATTTTACTTAGTATATAATTAATAAAATTGGCTACATCATAAAGATCAAAAAGAACAGGTGTGCTGTAAATTACGGTCTAAAGATCCTCGTGGCAACAATGCTGTTGTGATTCTCCTGAACACCAGCATTTGCTTGTTTACATCAGTTATGCATTCATTTCATTTATACAAGATCTGTAAGTATCACAGATTTAAAATGAAATAGGAAATATCAAAAATCTGAGCACCTAGGGCCATCATTGAGAGGGACAAAGAAATTTTTGAAAATATTGTCCCGGGCCCTGTGAATATTGGTGATGCTGGTGACCCTGATCTGGCCACAAAATAATATTCAACAAATTATAAACACCAAAAATTCTTCCCTAACCATCACACACTTTCTATCTACTTTCACAGATATCTGTAATGCATAACACTGAAAGCCTTCAGGGAATCTTGAAGAACAAGGACTGTTGTGCTTTTGTCACAGTTAAAAACAATGAGTTGGCTACCAACATAACCAGCTGTATATCCACAGAAATGTACATGCTCTCAGTTTGATTTCATTACTGCCAACACTACATTCAAGAACTGAACAAATGTGGCACATCAACAGTCTCACATTAATAAAGATCAGAGCGCTCAACACACAGCTAACTGAGAGCTGTTACGCTCTCTTGGTTGGTTATGTATTAAACATTTTTAAATACCTCAACACATGGAGACTGTCAATTAAATGGAAAGTTCACAAAGATTAACATCATTAAATCTAAAAATACATAACATAACCAAAACTACATGGAACTATTCCTTTAAAATACAATTCTCTGTCTGTCTAGATAGAATGTCTTTATGCAGTTGCATTAATACTTGTCATCATAAATGACTGAAATAGCCAAACTCAAAGGAACTGTCCACATACTTTGGCCATGATGGCAAACAGAAACAGGATTTATGGAAAGGCAATAAAAGGAAAAGTCACACTAGTTAAAAATAAATACCATTTGGATTGTGTCCTTTCTTTAAAAGATACAGAAAATTACACATTAGCTTCCATTAGTCATTGACCTCTATACTGTTTGATTATTCTAGTTATTCTGGTAGGTTTAATGTAGAGCGCTGTGTGTTACCTTAAACGGAACAAAATATGGCACATGAAAAGGCCGTTTTTAGGGTGGACTGAAGTAAATGGCCTTTCATTAAACAGAAAACAGATGCAGGTTTGATAAGTTTATATTGAAAAACAATGTGTTACCTTGAATTGCTAGAGGAGTGGACTTTGGAACAGTCAATGAGAACACGTTAAACTTTAACCGCACACTATTTTCACTTACAAAAAGTTTGTTCATGCACCGTCGACAGGCAGAAGAAAACATATGAACATACACGCTACTCTTGTATAACATCCTAGTTAAACTCAAATACTGAGGATAGTAAAATAGACAAAACTCTTCTTAAAACCCATGCTGTAGTTTATCGATTTATTAAACCTGCATCTAAGGAAATGTGCAGCAGAGTTGTATTTGGCAACTTTTTCAATGGATTGCACTATTGTCATTAAGAGGTCCCTTGACTTTTCTTGAAACTGAAATTAAATTTGGCAGTAACATAAACTGCAAAGATGAAATACTGACATCAACAATGCAATACAGACTAAGGGAAAAGAAAAACAAGGTCAACACCAGCTATCTTTGATCCTTACTGAAAACGACATTGAATGGCACATGGAATAATCTGGCAGCAAACAAAATTATTTCAGAAATTTAAAAAAAATAAATTACATGTTCAGACAAAAGATCAGCAAAAATCAGCAACGACAATGAGGATTTAGCTTAAAAACAATTAAAACAGTCAAAAATGAACATAAAAAAAAACCATCTTACAAAATGACTGAGTTGGGATGTCCTGGAGAGGAATGGGTGAACTTTGGCACACAAAGAGATGTTTTAGATGGTACGTGAATCCATTACAGTAGAGAGCAGATTCACCGACGTTTGTCTTTACAGTCCTTTGTTGAAGTAGACAGTTTCTACTCCAGGATGACAGACTCGAATCTTCTCCTGCAGCTCTGGTTCCAAACGGCTCAGTGCCATAGAGCTGTGCATGATTTTAATTCGAAAAAAATAAATACAAAAAATTATAAACAGAATGATTCATTAAACAAATTATTCTCAAAAGATTCCTAAATCGTTCAATCCAAACATTTTTGAGAACGTTCTCACCTCTTTTGTGGGAATAACGCACAGCACAATGGGGTTGCAAACACAAGGCTAAGAAAAAGAAAGAATGTACAAAAGAATGGGTCACAAATTCTTGAATGCCTTTTAAGAAACAACTGTTTATTAGACTATATATCTATCTTTGGCAACTCACCAAAACCCAACCAAGCCAACCTGAATGGGTGCACTCATCCACGGAAACCTCTGAAAAATAAAGGGGGGAGAAAATCAACCTGGCAACAAAGCCCATGATTCTATGGGGCCATTTTAAGGGCTACTGCATTCAAGCAGACCGGACACTGTAGTTGGGTGTGTGCGTGCTCTGTTAAGGCTAAACAACTTTCATTAAGATTTTCATTCATGTAAACAACATGTTTATAATGTAGGTTAGAAATTACCTTCAGGAAGGCCTTCTTTTCCAAAGAGTTCATTAAAAATGGAGGGATGGCTATAGGAAGATTTAATTAGAATGATAGATTATTTATTTGTTATTACAGTGTCCCATAACAAGATAATGCATTTTGATAAATCTAAATCGCATGTGCATAAGACCTACAGTGGGGGTTTTAAGTTTGAGACCAGACCACTCACAAAAATCCTGATATTTTATAGTCTTTTACATATACAATTCCTCAGCATTATTACTAGGTTTAAATTAGATTCCAGATTTTCAGTGTGGTCTCAGACTTTTGAACGTCCCTGTACGTGCATAATTTTATAAACATAGGTGCAAAGTCCATTCTATTGCAGTCGGCTTAAAGGGATACTCCACCCCAAAATGAAAATTTTGTCATTAATCACTTACCCCCATGTCGTTCCAAACCCCTAAATGCTCCGTCCGCTTGGACCCATTGATGCTATTTTGGATCACAATAACAAACCTGGGAGGCTTGTGACTGTCCCATTGACTGCCAAGTAAATTACACCGTCAAAGTCCAAAAAACTATGAAAGACATCATTAGAATAGTTCATCTGCCATCAGTGGTTCAACCGTAACGTTATGAAGCGACGAGAATACTTTTTGTACGTGAAGAAAACAAAAATAACGACTTTATTCAACAATTTGTCTCCTCTGAGTCTCTCCACATCACTGTAGCACCATTTTGGAGAATATGCGCTGAACGCTAGCGGCGTACACTATTGTGTCAGCCGTGCTGCACAGATGCGCTGTTTTCGTTCAAATCAAAGTGTAAATACACGTAGAAAACGTATCCTTGTGTCGTGGCTGACACAGAATAGCATATGCTGCTTGTGTTTCAGTGGTTATTCTCCAAAATGGTGCTACAGAGACACAGAGGAGACAAATTGTTCTGATAAAGTTTTGTTATTTTTTTTGTTTTCATTCGCGTACAAAAGTATCTCGTCGCTTCAATCGTACAACGGTTGAACCACTGATAGCAGATGGACTATTCTGACGATGTCTTTCATACTTTTCTGGACCTTGACAGTGTAATTTACTTGGCAGTCAATGGGACAGTCACAAGCCTCCCGGTTTTCATCCAAAATATCTTAAATTGTGTTCTGAAGACGAACGAAGCTTTTACGGGTTTGGAACGACATTGGGGGTAAGTGATTAATAACAACATTTTCATTTTGGGGTGGAGTAAACCTTTAAGTAAATACAAGATTCAGAGATTTTAGAGGTACACAAACCCATTCCCCGAGAGGCCAGGAGGATTCTGGAAACCACCACTTGTGCCGTATGGTGCCTGTTGACTGCCTTGAAGATTCCTCCTAACCGATTGTCATTCTTTCATCTGTTACTAGGATGCCGTGTTTTGAGTTCCCTGATGAAAAACAATAGAAACAACTGTTATACATCATTTCATGTCCTGTTAATGAACAGCAGCCCCAATTACACTAAACCGTCTTCAAATTTTGTTTTTGGGGTTGTTAATTTTTTTAAAGAAATTATAAGTTTAGTCATCATGATTGCCATTAAAATAGTGACGTAAAGGCATTTATATATATTATCTAAAAGATTTCTATTTCAAAGGAACGCCTGTTCTATTTTTGGCTGAACTTTCTATCATTCAAAGAATCATCAAAAAATGATCAAGTTTCCGCAAAAATATTATGCAGCTACAACTTTATTTAGCACTGATAACTCAAGGATCCAACTTTAACTTCATTAAGGTCCAAGCTCTTTATGCAAAAGATTTTTTTAGGCTAATGATTTACCGTTGGCTCATGATGAATATTTAATACAGTTAGAATCAGCTACAGCACGAAAGAACAAGCGTCCTATTAGTGAGACACGCTGCAGACAGTATAAAGATTTTTTAGTTTCAACATAAATATTGATTTATCCATAAACCAAAGTGAGCACTGGTATACACACCTAATAGTATTACTTTGCTGTGAAAGTGTTACAGCCCTTAAACATTAGAAAGCAAGACCATTACCTTTGCTAATGCATTTAGTCCTAAAGCAGTAGCCACGGCCCCTGTGGTCGCCGATACATATGCGTGCCAAGCTGGCTGCAAAGGACATCTTCGGAATTTTATGGATTTTTGCAAATGTGTCAATGTAGAGCACAAGATAAATGCATTAGTTAAACAAATGTTTCATAGCTGATCGAAATTCCTCTCACTTTTATGGTTGGTCAGCGGTTAATTTTATTGATTCCGATTCTGCTTATCGATTCCCCTTCTTATCGATTCCTAGTTTCGAATCCAATAAGATAAAAAGTCAAACATTTAATGTCAAACGTATTTATTCTGTCTTTTTACAAAGCATTCTGTTGCAGCTGTATAACATGAGCAAAAATCAGCAGCCTACAGAACACTTAGGCCTACGCTTTTAACAAAAATACCACAGCAAAAACAACTACACTAATATAAATTTCAAACATTACATTGGTAAAGACAAGTACACAGTCATAATAAAATAGGGACAAACATTCAATTATTAATTATCATAAATAAATACAAATTTCATGGTATCCTACAGAAATTGCAAAAGCAAAAGGTTAAAAACACTACGTTTTTCTTATTCATAATAAAATATAGATTATCTCATGAAGTTACGAAAGATAGTCAGTCAGATCATGAATCGATTTGCTTTTGTTCTTTGATTAAAATTAATGACAGGCAGCATGTTTGGTCACCATACTTGGCCACATGTCACATCACTTTCACTAAAATACTCATGCGTTTTCTTTCTCACCTGTTTACGTTCACTTAAGACAAAAATGGCTGTGTTTACAAGGATATACTGATGTAATTTTGTACATAATGGTTGCAAGATGTGAAAAAGAATTCAGTTCTGGCCCGGAACTACCTTTTCTGCAGTGGAACTGCACAGAACAGTTCTATAACAATTCAGGGCTGGAACGTGATCTCCTGGCTTGTGCTTCAGATGTGTGCCGCGCACGCAAAACAGTGCACAAGTTCTTTCCCTTCCTGAGCTTAAATCGTTTAAAATCACATTAAAATGCGAACACAGGAATCGTTAAGTGGAATCGAAAATCCCAGTGTCTTATTGAATACCTGGTTATGGGAAATTTGGAACCGGTTCTCGATACCCAACCCTACTCACTTTACTGTGATGGGGGCGTCTCCGCTCCTGTTGGTATAGTTGACTATTGCATTGAAAGACTGATTGATCCACTGCCAAAACAGAACTGCTGGAGTTGTTCTAAAAGCAAGAAAACATATATAAATATTCAGCATTATTTGCGGGCAATCATTTATTATCCAGAAAATATCCACCAAGTCCTACAGCTACACTACAATAATGGATTACACAGCAAAAGCCAGCATGATTCACCTGTAAAACGTCATCATGCATCCAGTGATGGTCATGTTCATGGGGACCTGAGCAGACATGCGACCAATCAGGAGCATTTTCTCGCCTGTGTCTGGATGGAACGCTGAATCAAAAACATACTTTGCCCTCCATAGCTCGTCTTCTGTGAGACCTGGTGTTACCACCCCTTTTCTTCAAGGAGAAGAAAACCGAAGATGATGATAATAATAGTGTATTTGTTATCTAGAAACCTATGTAGCATTTGTAGCATGAAACGCTATAGACCAATTTCAGTGTTTGCAAACAGTGATGACATTTTTGTGGGCGGAGCCTATCTGGTGGCAGAAAATTACAGTTTTAACGTAGCAGTCTATTCAAGCCATGGAATAAAATAATAAAAAAAATAATTTTGAGTTTAAATTTCAAAATTCTGACTTTTTTTCTTGCAATTCCGAGATTATATCTCACAATTCTGGGAAGAAAAATCAACTCGTCATTCTTTCTTTTTTAGTTCTAATTCCCCCACACATCTGCTTTTTTTCCCTTAGAATTGACAAACTCGCATATTTGTTGAACTTTGAATAAAGTTAAGAAGTCGAACTAGGAGATATAAACCTTTAATAGCAAGAAAAAGTCAGAATTGTGAGATCAAATAGGTAAATGTTATGTAAAATGTTATAGGTTTAAATAGTATTTCATGCATGCATTTCAACTGTAGGGCTAATACAATATGTCCCCTATATGAATATTATATAGACCTATTGTTTAAATCAAATTTATGCTTTAAAAGTAGGGTAATCATAGCAGGTTTCATCCATAGTCTGTCCGTTTAAACGTCTGTGTTTAGCTTCAAATGGCGTCTTTGATGACAGTATTCTATGAAAATTATTTGCATTCTGATTCTGACATCCAAAAGCACAACAATAAATTTTTTCGATTATTCTATGGAATTTACCCGTTTCCCTCCACTTGTTCCCAGTGCTTTTCTGCCACCACAATGCGCGCGCAACTGCAAGTGACGTAACTGTGACGTCTACTCCAGATTGGTCTATAAAGACAGCATAATAATGCAGATAGAATCTACTTGTAATCAAATAATCTGACGTGCTTTTTTCTAATTGTTCATTTTGACAGAAGATGTTTCTGGGATTCCTGGTGACGAGTGAAGCAAATTGCTTTGCTGCGTGTCCCCACAATGTTCCCTGATCCCAGCATGGCCTTCATTTTATGATGTGGAAAGCTCACTGCCATGGTACTCTCGTGAAAATTTACACTGTTTAAAAAAACACTTCTTAGCTTCTTTTGAATCTTTTTTTAACACACAAGTTATTTTTGATGGTAAGTACACTACTGTTCAAAAGTTTGGGATGGTAAGATTCTTTCTTTTTATTGTTTTTAAAAGAAGTCTCTGCACCTAAACTGTATTTACTTGTTCCGAAATACATTAAAACAGAAATATTGTGAAGTATATAGAATAAAATTTCTATTTTAATACATTTTAAAATGTAATAACATCTAGTGAATCAAAAGCCTTTTTAGATTTTTTTCCCCCAGAAACCAAACCAAATAATGCTTGCACATGACATTCCTCTCCTGATTAAGCCACCGCTGAATCAGCATGTAGCTGCTAAAGACACAGCTGACCAGCCAACCAAAGAAAAGCTTAAACATCAGTCAAACTGAAAACATGTCCCCATATAAAGCAGCACCTCTGTATATATGGCCTGTGTTTCTATACAAAACTAGAAAAAGTACCAGATTAGAAATTGAGTCTCAGGATATGGGATTGGTTAAAAGATAGTTCTCGCAAAAAATGCCTTCAGTTACTCGTTCTCATTTATTTTCATCTTTCTTCAGTGAAAGACAAAAGATACTAGACAGAATGTGGAGGACTGACAATCTTAATCAACATTCACTTTCACTGCATCATTTTTTTACAGTGAAAGTGAAGATTACCGAGGCTTTAGATTATATACCAGACAGCAAGTTTTGCTTACACTTAAGAAAGAAAGCCATATGGTTTAAAATTATACTAGGTTACTATTTTGGGGTGTACCAAACCTTTCCAATGACAAACCAAAAACCAGCTTCATTATCAAATGCTTCAAGGTTGAGTTCAGATCAAACTTTAAGAAGAAACAGAATTTAACCATTTATTGACATGTGCATATTGCAAGGAAAAGCATTTGCAGTGGCAGAAATAAATAAATGAAATAAATCACGCGCTTTAAATGTACAGCTTGGTGACATTTTATCTCGACAATGCACCAGAGACGGCTAAAGGGAGGACAATAAACAATTCGTTGCAAAAAGGTTCGAAAAGAATTCAGGGATTCGGTGTTGCATATTTAATGCCAAGAAACGTTTCAATATGTAGGCATTGATTTTTGTTACGTTTTAATTCGATTCTGTTTTTTATTAATAATAGTGTTTATGTAATTGAATGCCAAAAAGAAAAATGGTTTCAAACTTAAACTGTATATTTACATTAAGTACTAAAATTAAGTTAAATATCGCAGCATGGTTTTATAACAAGCAATTTAGTAAAACCAACTCAACTTGACATACGTACGTTAAAAAGTAAACATTTTAATTTACGTTTTATATAGCATGTTCTTCTATTTGGCAATACGTTTAGTTTAGTTTAGCTTCATTTAAAATTTGCCAAGAGATGATTCACCGAATCGTTCAGTCATTTTCGTAAACAATCGTTTAGACAGCTTGTGCATACAGGCTCAACCGATTCGCTAAACAAAGATCCGACTCAAAAGAACAATTGATTCACGAATCGGACATCGCAACAAAGCCCAGTAGGGGTTCAATCTTCAACTGGCTGGCAGGAGCCGCCACTGACAGGTCATGTGACCTGCCAGTGGCTGGTGGCAGCTGCCAGTCTGATTCTGGCAGGTCATGTGACCTGCCAGTGGCTGGCTGGCAGCTTCAGGCAGCCGCTGTAGATCTGCGAGTAGAACGCCTACCCTATCTCTCGCCCTGCAAGGAAATACACTATTTTATTATTAATATATTTTTATGACTCTTGACCTTTTAGGTTATTTTCCCCAACTAAAGCAGTCAAATGAACGTGATCACGGCTGGTTGCTTACTGACGCTTTGTTGGACGCTCAACCAGCCAGCCTCTGCTGCCTCTCATTCCAAGGAAATCATTCTGATTTTATTTTTGTTATTTCTACATTGTTTTTGTAAACAACTTTGAGTCAATTAATATATTATTTGCGTTCATGTCCTCCTATAACAGTTTCCTCCAGTCAGACTTTTTAAGCTACGAGTATGCCTATGCATTCCCCACCACTCCTTCTGCAAGGAAATGCATAATTTTATTATTGTGAATATGTTCTTTTCAATGTATTTTTTAATATAATATAGGTTTAAGGAGGTTTAATTAGTAGTCTAATGGCCGTGATCCCGGTTGCTGGGTTACTGCCGCTTCCGTCCAGCCAGCTGCCAGTTTAATGACTCTTACTGCAATGAAATTAATAGTTTTATTATTATTAATGTATTCTTATGAATATACTCTTTTATATCATAGGCGTATAAGGGAGGTTTATCCTGAATAAAGGAGACAAATGGCCATAACACCGACTGGTGGGTCTGACGCTGCTATGGCCGTCCAGTCCAGACAGGGCAAATTGAAGCTCTAATTTGACGCGTTCTCTACCCACTCTAGATGCCAAGAAAATGCATTCTATTATTATTATTATAAATATATTCTCATTAATCTATTCTTTAAGATCATATATGGTTTAGGGGGTTTTATCCTGATTAAGTGGTCAAATGATCGTGATCCCAACTGGTGGGTTGCCTTCTCTTCAGTCTAGCCAGCTGCTATTGAGCTGCTATTGAGCTGCGAGTTTAACGCGTTCCATATTACTCTCACTACAATTTAATTCATTTTTTTTATTATTATTAATGCATTCGTGTGAATCTATTATTTTATATTATTGATGTTTAAGGAAGATTCATCCCGATTAAAGCCGTCAAATTGCCGTGATCCTGACTGGTGGTTTACTGACGCTTCGCTAGTCGCTCATCCAGCCAGTCACTGTTAAACTTAAAGATTATCGCGTTCTACCACTCCCATTGCAAGAAAATAAATTATTTTATTATTAAGTATAGGCTATATTCATATGAATCGATCATTTTATATGATATACGTTTTAGGGAGATTTATCCCGATTAAAGTGGTCAAATAACTGTAATCCCGACTGGTGGTTTACTGACACTTTAGTCCAGCCAGCCGCTATGAAGCTGCCAGTATAACACATTCTCTACCACTCTCTCTGCAAGGAAATATTTTATTTTATGATTATGAATTCATTCTTACGGGTCTGTTCTTTTACATGATCGACATTTTAGGGAGATTTATCACAAATAAAGTGTTCAAATGGCCGTGATCCAGACTGGCAGGATATTGCCGCTTGCACTGGCTGCTCAATCAACCAGCCGCAAGAGCGCTCCGAGTTTAACTCGTTCTCTACCACTCTCTCTACAAGGAAATATACTATTTTATGTTCATTAATATATTCTTATGGGTCTAGTCTTTTAATCTGTGGACATTTTATAGAGGCTTATTACAAATAAAGTGCCCAAATGGCTTGATCCGGACTGGTGGGTTTCTGCCGCTTCAGTGCAGCCAGTCACTTTCAGCTCCGAATTGAACGGGTTCCGTATCACTCCATAAAACATTGAATATGTAAAAGAATAAAGTCATATGAACAGATGTACAATAAAAAATTTATATTATTATTCCCGTGTAGAGTGGAAGGAGAGCAACATAAATCTGCCATAAATCAATGGTTCCTGACAGTGGACCAGGCAGCCAACCACTGGCAGATCACGTGACCTGCCAGAATCAGACTGCCAGAATCTGCCAATGGTCACTGGTGCTGCCAACCAGTTAGGGATTGAACCCCTAATGGAGTTTAAGTCGGCTTTCTTTTATAGAATTATTAAAAAGCATTGCAGCTTGTCCTGTTGTCGCTGAAATTACTTTATGAGAAAGATTCTTGTTATTGGGATAATTCACGTTTTAATAGGCATTTGTATACTTTACATTATTGCATAACAAATGTTATTACATAACATAAATCGTAAAATAGTCACAACTAGTGGCAGTATCCAAACAAATTAGAATGATTTCCTTGGAATGAGAGGCAGCAGCGGCTGGCTGGTTGAGGGTCCACCGAAGCGTCAGTAAGCAACCATTCGTGATCACATTCATTTGACTGCTTACATTGGGGGAAAAAACGAAAACATCAATCATACAAAATAATAGAGTCATAAGAATATATTTTTAATATTAATATAATGTATTTTCATAAAGCGAGAGTGATAGGGAACGCGTTATACTCGCAGCAGCGGCTGGCTGGTTGAGCGTCCAGAGAAGCGTCAGTAAGCAACCAGTCGTGATCATGTTCATTTGACTGCTTTAATTGGGATAAACCCACCTAAAACGTCAATCATACAAAAGAATAGAGTCATAAGAATATATTCATAATAATAAAATAATGTATTTTCATACAGCGAGAGTGATAGGGAATGCTTTATACTCGCAGTTTAACCGTGGCTGGCTGGATTGAGCCACGAGTGGAAGCGACAATCAGCTGGCAGTTGAGATCACGGCCATTTGGGCACTTTATTTGTAATAAGCCTCTATAAAATGTCGACAAATTAGAAGACTAGACCCATAAGAATATATGAATAATCATAAAATCATATATTTCCTTGTAGAGAGAGTGGTAGAGAACGCGTTAAACTCGGAGCGCTCTTGCGGCTGTCTGACTGATCCGCCAGTGGATCTTGTTAAGGCATACTGCCAGCCAGCCAGCCACTGGCAGGTCACGTGACCTGTCAGTGGCGGCTCCTGCCAGCCAGTTGAAGATTGAACCCCCACTCACAAAGCGACTACAGTACGCTTTCCTACAGTGAAAACACTTCAGCGGCCCGCACACATTATGGATTGCAGTGATAAGATACTGACCGATGCACGGGCCTCTTGATCTGAACTGAACTTTGAACATAGACGCCGTGTTTATGACACTATCCCTAAACAGCCCGTTTCTTGCCTAATAGTATGCATTCATGACCATATATTACTCTGTATTATTTAAGTAGCTTAGTAATAATATGCATGCACACATCTTAATTCATAGGCTATATTTTCTGTGTCAAAACACTGATGCTCTTTAAAGAGCAAACACTGTAGGATAAATGACATTATTTATATGGTGTCTAGTTTTGAAATCAATTGTTAGAATTTCATCATTGTAGCCCAGTGGCAAAGATTGGTTCAAAACCAGTCAGTACCGGTTAGGTGGCTTCCATTGGGGGTTTCAATATGTCATAAATCCATATAAGAATATTATGTTTAAATGTCATGATATAAATATTGCAGGGATGCTCCTTATGATAAACATCTGAATCAATGTAAGTTTGTATCTTTAAAACCATCTGTGCAACTCCAGCTGTGCACCTCTTTATCCACCTCTGGATGCCACATCACAAATCCACTTACTGGCAGCATAAGGTTGGGCA
Source organism: Sinocyclocheilus anophthalmus (assembly GCA_018155175.1). Classification (NCBI taxonomy): domain Eukaryota; kingdom Metazoa; phylum Chordata; class Actinopteri; order Cypriniformes; family Cyprinidae; genus Sinocyclocheilus; species Sinocyclocheilus anophthalmus. The sequence goes on from JADLZN010010586.1 coordinate 162,490, forward strand.
TTCTAATACAGCCAGTAAAAAGAAGAAGAAAAACATATCTTGACAATGGCATCCGTGAAAATCTATAGAGAAAGGTCACTTACAGTGCAACAGTGCAAGCTCGCCGTCAGCCCGAATCACAGCACTCCGCAGCAGCTATCAGTCTCCCGCACTGAGGCTAATTTGGGCTTTACGAATGAGTGTGAAGTACGCTGCAGTAAACTCCGCCCTCTGGCCCAACCAGAGACGCTGTTCATCATTCAAAATAAAAGTTTTCAATATCGTGGAAAATATTTGTAACATGGTAACACTAGATTTATATTCCAGAAAAGAGTTATATCAAGGGAATTAGATAAAGATAAACAAGTTGCAACGTTTGATCTCAGCGACTAAGATCAAACGCATTATCAGCCAACGAAAAGACTTTTGTCATGAAATCAAAGGAATGCAAATATGTTGATTTATGAAATTTAATGAGCTTCAAAGATGCCAAAACTGTTCTGTCTTCAGTTTTTATGACATTAACTTTTAACTGTTGACTGTCTATGTGAAAGATAAAACATTAGTCTTTTGTATGAACTTTGTGTTCACCAAATAAATACAAAAATGCTCCAGCGCCTGCCTGTAGATACATGTAGTTTGTATGTCACACAGATGTCGCAATGAACACTTTAACCTTTTTATTATTACTCATTATTTAATTGAATCTCTACAGAAAGAGATGAATGTGTTACATAATTACCTTCGAAAACTAAGACCTTTTCAAATGCCTGTTATTTCCTGGAGCTAAGTAAAAGGCGAGTGATAGATTCATCCACAGAGCTCCGTTTAAAGAATGTATTCTGAAGTACAATTATGATGGGTCTTAGAAAATACCCCATATAGCGGATATTTTAAACACCAGCCAAGTCAGTCCTGGTATGCTTTGAATTTTCATGTCCGCAATTCTGATATTAAACTCAGGATTTTCAGTCATGTTAATCATAATACTTCTGTTTGATCGCAATATCACATTAAGTGAAAATAGCAGTGAATTTTAAGAGACACTTTGGTTTGAGCGTGTGTTGGATATTATTCCCCAACTTTTAATAAAGAACATGTTTTAATAAATAAACGTGTTCACCTGTTCTTTTTTTCAAAAAGTCATAATTTTTTTTTTATTTCCCTTCCCTTGTCCAAAAATTGAAAACAACATTACATCATGAGCAAACGTCGGATTTTATAAAATCTCACGGTTAGATAAAATTATAGAAAACGGTGTGATTTCACATTTTCACCCTCATATAAGCAAACTCTGTATCTCTCACTGAGCAATTCTGAACTTCAGCTCTTTATTTTCTTCCTATTACGTTCCATCCTATTAATTTTCATTGTCTAAATAGTTGCCTGAACTTCACCAGACCATATTTTTTGAAAGTCTGCTGTACTGTCACCATTAAGATACAATTATTTAAATTCCAATAAAAGGCATATTCATTTTTAGTTACAGTGCTCAGTACATTTTACTGCATAATGGGAATGACCCAGTTGGACAGTTAAAATCTATCAGCAACACTGCCAACATTTTGCACCGTCCTACAGCAGAGGAAGAACAGAACGTTACAGCTGCTGTCTAAAAAGAAACAGGCTTTACATAGATAAATAGCATGAGTCTTTATTGCCGTTCAAATCCCTATTTAATTGTGCTCTGATTTACAAATTATTGGGAAATAATACAGTAACATACAAAAGCAAAAACAAACAAAACCACTGCTCTGTAAACTAAGAACAATAAGAAATACTGCATTGAAAAAAGTGCTTAAAAGACATCGAAAAGGGACTAAAACTAAAGTGTCTCATACCCACCTGTAACAAACACTGCAGTAAGCAATCGTTTAAAACAGAAGTCGGAAATTTGCCAGATGACAGCTCCTTGTGTACCCGAGGCCATGCAGCATGAAAATGCAGCTATAATACACAGCACTATTTTAAGCTCATCACAACTTGTATATTATCCAGTCATAAGCATTTACAGTGTATATTAAAAATGTTATTCCAAAACACAGCGTTTCAGAAGAATGCACATAAACCCATTAGTCTGAAGAAACCCTTATATCCTGATCAAAAACACAACAGCTTTTTTAGTACAGAAAAGAGAAAAGTACATGATGCAGATGAGAGAGTACTATTACATTTGTGTGTTTGTTGAGATGACTGCATCTATCTTATTGCAGTATAGATATGGCACATGTTTTGGTCCAAGGACAGGGGTTTGTGTTGGAAAATTTGAACAGATGCCTTCTATGAATGTTCATTGTCCACGGGTCAGATAGTGCTGCAATACTGTAATAAAAAAAACCTTCCCATCTTACAGGAAATAATCTGGAGTGCGGCGAGTGACGTGAGGCTCTCCTCTGCGTGGTGCAGGGTCAAACTGTAAACTAAAGGAAATCATCCTGTTAATATTCATAACAGCAAAATTACAAATATATAACACAAGGAAAGGGGAGTTATCAATAAAACAGAAATTGTTTTATGCTTTATGTTATATACGTACAAGGAGTACTTGAGTGTGTCATCAAGTTCCATGATCGCAGCCTGGTTACCACATCGGTAGCAATAATTAGGTGCACTGAAGATTGTTACAACATTACGTTCATGACACCAGTTATAACCCTGTAGAAATAATTTTAAAAATGATATTAGCCAGTACCCAATAAACGGTCGGTAGGTGTATAATATTATCCATGTGTTACAAATTCAAAACAAAAGGTTATTTGAATATTTTTAGAATTTTGTGCCGTTTCAAATTTCTATTGCATTGTTTGTTTCAAAGTGCAACATTTTTTCATGTTAGTTTAAATTACTCATGAAACAAACAACATTTAACATCTTCAACAAAAATGATATACGATAACATAATTATATACATTTACCTTTCAGATGATTATCTTTTTTTGGGACTCTGCCTTGTCTGTTGGTTATTCAATTATTCAACTAAATTGTCAAAATACACTTTTTAACATTAATGACAATTTAAAAAATAGAATGCATAGAATTACTTTTGCTAAAATTTGTATTCATATTTATATATTCTATAAATTGTCATTAATGTGAAATACTAAATCAACTATTCTATTTAAAATTGTATTTTGACAATTCATGTGAAGAACTGAATAACTAATGACAGACAAAGCAGAATCCCAGTAAAACAGATTCATCTGAAAGGTAAATTTACTCTATGACTTTTATATACAAGCATATAAATATATGCAATTGATTATCCTACTGTAATTGAGATGTACCTTACACAGCAAACTAGATGCAAAGTGAATGATTGTGCTCAATTGCCTACAGGTTTTAATGAAAAATAAAAATGTCTGAAATGTACATCTAATTCATGGAAATACAAAATAATACCCCTGTTACAGTAAGTATTAAATATAAAAATAATATCACTAGTAACAACATGCAACTTGGGGCCTTCTGTGCCAATTCTAAGGGCCCATCTTACCCCAAGGGACTAATTTTAGCTTTTTACTTCTAAAAATAAAACCTATAATTTTTACTCCAAAAATCTAGAAACATTCATGTCTCCACAACACCACTCAGTAACAAACATTTATACATGGTAATCAAACTCTCTTTACCTCATACTAAAGGGTGAGCTCGTGAGACCAGAGTAAGCAGTTGGCATGGTTAAATGTTTCTGAGATGTCCTGGCCAAACGTGTACCCAGCCCCCCTGGGGGAAATCCCCCAACCTCCACGGTCATCCGGATCTGACCACAGCAAATCACACATGGGACCCTGCCAATAAGATTTCATAAGGTCCTGTGAGTAGTATTCACAGCTGCAACTCTTAATGATTTTGATTATATTAACACTATACATCTTTCTGATATTCACATCATAGGCGGAATTAATACCTCATGGGGAACTTCTTGGATACGGTCCAATGCGCGGATGTGATCCAGTGTGTCAATTGAAGGTGACAATCCTCCATGGAGACAGAAAATCTGTGCAGACGGAGCAAATAGAGTTTAGTTTAAGCTTCATGTGCACTCAAATTACTAAGCAACGTCTTTGTTTTGAGTTGAGTATAGGGGCTGTCTATATATCAAAATAATTTTGAGTGCCTCCATAATCGCAATATGCGTTGTTATTGCCATTTATTTATTAATCTATCTATCTATCTGTCTACATAATTAAGCTCACTGGTTTATTATTATTATTATTATTATTATATGTATAATAGTATGTTCCGATTCTCGAATCTGACTGGACAAGAGGCTTTCAGTGTTTTGACATATCAGCAGTATGAGTACAGGGACTCGTCTCTGCGCTCATTTTACAGACTGTCAGTCAGTGCAGTTACATTACAAGCCAGGAGGTTACGGCAAGCGACTATTTACGAGCGAGTCAACTAATACTTTTAAAAACACCGATTCATTCATAATTGAAACAAGGTGTTGAAATTAATTTTACTTTGAGCGCCACTTTACAAGGCTCAATCGATGATCAACTCGTTACCTGGGTAATGCTGAAGCTGATGTTTCACTTCATAGAGAACAATGCCATTGACTCATTGCATTAAACAATGCTGACGCAGTCGCGGGAAATCCCCTTAAACGCTGAAAGGATGCTATGACAAAGATATCGCTTTCATCTTCTGACAACTGATGGCAAACTTACCCCCCCCCCCCACACACACAAATATATGACTTGACCTCAAGAAGGACAGACGCAGGTAATGCGCCTAGCTCCGACGATACTCTCTCGAGCTTCACCCTGTCTGTTGCAAATCTAAAACACTCTGTAAAAATTCCAAAGGTACACAGAGTCTTTAAGTCGTAAAAAAGATGCCAGTGGTAAAAATATGACTATTTCACTTTTGTTTATGGTAGGCCCATAACCTAAGGAACATTCAATACCGGCTGCATTAAGTGTTAAAACAAGAAGGGCATAGCCTCATGCATATCTATAATATATAGATATATATATTAAAAGTGAACATGCGTTTGTGGCAGATGCTTGTCAGTATCACAATATTACAATATTGCAGTTATCATGACAGCCCTAGTTGAGTACAGTTACAAAGGATGAAATACTGTTAATCACAAACCAATTTACCTGTGTGTCTACGAGGGCTGTAAGAGGAAGGTAGTCAAAGAGGTCTGTGAAATATTTCCAAACATTTGCATTTCCGTATTTTCTCAGGCACTCGTCATAAAAGCCATAAACTTGTGTGATCTGTCTACTTTCATGATTTCCACGAAGGATGGTGATTCTCTCTCGATATCGAACCTGGACGATTTAAAATGACAAAACAAGCCATTAACAATGCAAATGAAATTTTATTGTATTAGTAATTCAAAATTTACTATTAAAGCTGTGTCTATGCACATACCTTTAAAGACACCAGAAGTGTGACTGTCTCTACTGAATAGTAACCTCTATCCACATAGTCTCCCATAAACAGGTAATTGGTATCTGGGATTTACCCCCGATCTTAAACGTTCCATTAGATGAAATTGGCCATGTACATTCACATACTGTCACCGAGCAACGCATCCTGAACGTTGTTCTTTGGAATAAAATTTCTTTAGCCTGCAATAGATAAAACAGGCAGGTTAGCCCACTCAATACGCCACACAAACAATGATCTCAATTATTAACCACAAGTGTACACATAAAATTCATACAACAAAACTGAAAGATTGGCACTGACACTGACCAGGGATGAATAAATATTGGCATATGCTTAATGGGTCTTTGTTCTTGGAAATGGATTAAGAGGGACCGCTGTAAAAATGTGGGTCAGATAAACTTAAAACGTGGTAACATCCAACCATAAATGGTATATACAGTAAACATAAAGAATCACTCATCACATTTAGTATAGTTATGTTATGATTTACTGATGTATATTTTCACAATACAAATCAGGCAACCCCCCCCAGACTCTCCCGCGTTGCTCCCGAGGAAAGGAGTCATTGCGGAAGGAACCCATGGGGTGAGTGGCATGCTGCGATTTCATTTTTAGGTCAACTATTTTCAGGCAACAACCGCACATTTTTTTACTTTTACATTGTGGAGGTAAAGTTACAGGACATTGAACATTTTGGTTTAACAGAATAAGGTCATACTGATTAATGCAGGTGGACTTAATTCTAGACGCGCCACTTGAAATAATCTGGGCATTTTTAACATTGCTAACGTAAACGATATACATAAAATGGCTCTTAAAAAGAACGTTTTATATAACGCAAAATTAGGTTGTTTAGGTTTTTTTTTTAAACTGATGCTGGTGGATCCGAATGTTTACAGTCCCGTAAGTTACTCGCTTAGAAAGCAAAAGGCAAACCCAAAACTCTGCCTGACAACGAATAACAGTTAAGTAGGCATAACCTGACGAGCTCTGGTTGCTAACTGCGCTGCACAGCCGACAACCAATAGTCACATTCATGGCGCACGGACGGCCAATAATAGAATAACTCGGCACCGCCATCTTCTGATAAGCGGCCAGTGGGAAGGGCGCACTGCAACCGTATCTGAGCCGTTAACAAATGTAGCCGGTCTGCTGCTGCGCCCACGGGCCGCCTGACACAGCACGTGTTTCAGCATACAGAGCAACTCTGACATAGGTGACATAGGTGACGGTGGTCGTCGTGCGGAACTCACCTTCTCGCATAACATTTTCACTTGGTTTTCCGATAGTTGCTTGCACTCGTTCAGTTGCTCGATCCATTGGTCCAGTTCTTTCGTGAATACCTTCTCGTCCATCGTTAATTCCTTAAATCATTCAAGTAATGCTAAAAAATAATGTAAAATGACTCAAAATTAGGTTGTTTAGGTTTTTGGGGGGGTTGGCGTCATGCGTCAAAGTAATCGGTCCCAGTTTAAAATAAAGCTGTTGAGTCCTTGGTTACTTGAAATACTTTAAGGCCGCAAATGAACTAAAGCGCTGTTACTTTCACTCCCTCAAGAATAAATCGATGAATTACTGTTCTTTGTAAGCAGTAAACGATTAAAATGACAGCCTGAAAGCTCCTTTGAGTCCGGTTATGATGCGCAGCAGCGACGAAGAATCCGCTCATGTAGGCTGACGTCACCTAATCCGCATTCAAAATAACGAATCCTACTACAGCGAAGGCTTTCTACTTAATATTCATGAGCCAGGCCTTCTCCATTGGCAGATTACTATACTGAATCTTTATGACCTAATTAATATTCATGAGCCAGGCCTTCTCCATTGGCTGATTAATATGCTGAATCTTTATGATCTAATTCATATTTATAAGCCAGGCGTTCGCAATAGGATGGCTCTCAATGAACGTCAGCATGACCTTATTAATATTGACCAGTTAATTCTTCGCTATAGTAGCACTTGTCGCAGATATTGCTTTGTCTCTTGTGCGTTTAGTGCCGCCAACTGATGTACAAGGGGAATAACAGTTTTAATTTGTGAACAGCTACATTGTTATGTTTTAATAAACAAATAAAATAGTAATAACAATGATATTGTTATCATTACTATTACTACTACTACATTATGTTCTGTTGCTGGAAGGTTAAGGAACTTTTTAACCTATTATTATTATTATTATTATGCTCTGTTGCTGGGAAGGGATGGATCTTTTCCCCCCTGTTTCTGTGTGTCTTATGTGAAGGAGCAGCATTTATTATGGTCTTTAACATTTTTTATTTCAATATTGTTATTCATATACTGCTTTAAATATTTCCTATCCATACATTGTTTTCATGTTCATAAATTTTTACTTTCTCATATATCATATAGTTTACATATCTATTTTTCCCCCTGAAAGCTCTCATAATAAATAAGCTTATCATTTAAACACCGTCCTCGGAAAAATGACTTAAATGAGGATAAATAATCATTTTAAAAATCCACAACAATACACATTCCGTATAGACACAGTGGCATGGTGACATTTTCAAATGTCAGCAACAAATAAATATATATAAATGAAAACATATCGAGGACAAAAGCGGCGCGTGAGCTGAAACAAGGGCCTTCTGGTATTTGCTAAAGAATAGTATAAATTCCCACCAGCAGCTGACGCATGCGTATTAGCTATTCTTACTATTTTATTATTTTTTCTAGTGAAAATGGCTGCCTTTCAGTTTTAAACCACAGCGGTACAGGGGGAAAATATCCATCCCATAAACCAGAATTAGCACGATCGCTTAGGAAGAAACCATCTTGCGGTTCAAGAATGTCCATATTCCTGCGTAAATAACATTATGCTTTTGCTTTCAAGAATGGAAGATAGAGCTGTTTCATGTTTAACCCGTTACATTCCGTGATCCGCGTTCCAAATGAGGTAAAGTACTTTCTTTATTGCATTGTTTAACGCAAAATTACATCTGATTTATATTCAATTTAATTTTATCTGCAGTAATTAAAAGAATAATCAATATTAACGAGCGAATAGAGCTGGGAAAAATGATACAGAATAATAGGACAAAGACGGACTTGCATAAGCAATATTCCGCGGTCGCTGTACATTTTGTGACCAGACATTGTTTATCCAACTGTAAAGTGATACGACATACTTAAAGTGTCATTATTTCCATAGTTTATATAGCAACGCCTTCCTCTGCGTTAACTTTCAGTGGTTAATTGCACAGGCCTGTTGTTTTCTTTTGATTGGATTGGATTGATCACTTTCGATGCACGCGGTCGATGTAAGATGTTTGAAAAGTATTGCAATGCCTCATATTCAGTTGTTATTCCACAATACAGATATTCTTTTTATTATGCACTTTATCTCAGTATATATAAAATGTTTTTAAATATATTTTATTTGAACAGAAAATGATGCACCAAGTAGCCAGCAACAGCAACGACTATGGTCTGGGTAGCATTGGGGATGATGGGCAACACCCAGCCAGTCACTTTGAGTTGTGCAGTTCACAGTCCAACAAATTTTACCCCACCGCCCCACCTTCCTCATTACAACTGCCACTCCCAAACTTGCCACCTTTGCCACAGAGCATGATCAAGCCCATGTCCTGCCAGATGCAGGACTCTCAGAATGAATTTCACTCCCAAACCGTTCGAATGAGGGCTGCAGATGCTCCAGAGGGCTCCAAGAAAAAGAAGGGCCTCGGAAAGTCTGGACGACGAGGCAGGCCCTCGGGTACCACTAAGTCTGCAGGCTACAGGACAAGTACGGGACGACCGCCCGGCACCACCAGAGCAGCGGGTTTTAAAACCAGCCCAGGACGGCCACTGGGCACCACCAAAGCTGCAGGTTACAAGGTGAGCCCAGGTAGGCCTCCAGGCAGCATTAAAACTCTGGCAAGGCTTAACAAACTGGACTATGGCGCATGCAATGGTGCACCGTTCCCTTACACCATGATGCAGAAGAGGGCCTTGTGTGAAGCCACTGTGAAAGAGAAAGACACTACTACTACCGAGTGAAAACTGTTTTTTTATTTATTGCAAAGGGAGGACTCGGGATGTGGGTGCATGTCCAAAGTCACAGTGTATTGTGTTTGAGACGTCAAACTCTTGCAAGGAAGAAAAAAGATGGATTTTGATACTTCAACTCATGTGTATGTGCCAGTGTTATCCTTTTGTGTATCTTTTTCCAAAGACCATTATTAGCATTACCTATCTCACTATGACGTATGTTAACCTATTGTACAGATGTGCATGATGGTGGTATTGTGAAATAAAGTTACAGTATTGAACACATATAAATCTTTTCAGTCTCTTAGACTTTGCTCAAGTGAATTGTAGAGAGAACTGCAATTGTGTTGTTTTACATTTAACTTTACCTTTTACTTAATACTTTTGATGTAAAGTTACTGCTGGGAACAGCCTTCACCATTCATAGTTTGTTTCACTCTAGATTTTAGGACATTGCATTTGACTTGAAAAATCTGATCACCAGTAATAACTCCTCTGTTCCCCTGATGTGTATGTGAAAGTGCTCTGTTTGTGATGTCCAATGATATGTTTATCTTTTTGTTGTTGTTGTATTTATGAAATATCTGGTGCCCTTTTCAGGCAGAGGATGATGTGGAATTTTGATCAAATGTCAAGTCACAGATTTCAGCAATGGCATAATCTTTACACATGCTCTTGTAAATATAACTGTGAGTTTATACCAGCCAGTGTGTTCTGTTCAACCCAAAATTGTTTTGCTGATCAATGATCCACTCTAAAATACCATGTTTTTAACCACTGGACTAAAACAAGTCTCAGTTTTGTGTAATTGAATACACCTGATCTGATAAATAAACAGTTATCACTCCAAAAAAGTAAGCTGTGTGGGAAAACTGCTAAAACACTTTTTTGTTTTACAAATTATTTATAAAAAGCTGGTATGAAAATGTCTCTATAACCAAGTATTAATATATGACTGTAATTGTTTCAATAATAGAATGTATGTAGCAAAAATATGAAACCAAAAATATAAAAAATAACTGAATAACTGCATGGGCTAAATATGTAAATATTGTAAGACAAAACCTGTCAAAACATAACATTAAAATAACGCTATGAACATTAAATGCACTCTATTGCATAATTCAATATAATAATGTAACTTACAATTTTACATTCTACAATTTATACATTCTTTCCAAAAAGAATTGTTCAAAATTGCTAAGATTTTTATAGAAACAGCGGGCAATACATTAGGTCCCCTCATACTGTCTTTGTTCTGGTTTTAAATCAGTTTCAAACAGTGAATGCGGATAAGTTATAACATGGTCAAATTCTCAAAAAGGGAAAGTTGACAGATTAGAATAGCTTTGCAAATGTATTGCAACTTCTATATTTATTTCATAGTGTAATCTTAAAATAGGCTGATTAACAAGTTACATTTTATCTCTTGACACAATGGACACATGGCTGTGGCAAGCCATTTTAACATTTATCTAACTGCCATCTGTTTCTGTTAGTAGCACACAGTAGTGTTTTTTTAAAAGCTGCAGTCCATAAAATTTTTTGGTTAAAAATGATCCAAAATCAATTTTTGAGCAAGTACATAACCAGCTAGCGTTGGGATGTAAAAAAATATCTTTACATTAGCCCGATTCACAACGGTTTTTCTTCTCTTTTGTTTATAAGCTTGAATAATGTGTTCTAATTGCATAGTGGTTGTACAGTAGGTTTCTGCGGGAAATATGAGCTTGCCGCCGTTCGTCTTTGCGTCATTACATCACATCTGTATACATAAAGAAGGAGTCCTGGCCAGTAGGCTATATCGCGTGTGGATGCTGCAAGTGGCGGATCATTTAAATTGCTTTTGACGTTAAAAATAAAATTGTTTTTTAAATTGCTTTTTGTGGTTATAAACAATTTCTTTCGATGACATTCGAATGGTATGACAATTAGAGATTAGACTGTACAGAAATTAAAATATACAGATAATGCTAATAAAAACTAAATACACATAGTCACACAATGTTGATGTTGTTAACATTAACAATTTGAGAACAAAGTATAACAACAATAATAATTTGCATGGTTTGATGTGATCTGAGCTGGACTTTGCAATCATTTGATTTAATCAGCATTAGTAGCGCAATTTATTGTAAACCTATTGGTCAGAACAAAACTGACAAATATACTTGTTCAGATGACATTCTCTGGTGAAACTTCTTATTTTGGACATACATCCAAGACGTATCCACACTGACTGAAAGCCCACACATACAACTCAAAACATTAGATTAATCCGTGCTGAGGAGCCGTGTAATCCAACCCACGTAAAAAGGATAATTCCACAAATATCTGCAATTGCAGGTTTCAAACAGAGATGGCGACAAAGAGGCAAAACTTACAGACTGCAACTTTAAAGGGGAGGTTGATTGCGATTTCACTTTTTTAACGTTAAGTGTGTAATGTTGCTGTTTGAGCATAAACAATATCTGCAAAGTTACGGCGATGAAAGTTCAATGCAAACGGAGATATCGTCTTTTTAAATTCTGGTAGTTTAATGCCTAGAAAAACGGCTCGTAGGGACTACAACAAGCTACTTCCCAGGTTTGTTATGTCACAAACCCAGAAATTTATATAAACCCCTGCCCTCGGGAACATGCAACAAAGGGGGCGGGGCCATGTTGCGCCGCTTTAGAGAACAGGAAGAGTTGTAGCCATGCTGTCGAAACTAAGTTATTTTCACCCCGCTAACAGGTCTTCTGTGTTAGGACAGAAGACCTGTTATGGACGCTGTACTTCATGAACAATGGTTGAAATTTAATTACAATCCTAATGTAGCTGTCTGTGCTGCACATTTTATGGAAGACAGCTTCCAGAATCTACACGATTTAATTGCCGGATTCACACAAAGGCTATTACTGAAACATGGAGCAGTTCCCACTTTAAAAGCAGAGGCAGCTGTTGTTGGGCCCCAACCTGTAAGTATGTTTTATTATTTAGAAATGTATTTTCCGTGTATAGTTTCTGTCGTTATTTTTTGGTTATATCAAGGACGTAAACAAAGGCCAACGCTGTTTCGCTTTAGTAGCCAGTTAGCTAAATGCTATTTCGTACTTCTAAGACAGACGTGTACAAACACCTACAAACTTTTATGTAATCACATACGACAATATTGACACCTTTATTTACATTCCATTGGAGCACATGCAACTATTGCCCATAATGGTAATGGGTGTGAAGTTTTCAGACAATGTGCAGTACGCTGTTAACGAATCACAACACACAGGGCCAGCTAACCAATCTGAGCCCATTGCGTATTTCTGAGGGAGGGGTATCATATGGCGCTTTTCCACTGCATGGTACGGCTCGGTACGGTTCACTTTTGGGGGGTTTTCCACTGGGTACAGTACCTGGTACCTGGTACTTTTTTTAGTACCAACTTGGTTGAGGTTCCAAGTGAACCGTACCTTTTTACCAAAACGTGACGTGTAAACTCTGATGATCACAGATTGGCCGGAGAGAATCGTCACTACCTGCATCAATGAAAACACAAACGCAACCGAACCGCTAGATTTAAATCAGCACAGCCAGCGAAGGATCGAAATCAACTGTTTTGAACAAGCGCACCTTTTTTTTAACAACCACAAAAGTTTGCTTGTCTGTTGCGGAACAGTACAGACGTTCCTCTCGTTGAAGCAGGATTTTTGAGAACGTTTTTTGTTAGGAGGCTGGTAGTAAGGCGGCGAACTATCAGACACTGTGAATAATCCCCGCCCAACTTCTAAAGCGGTATGAACTGAGTGGAAACACAAACCATGCCGAGCGAACCGATGCCGGTGCCGTTATTGAAGCCGTTACAACGAGCCCAGAGAACATGCGTCAAGCGCCATAGACAGGAAGTCAACCGGCCGTTCCAAAGGACAATGGAGGAAAGCAGTTACACTAAAATATAAGAAAACTAATTTTTTTAAATAGCAGTGAAGACATGTGAAAGGCACACCATAAACACAATCAAGGCCAGTAAACCACCCTGTAATTACTATTAACTAATCTGTAATGATTATTATATTTATTTGATAATTCGATTTTTATGTATACGTTTGTATTTTGGTTCCCTTATTTAAATTTGAAATGTTATTCATTCATAGCCTTTGGATATGTAAGGGTAATGTACACCCCTGAAGGGGGCAATACAGGAGGACATAATTAAATAATTTGTACACATAAATTGAATCGAGGTTTTCGCAAGTGTGGGTATTTGAACCTAACATAATTACCCCGTGTCCAATATCCACCTTGCCGGCCTTGGCCGACTTGTTGAGAGTGCCTGTGCGAGACAGGATAGTAAGTGCGGCAAGACTGTTCTTAAAAACGCCAGGCGCAGGCCATTAACGCACCACTAAAACCACAATATATCGAATACGCTCCGCGTGTGCTATTCGAGGCTTAGTGTATCAACATCATGAGTCCATGTTCTGGAAATAAATGTGAGACTTTCTTGCCCAAGAGCTCTCGCGAGATGGTCCCGGAAACCTTTCGATTGTAAGTTAAATATTAATAATAATAAAATGTTACATATAATTTGGTGGTAAAACAAAGTGCTACACATTTTATTATTAGTATATTTATTTTTGTACAACATTGGCAACTGCTTTTTATCACTTAATTAAATGGTGTCATCTATAGGGACTATAGGACTACTGAACAGACATTTACAAGTTGATTTTAAAATGCATAGTATTAAAAATAAAAATAAAACTCTGTAAACACTTGCGTTTTTACAACATTAGTGTGTCCCATCAGGTAATGAAAAGTTGGACACACACTTGTGGTCTTCATGCTCACTTGAACACTTGGGCTAAATATAGGAAATACGTCATATAAGTAGTCAAGAGGTCAAGTGCAAAGACCGCAAGTGTGGGTATTTGGACGGTAAGGATATATGCGACCCGGACTTCATCCGCCATGTTGACGTTTTCATGTGACCTATGACGTTAACAAGCGCAACAGCTTAAAAGATATGAGCGACAGGTTTAATGAATCTATCTGTAAATATTTTGATGTTGATGAAATTTGCTCATTTTGTGTTCCTGTTGAAGAAACAGCTGCCCTTTTATTATGATTGTAGTATAACCAATACATTTTAGGTTGATTTAAGTTCTTATATTTTTAACCCTACTAATATGACCACAGTTTAATATTATTTTGATTACAGCGAAAATTCTTAAAAATTGGTTATCTCGGAATAGGGTATTAATTCTTTCCTGTTAGTGCAGCATGGCTTCATCCACATTTCTCTCTCGTTTCTCCTTGAGGCTTATAACTACAAAAACAACTTCAACTTTTTTAATGCTTATGGTGATTGATATTAGCTTTTCAAAGATATTAATCTTTTCCCTGTTCGTAAGATCCTAATATATTATGTACGCCAAAAGCAATGTCATAGTTGTGTTTCCGTTCTTTTTTTGTCATTATAGCTTGGTTGGCGAGTTAAAGATAGACCATTTTTGCCCTGCCGGTCTGCAATAATACTCCTAAAAAGAATTAAGAGCGACAGGTGCCAAACCTATGCAGATCTCAGTAACTGATCCAACCTACTAGGCGTTCTCTCAGTGTTTGCCACATCTGCACAAAGGGACGTCGTCAGGCCTCGAAGATTCGTCTTGGAGAAGCTCTGGGATTTTCCCTCGAACCATTTTCTTACGGCATTACTATTAGAAATTCCAGACTTCCCTCAGAAAGACATTGCTAGCACCAAACCACGGTGCACCATCCCTGACAAATGCCGACCATCCTCGTTTTTACCTGCTTGTAAGTACCCTCTTGTCATTGGTTTGTTCGTAGCGCTGGCAGGACTTCCCCCCAGGCCAAAGCAGCCAAGGTGGGCACACTCTAATTTCAGTCATTACAGATTAAAGGCCCATTATGTCGATTTTTTATTACAATATCCTCAACCCACTGAACCGTGATTCTATATTGCTGACGTTGTATTACTTCCCTTCCCCACAAATGTTTCCACAGCCCTGTTTTAACCCGCAGCCATCAGCACTTTTACCAAGGGACACGGACCGTGTCCCTAGTGACATTGTGTTCGCTGCACCAATGACATCATAAACCCCTCAAATTTTCCCCGGTTTTGTTTTGTAGAAAACCTGGCAAACCACCCAAGAACGCTTTAAATATGTTGTCTGTTCAATTGCCGGGTGACGCCCCACAGTATGTAGTCATTATAACAAGACCTTTCATGCGCCACGTAGATAGATCATACGCATACGCAGCACTGGAACGGAGCGGAAGCGGGCCTGTGGGTCATAAAAGATCCACAGCACTTGCTTTCGGGCCGTAGTCGCGCTCGTTCAGCTGGCCCTCGTTCCGCTTCGGACGGCTTTCAGCCCGCATCATCCATATGAACATGCTTTCTGCGAAAACCGTCCCCTAGATTGCTCGGGCTGTGGGGATGGACGACAACTCCCATGATCCACACTCAGTTACGGCGGCCCACCACTCCGCTTTGTCTATTTGTTGATTGCATATGCGCCTCTAGCGGCGCACTTAAATATGTGCCTTTCATGCATACGTTCCTGGCAACCCTTAAGCTATTCTTTTATTTCTGCCCACACCAGGAAAGAAACTGTAATAAGTGAGTCCCGCATCAAGCAGAAATCATGCCAATCATACCTACATACAACCGTCACCCCCTTCCCTTCCAGGCACACACACATACGCTTTATTCAATGCCACACGCGGTTCCTGCCATCCATTCTATTATGTGCACCCCTTCTACAAGGCAACGCCCCTGCCAACACCCCCCCCACACCCCTCCTCCGCTACTGCATCTCAACACAGCGTGCCATTCTGCAGCTGTATGCTGATGACACCGTGCCCCCCTTCCCCGTCTCTGCCGTCTCTACGACCTCATTGCTGCAGTCAGACGTGGATCGGATCTGGATGGGGAATGGCGACATCGGGGCTATCCATTGCTGAGTGCAAAGAGCGAGACTGAGGGAACATGTGTGGGACAATCTGACTGCTGCGGTGTCTGCTCCAAACATTTGTGTACTGCTCTCCATGAGCACCACTACCTGTAAAACATTTACACAGAGTAAAACGCTTTATATCTCATGTTGTCAGCATTCCATTTCTTGCTAAATTTAATTTGATATGTTTACAATTGACTGTAATAAGAGCACTGTAGTCACTTTGAATGAAAGTATCTGCTAAATGAATAAATGTAAACTGTGATTTTTGTAATCCTTTGTGTCTTTGGGCAGACAAACGCTCATAAAGCTGCTTCTTCAAGGTACATATAATATCTACCATGTTACAGTATCATTATACCAATTTCTATTTGGGGCTTTAAAGGGTTAGTTCATCTAAACATAAATTCAGTCATTATTTACTCGCCTCCACACTGTTCAATCCTTGTGTGTGTTTTTGTTTTTTCTGAACATAAATGGTGATTTTGGTCAAGTTTGTCCTGCTGGTTTGTGTTCATACAATATCAGTCCATGGAGCCTGACCTTCAGAAATTTCATGACTTTATTTGATGATGCTTTTAAAGCTTCTGGTTTCATTGACTGATGTTGTATGAACAAACCAGCAGGAAAACTTGACCAAAATCACATCCTCAGTCTTTTGGTCTTTCTCTAGATGCTCTCGCTGGCTCTGGGCTCACTGAGGATGAAGAGACCACAGCAACATTCGGTCCTGATGAGGCAGTAAGAGGTGGAGTGATGGTGCGTCTCATTCATGGCACTGGATCATTTCTAGGATGCTGAAAATGATGCATCTTCACAGCTCACTCCAGTCTGCAGACATTTCAGATCCTGCAAAGATGCACAAACACGATACAAAAGCAGTCATTTTAACAGCACAATGTCATTTGATTTCTATCTTAGAAGTAACAGAATTATCTTATTTATACTTTTGTTTCAGGTTTTCCCTTTTTTCCACAAATGCTGCTGTCACCTGCTCCACCACAAAAGCTCTGTATCAAATGCACATATATCAAGAATCAGAAAAGTGCTGTAATAACCGTTTAAAATTACAATAATTAAAATAAACTACAACTTAAGATTTAAAAGATGTTTTATTCATTACT
Organism: Sinocyclocheilus anophthalmus; assembly: GCA_018155175.1. Taxonomy (NCBI): domain Eukaryota; kingdom Metazoa; phylum Chordata; class Actinopteri; order Cypriniformes; family Cyprinidae; genus Sinocyclocheilus; species Sinocyclocheilus anophthalmus. Next base: position 179,972 of record JADLZN010010586.1, read on the forward strand.
ATAGTGTACTCCCTCAAAGCATTCAGCATTGCTTCATCAGTCACTCTGCACCGGATAACACACGTGTGTCTTATCTGTCCCTGTAACATCCAGACAAGACAAGAGTCAAGTCACCTCTGTGATTTATGTTCCACTACTGCTAATAATGTTGAGTTAGTTAATAATCTGTGTTAAACTCTACTTTTTACCCAAAACAATGATTCCTCATATTTTCATCACTCAGTAAATAAATAGACACCTGAACTACGATAAATATGGTTTAGTACTCTATGTGATCTGTTGTTTACCTTCCACTTCCACTCCTTCATCTAAAACCCCCCGCCACGCTGTTACCCCCACCAACACCGTTTGCTACGCTCCACTACTAGCTGCACCATACTCACCACTCGCTGTCTCGCTGTTGCATGATTGGATCGTCCTCATCGGCAATCTTCTCCTAGCCACCATTTTTGTCTCACTATATACCACCTAGACATGTAATCGACTGGAAGATGTCTACAAGGGTTTTGTATGTAAATTTTGGTGACGTATCCGTGCTATACTGAGCTTCCCGCTGTTCGTTGACATAATAAAATCTGGTTTTGAACCAGAAAAAATCACCAATATACTGTAAAGTGACTGTTAGCCAGGGATCCTCAAATTATGGCCCACGAATCACCTTTCCTGCGAGTGTAGCTAAACCTAATCACCACACTGGGCCTGCTAATCAATGTTCAGGATCATTCGACACAAATCACCCAGGTCGAGTTCGTCCCCGTGATCCAATTGACTGGTTGGAGCCCTGAAGATCTGAGCACACGAGACACGTGTGCTCCTCAGGGCAACGATATGAGGAACCCCACTGGTCTTAGGTGTACAACTTACAAGCAAATCAAGTTTACAATCTTCTTCAGAACGCTCCCAAAGCAACCCACTATGATTTTAACACAAGGATCGTGTTTTGGTTGTATTACTCACCTGTAAAAACATGTCACTGTTCTCGATTCACGTTCGATGCCAACGATCTCCGGATTGAAAAGTGCACCCTTCAGATCTGGGCTGTTCATCTGTATTTATTGATTTTTTTATATAAAAATAAATATTAGATAATATCACTTGTATATATAGTGCTTATTAGTAAATGAACCAGGAAGTTGTTTTGCTCCGCCATAAAACGTATTAGAAGAAGAAGAAGACAGAGCAAAGATGATGATGATTCTGGGCCTGTACTGAAGACGTTAGGAAAGTCCGGGGATTCGCCAGCTACTCTTTTATAATGTGATTTCGGACATACTAATCTGTTCACATACTCTTTTTCCCTACTATATAGTAGTTAAGTAGGCATATTAGAACGCAAATTACATCTACCGTCTATACGTAGTCTCCGAGTCTCGGCGAGAATTACACGTGCCATTCTCGCTACTTTTATGGACATACAGAAGGATTAACATACCTATTTGCTTGCCTGACGCTTTGTGCTAACTATCATCAGTAGGGAAAGTATGCACATTTCGGACGCAGCCAGGGGCTACCGGACTGAAGTTGCCACAGCCTGTACCTGTTAAAACCGCTTGCCATAAAGTTGACATATTAACCTTATGAGTGGCATGGCCCTACTTTTCACACCCGCCCAAACGCGGCACAGGAAAAATTAGAACATCAACGCATTTCGGAGCACGTGAGTGTTTTAACCGAGACAATAATGTTTTCTGCTCCTACGATTACTTGGTCGGCTCCTTGCAAAGCACGAGCTGTATCTCTAAACGAGGAAGTTAGCCTTTGTTTAGGCAAGGAACAAAATGGGTGAGGGTTAAAAAGCCATATTTGCCACTGTTGTGTTTCCATGCGCCCAACCCGCACCGCGTCAACGTACTGTGCCCGACGCGTTGGACAAAGGTAAAATAGGTTTGCTTGCACATTGTACACAATGATTTGCCGTTAAGTGGGAGATGTACCCTGGGAAACAGTGAATCGGGTTTAAGTGGATGTATACTGGGGGGTGGGTGTGCTGTGCCGATTGGTCGCTCTCCACAGCACCAACCACACAAACACACTCCACCACACACACCCACATATAAGGCAGGCAGTCAGGCGTGTGTTACAAACAAATGGTGGGCATACAATCATGTATTTTAATAGAAATCGTGGCCGCTGAAAACGTGCTTAAGATGCATTGACGTGGTGCTTCGGGGAAAAGTGACAGTCGATCAGTTTCATTCTCGTTTATTTATTAATCTCCATTTTTGATGTTGGAGAGAGAAATGAGTGCAAATGGGCCTACTGGTACAAATGCTGCTGGGATTTTGCAGATCCGCTTTCACAAATTGACAAAAAGTAACGCTACATGCTCGAATTTGAAGGGCTTTCCGGCGGTTTTGTCGTGACCGAGTCGTAAATGGTAAGAAACCGGCGATTTGTCTCATGTACCTTTTGTATTTGGTGCGGTTTTCATTTCCCCGTCGTGGGTGACTTTACTGCTGTAGGGACTATGGGAACTGTTGATGCACATGATGATAATGTAACATACTTTGCCAGCGTTTTCACACTGAAATCGCGGCAGAGGTCATCTTTAAACAGGCCAGCAGGAGCATATCGAAGTGTCTTTGACATAGCAATTTATGTTGAGTTTTTCAAGCTTTATCTTTGTCTTGATGGATTCTTGACAAGACGGCCTACGAGGGTTGCGACTTAAACCCGAGTAGCCACTCTGTTACAAAAAACAGTTTAAGATGCTAGCTATGTTTTGAAGCATGATAGCTGGTTTCTAGCCGATTTGAGATGGTTATTAGCTGGTCGACCAGCTTCCATGCTCCAAACAACGTTATGACCACATTAAGCTGGCATCTGGTTAGCTGGTCAAAGATGGTCTTCCAACTTGCACCAGTTAAAAACAAGCTGGCAGTTTAAGCTGTGTTTTCAGCAGGAATATATTGCATGTGCATGTTGGTGTTTTGCAGCATTACAGCGTTTTTGCTGTTAATGTGGAATCAGTGTGGTCTGCTGCTTAATTGTTTTGAATTAGATTGCAATGTTCAGCTTAATACACAACTCGTTAGTGTTTTGTGGCCAGTTGCAACAAACCCCTTAGGAGTTAAGAAAAGCCTGAGTCATAATTATATTGGCCATCTTATAAAAACATCTTCTAAAAGTATTTCCCTGTGTTTTGTTGCAGGACGGAGCCATGACAACATGAATCAGTCCTACAAAGTGGCTGGCAGGGATGGCTTGGAGTGTCATGGCGATCCACAGGAGACCAAGGCACTTGATAGCCTCATCAGCTACTGTGGCTACCAAAGCACAAAGCGGCAGGGGGACCAGGGGTCTGCCATGCATTTCTTAAACTCTGGCTACAAACTCTCCACATCGCCGTTCGCGTACAATCCGAGAGAATCCACCTCCAACTACAGTCCATTGAGGAGACTTCAGGACCTGACCACTATGGTGAACCATGCCGACATGAGTTTGCAGGACAAGGACTTTCACAGGCGAAATAAACTGCTCATGCACAATCCCACTGGCGGAGGTGAGTTTGGAATAGGCCTTTATCACACGTCCAATTCGCAAGGAAACACTGACAGGACTACTATTCAGGATCTGGACAAAAATGGTTTCTCACCAGTAAGCTCTGATAGCTTGGAACATTTTCCATCCATCCCAAATGGAATTTTGCATTTCGAGTCGACCCTGTTTGATAGTGGGGACAGCAAGGATAATGAGGAGGAGGAGCATGATAGGGTTGATGTGGTGGCACCGTTTAAAGACACGTCAAATAAATGCCAGAAACGAAATCTGGCAAACACAAAGGCTCCTAGCAGCCACAGGCTGGACCTAAGTAAAAACAAACATGGAAGTTTTAACCTTGTTTCTAAAAATACAGTGAAGTCTGACCCTCCTGGTGGTCCATCACATTTGCCTGTCGAGGTCATGATGGAGGATTTTGATAGTATGCATGATTATTCAGACAGTGACTGTGATCTTCCCAGCACTGAGAACAGTGCTTCAATATTCAACTCTGGTCTCTCTAAAAGACCAAATTCACCCAGTGACTCCCATTCAAATCCTGTAAGATGTTTTTATGTTCATCAGATTTATTGTTTCGTTGTCTTTGTTTTTTTTTTTCCTAACAGGTGTACAAGTTATATTGTTAGATTTTCCACCTAATAATGCACTATTGCCCAGGAAAGAAATCCATTATTTTTTATATATACAGTGGATATGTGTATGCACATATACAAATACATATAAACTTCATATATGTATGTGTGTGTATTCATGCACACACACAGTGGGGTCCAAAGGTTCAAAATCACACTGACAATCTGTAATTCAAACCTTGAAATAAACTATTTTAATTAAAATTAAATAAAAAAAAAGTTATGACCTTTTGTTAAAATTCTGAACAATTTCTAAGTCACTAATCTGGTAAACAAATTTGTGACATTGATCATGTGAAGTCATATGTGTTTGTTTCCATTGACGCACAAGGTGCTCTTTGGGACTTTTCAAATCATGCTGGATATCATAATGATCAGGATTTACTCAAATATGTGGAGCAGCTCAAGTGCTTCTCTGATTAAAGCAACATAAAGTTGTTTTGTATTGGGAATCAGAAATGCAATCAGAAAAATGCTAAATATAAGCATTTTCACTAGTGGTCTCACACTTTTGGAGCCCACTGTGTGTATATTTAAGTTGGCATTTTTTTTCTCCAAGAATTAGAAATATCTGAAAATCAAATGTGCATTGTAACAAGGATCTTGGTACATTTTTTTTTCCTTTTTCCCTTCAATAGAATCACTTCTGTCAGTTGACTAAAGTATCTGACTGATGCAGGTAATTCCAAAATGAAATGTTAGTCTATCACTATAAAATACTATTTGTTTCATTTGATAAACGTGCATTTTATATAACATAATCGGTAAACATAAACAATATTTTATATCACATAGTAAATTGGCATGTTACCTTCAATTAAAAGTATATTCTTTATTTTTTCTCCTCTTGATAGGCAGAAAACTCAAGCGAACTCATCATAGCTGATTTGGCTAAAAAACACTGCCTCTCAAAACTTGCTTGCTTTGGCCACAACAAACCATTGGCTTACCATATGTATATCTATAATATCTATATATTATTATTTTTGGTGTCAGTAGCTAGAAAAATATTCATTCCCCTCTGGGTTTGATAGTGTTAGGGCTGCACAATTAATCGAATTTCAAATCGCAATTACAATTACGGATGCCACAATTGCGTAATCATTCAAAGTGGCAATTAATCTTTCAAAGTCCACTTATGTTATTCTGCATGCTTTATTATAATAACATTATAAAAAGATGCATATTTTTGCTTTTTTTTTTATTTAAAGAAGAAACCAATCCAATGTATAGTTGACATTTGGGCTTAATACTAAAGAAAAGCAATACATTTTTTTAGGTTGGAGTGTTTTCAGGTTGTTTATTTTCATCTAAAAATATGGCATGCAGTTGCTTCAATCAATGGTATTAACATCATTCAATGCGAATTGTGATAATTGTAATTAATAATCGTAATTACAATTTCAAGGGAATAATCGACAATTATGATTTTTTTTTTAACTCGTGCAGCCCTAAGTTAGATGGTCACCCACAAACCGCTCTTTGCAAGGTGAGAGTATCTGAAATGTTAAAAGAGTAGCCTAAACAAACAACTCAAGCTGTCTTGACTCATGTTAATGATGTTTAACGAATGTTGATTAAATTGACAACTTTTTATTTTAACCTAAAGTCCAACAGCCCAAAGAAGAAGCAGCTCCCAGGTATAAAGTACTCTGTAGAAGATGTCGTGTGGGCCAAATTCAACCGCAGACCTTGGTGGCCCTGTCATGTAACCACTGAACCACAGATTGAAGTCCACACCAAAATGAAAGGTGATATTTTTTTGTTTTGATCACCTTTTGTATGACTTCATAGTGGATGCCTAATTTCACGTGGGTGAGATGACATTCTATTTACATAATATGGTTATCGATTTAGATTTTTTTTTATGCACTTGTTCAACTTTTACTTAGAATTTAGAGTGTCTGCAGACCGTCTTTGTCCTAAAAGCAATAGAAGTTCTTACACATGTATGTTGCAAGACAGACGACACACAGTGTAGATATTTTTTTTTTGCTGTGTTCAAGAAAGTAAATGCTCATGTTCTAATTTAGCACATAACAAGATATTTAGCATTATTAATATTATAATGGAAACCAAAACATCTTATAAGTTAAAACCATTCTTAGAACTCATTGTTGTCATATTATCACAGAATAATGGCATTTTCTTGCAGACCCCAGTCGTCGGCCATGCCGTCTCTATTTTGTCAGGATGTTCGGGGAGATCATAGACCAAGCTTGGGTCCCGGCAAAAGCCACTTTTCCTTTTGAAGGAGGTCATCAGTTTGAAAAACTGCCTGTACTTAGACGGCGAGGAAGACAGAAGGACAAAGATTACAAATACACGGTAAAGCTTTTGTGTGTTGCAAACTTGTAACTTTTTGCTGTTATTTTTTGAAAAAATGAATGTTTATGATCAAATGAAATGAATGATTTTGATAGAAAGTTAATGAGTTTTGTTCATTCTACAGGTTCCTAAGCGTCTAATGCCTTCATGGAAAGCTAGTGTCTTGGAGGCAGAGGCAGCACTGACCAAGCCGTTAAATAGCGAACCTCCTTTGACTGTAAGTCAGGATGTGCACATGCCTATTACAGAAGACAAGGCACCAAAAAGTCCTGCTTGCCCGACATCTACTACACAGTTCACATCATCAAGCTCACTTTTGTCCAATGGACTAGATGCATCCATTAAAAACAAAGGAAAACCTGGCACTGGAAGCAAAAAGAAGGCAACTAAGAAGAACAGCTCAACTGTAAAATCTCCTGTGAAACTAACTGAAAACTCTTTATCATCTAAACCATCATCAAACCCTTCATCAGACAGCTACAAACCTTCCACAGCCGCTGAACGGCACAAACCAGACCCCCTAGATAGTCCATATTCAGATATTGACTCTGTCCCGAGGATTCTTTGCCCCAAACGTTCAGTGGAATTGCTGCAGGAGGCGGTGGCGAAAGAATTGAGCACTAAACCTAAGAAAGTACAGCCAAGTAAAAAGACGAAAAAAGCCAACGTGGACAAGCCGGTGAAGAAAACAGAGGCTGGTTCAAAATGCACAACAAACAGTAAGCTAAAGAAGTCAATGCCCAAAGAAAAAACACTTAGGGCTACGAACTCCAGACAGAAGGAAAGCAGTTCCCCGGGGTCCTCAGATGGGTCTTTTGCCATGCACTCTTATTATTTTCCTGCCAGCAATGGCTTAATCTCAAGAGCACTTGCCGCCAGGAGAAAGACCAAGGAGAAAGATTTAAGTCAGGAGCCAGAATCTCGTTCACCATGTGCTGGTGATGAAAACTTTTTTTACAACAAGTGCTCATCCCCCACCGACCATTCTGAGTTGTCAAAACATCAATGGCAGGTAAAAACAGAGGCCAGTGAAGAGTCCACTGATGACTCTAACTCCCACACACCCCTAAACCCAACTCTTACTAAGTTTACCAGAATCCGAAATGAGAAAAATGGCATTCATAATGGACCTCGACATAAAGGTTCCAAATCAGATGTGAATGAATCCTCCCTCAATTCCGTTAAAATCAAAAATGAGAGCATGATCTCAGACACTTCGTCTTCATCCATCCCGTCTCCCTCGATCTCTCCTATGGATGCTTTCCAGGATATGAAGGAGCTTTCTTTCAGGTCTCTTGTCAAAGACGAATGCAGCTCAGGAGAAACTTCGCTCCTTGCCGATTCAAACTACAAATTCAGCACTTTCCTAATGCTCCTGAAGGATCTGCACGACAGCCGGGAGAAGGAAGGGAAACCTTTAACCCTTCCTCCCACATCTCCATCCTCTCTCATCAGGGAAGAACCTTCTTCTATCCCACCTGGAGAAGCAGCAACAAATGAGGTGCTTTGTGAAAAGGACTGGAAGGCAATTGCGGATCAGAACAGTCGGCAGGGGAAGACGTCAATGCCAAAACAGGGCAAGGCCAAGCTGAAATCATCAGTGAAAAAGGAGATGCAAAAACACGATGGTGGGAACAATTTAGTTTCTCCACTGAAAAAGCAGAACTCATCAGTAGGTTTGGATGCACTTGAAAAGAGTTTGCCTCTGCTAGGGGAACTTTCCAACTCTCACCATGATGCTGTTCCTGATGTCTGTGGCAAGGGCACCATCTCCAAGGTTGCTCCTAAAAAGCGATGGCAAACATTTGAGTCTGGCATTGGGAAAAGCACCAAGCCAAAGAGCGATCCGGTTGGTTTGAATCAAGATGTAGTGAAGGAGTCCACAGATCTAAATGGAGTTTTCAAAGACAGTCTTGAAGAAGCGGCTCATTCTGACATCCCTGATAAAAAAGATGCTTCAGGTAACTTCAGGAAATATTAGATTAAGTCTCAAAAGTTAAAAACCTTATCAATGTTTTGGGCTAAATTCAGTGAATTTTGAATTATTCTGTTCTCAGAAAACAAAAGGCATAGAAAACCAAGCAAGAGACTGATTGAATGCAGTGAAGAATATGAGCAAATATTTTCCACAAAGAAGAAATCAAAGAAAACTCCCGAGTCCTTTAAAACGGTAAGCTAATTTTGCAACTCTTTACATTGTTTCTGTTGACCCAGTGGACTTCAACCTACAGAAATTGATCTTTTTTTTTAGTATTGAAATTTCTTTTCAGTAACTCGCCCATAAATGAACATTCTGTCATTATACTCACTCCCATGTCATTTAAAACCTATAATAACATAAAAGATTTTTAGATGTTTAGATGCAAATTTTAGATGTTATAATATTTTGCTCTTCTCCATACGACAAAAGTGGATACTATAGTTATCAGGCCTCAAAAATCACAAAAAGATCTATATAAATTGTAGTTCATTCATGCATGCATTCAATTAAAAATATTTAAATGCATGCAAGAGCCAATGATGTTTGGTGTCATTGACATTGACTTGTGGCACAACATGCAACACGAGGTGCCAAGTTTGAATATACTCAAATGAGATTTGAGAGCATCGGCTATAATTTAAGGGTGCAACTTTACATACAGAAAGTACTAAAATTATGTCATAATTCAGTCTTGGATGAGGTATTCCGAACAAACTATAGGTAAAAGGTCATCCGAATGTGCAAACAGTATGTGAATAATGTTATTCCATGCCTTTCCTGAAGGGATCTTGGATCGCCAACACTAACATTGACCAGCCAGCACCTGAGCAGATCACACCTGATGCTTTAAGCTCTTCACCTGAAAAACCCTCTGAGCAGGCCACACCAGAGGAGCAGAAAGAACCAGCAGATGATCTTGTATCACCTTCAACACTGTTATCGCCATCCTGTGAAGGCCCATCACTAAACAGAGAGTCATGTAAGAAGAAATCTGGTAAGAATGTGTAGTTTAAGACACTTAACTTCACTTGTAAATGTCAGCTGTAGGTATAAACATATTTTATATTGCTGTTGCAGCACCCTCAGATAGAAAGAGACCACGTAAGACTGTGCATAAAATTCTAGACTGCACCGTTGAGGGGGATTCTGTAAAGATCCCAAAAAAAGAGGTTAGTGTTAAATTTGTGGTGTCGATATGATTTCTGAAAAATTATTAAATGTTTTGGGTTCCATCTAATGCTTCTGTATTTGTTTTTACCCTTGTTGTTGTTTTTTTTTACCTCTGTTAAATCAGGAGAGTAAACAAGATATCAGCCCAGATGAATCAGATGTCAAAGATATTCAGGTAATGTTTTGGGGTGTGCTTTATGTGGAATGTATTTTTTAGTAATGTGTGTATATAGTAATTTTAATAAATTGGTAATACTTTATAATAAGTATACAGTAACTTAAAATAATTAGCAAACTATTAGTTTATAGTTAATTTCATAGTTTATAAACTGTATTCTGTACATTAATACATTAATAGGCTATGTACAAATAGTGCGTTTTTCATTTATTGTCATGGTTAAATTATCGCTTAATTAGCTCATATGTAAAGAGTTAGATAATGTTTTATCCTTTAACAACTTGTTAACAATACCTAACTCATGTACAGTATTTAAATCCGCAGTAAAGGAGTTGTTAATGACTTATTAGAAGTAAATAGTTCTTTCTTTAGATTAGGTCACAGAAAATACTAAAATAAAGGCAATAACCTACCTTTATTAGACATTAGCTGCATTAATAGTGAGCATTCCTAAAATGTTTACAAATACAAAAAAAAGCATAAATGTCTATCAGTTCTGTTTACAATAAAGCATTATTTTACATTTCTTTACTATTAATGTTTTTATGAACATCAAATAACATACGGATATATATATATATATTATATTATATATATATACAGGGTTTCCGCGGGTCCTTAAAATGTCTTAAATAACGTTTTCCTAATATAAGGCCTTAAAAAGTCTTAAAATGTCTTAAATTCGGATTCGATGGGTCTTAATTATTTTTGGTCTCATTACCGCTAAAATATCTTCAGTCTGACGGACCTAATGACTTTACAATCATTGGACAGAGCCGCTGTAAGTTACTGCGTCATCAGAGAGAATACAGAATACAAGCTCGCGCTGCTGAGGCTCTCTCTGTTTGTCTCGAGACTTCAGAACTAATGAGCGTGACTGCACACATAAAAAAACCCTCCCCCCCCCAAAAAAACACACGAGGTAAAAATTCAAAATGGTTTATTATCATAACATGCGAGTGAATAACACCATGACAGTGAGCTATTTTACTCATTTCTCAAGACGCAAAAAACCGACAAACCTGCAACCCCTACAGAGTGCACGCATTACGTGAAGTCTAGTGCGCGTGCGCATTTAGAGTGTGCTCTGCCTGATCACTGCATGATTCAGTCTATTAAATATATTCATATGATCACAAATTCAAGACACGGGTTCAGAAAATGTTTTCTCCAAAAATTACCATATACAAATGTGATATAGATTTTTTACAACAGTTCAATAAACTAGAAGTTTTATTAAGAGACTTCCGTTTTAGACACCATATTGTCTTTTTTTGCTCTATTTCGCTAAAGAAAATAATTTTGCGTCTCTGGGCAACATGACGGTGTTTCGTTCCTGAATGAATCACTTGTTTAAATGATTTGGTTCAGTCGCAATGACTCACTTATTAACAGTGACTTGCTGTCACCTACTGGCGGTTTTATTTTCACATTTAAAGTATCTTTTCATTTTTCAAATATCAGTATTCAATGTTTTATGTTTAATATATCAAAACATTATTTCTGCATTTGTAACTGCAGGTTAAATGCATTCATGTTCTGCATTAAACAGTGTGTAAACGCATCTAAATGCCACTTCAGGTGCAGCTTATGTCTGGATTGCAAAGATGAATTTTGTTGATACTGATTTCATTTTTTTGGTAACAGCCCAAATGTCTTATTCTTCTAATTCACTGATTAAATGTAAGAAATTGACTCAAAAGATAATGCACACTTATAGAAAAATGGCTTTATAAAGGTAAAATGCCCATAAAAGGTAAAAAATCTATTTAAACTTATCTGACCACCACACAGAATATGAAGAATATCAAAAACTTTAGGAGTCAGCTGTCCACGAAAGTCCTTAAGATACCAGCATGATAACACACTCAATTAGTTGAATGAGTGACTCAATGACTTACTCATTAAGTGACTTACCGCCACTTACTGGTAGTTCAGTTGAGAAGTTTGTTGAAAAGTATGCATTTTTCCCCTCAACATTTCTTATTTGTATATTCATAAATGAATTAATCTCATAACATTATTTATTGCAGTTGTAATTATTGTTATTTGCAGTGTAAATTATTTAATATGACTGGTAGCAGCCTTATAGTGTATATTGAATTTATTGATACATTGTAGTAATTTGACATGAAAGATGATGCATACATCTAAAAAGGTTAAAAATAGGCCTTTGTAAAGGTAAATATGCAGATTTAAGTATGTAAAAGCTGATAGAACACTGATGAAAATATTGCTTCAGAATAAATTGTTTACTCCACCAAAAATCTCAGTGATTGTTATTTTGTGGGGATATTTTGTATGGAATATTGTCTGCTGACATGAAAAGTTCACTGTATATCATAATAATAAATACAATTTATTACAGCATTGATATTTTGTTTTCTTTTTAATTTATACACATTAAATAGTACATATATGTATTTAATAAAATGTGTATTTCCATTACAGTTTTAGGTCTTAAATTTCATATAAGGTTGTATTAAAAAGTCCTTATTTAACTGGTTCAAGTCTGCATAACCCTGTATATAGGTATAATATATAGATATTATATATATTAATTTTTTTTATTTTTTTTTATTTTTAATAAAACGGGAAGAGCCTGGACCTACACATCAAGCCTGGTGTGCTGCATCAGGTTATGTTTTCTCAGGTGTGGGGTGGAGGCGGGGTGCTGATCATTATATTTCTGTCAGCTATTCTTTGTATTTTATTGAGAATATTGTTTGGTTGATCCTCCGTTCTATTTTCCAGAAATTTACAATCATGTTTATTTCTGTCATCCTTAGCAGCAGCTCAAAGTGAGGATGAAATAAGAACATCATCCCCAATCCAGCAGGACACAGCCAGTGTCTGCCAGATCCAGCTTGAAGGAGAGCAGAGCAGCCCGTCAAAGCCTCAGGCAAAGGAGTCACACACAAATGACGAGGACTCCCTGACCTCTGAGGTCATTATTATTAGCTGCACATTTTTCATCAGCCTATAATAAATATGATGTCATCACTCACTCACCCTCGTGATTCAAACCTTATGATATATTTTCTTCTGTGTTTTGATTCATTGATTAATCATGCTGAGATATATCTCTATTTATAGAGTTATATAACTGTTTTTTGTGTTTAATTTTCAGGTTTTTGGTGCAGGACTCAATGACAGTGCTTTTTCAAGCAGAGACTCTTTATCAGGTGATTTAACAGGATTCTCGACCAATAGAAAATCAGCGGAGAAAGGTGGAGGTGCGTCATTGAAGGAGAATGTTTGCCAGGTAAAAATCCTGTGTGTGTGTGTGTGTGTGTGTGTGTGTGTGTATGTATGTATGTATACCAAATGCTGGATGCAAAAAAAAAAAAATTGATTTAGACAATATAATTTCACCTTCAGATATAGGTTTACTTTGAGCTTTATTTATTTGATTGGTTATATATTGATAAACAATACAGTTTAAACATTTGCCTTCACTGATATTTTTATTTATTTATGTTAAATGGATACTTATTTAGTATAGATGGATTAAAATGATCAGAAAAGGTAGTAAAGACAATTTAGAATGTTTAAAATAAATGTTGTTTTCTACCTTTGTTCATAAAAGAATCCTTAAAAAAGACACTGTGTTGTGATTTCCCCTAGCAGCAAAACTGTTTTCAATTGTCATAATAAGAAATCTTTCTTGAGCAGCAAGTCAGCATATTAGAATGATTTCTGAAGGATCATGTGACACTGAAGACTGGAGTAATGATCCTGAAAATTCAGCTTTGTCATCACAGGAATCAATTACATTTTTAAATAAAAATAGAAAAATTGTATTGAATCAGAAAATAGTTATTTTAAAAAGTAATAATATTTCAAAATATTACTGTTTTACTGTTTTGATCAAATAAATGCAGCCTTGTGAGCTCTGAAAGTGACGTCTTTCAAAAACATTAAAAACCGCAAAAAGTTTTGAAAGGTAGTGTTTGTCCTAAAAATTATCTTAGCATTCAGCATAAAACTGTTTTGGGACTATGTGTTGTAGGTATGTGAGAAAACGGGTGAACTGCTCCTCTGTGAGGGGCAGTGCTGTGGTGCCTTCCATCTGCAGTGCATCGGTCTCACTGAGACCCCTAAAGGCCGCTTTATCTGCCAAGAGTGTAAGACGGGTGAGTAACCAGCAATAAGCAATATATCAGCCAGGCTGGTTAATTGGCCCATATTTGGCCATTTTGAAATGGTCAGGATTGGTTGATAACAGTCCTCTTAGCCAATTATCGAATATATTCTTCTTTGTGTATGTTTCGAAAATCTACTGACAGCATTGCCAATGATTAGAATTGTTTTCTGTTTTTAGAATATTCTAGTGAATTTTGTGTAAATAAGAACTCATTTCATTTTAGCAGTTATGTTTGTTAATTTTATTCTTAATTATGATTCTAAGCATATATATATACAGTGCCGTGAAAAAGTTTTTGCCCCCTTCCTGTTTTGTTTATTTTTTGCATATTTGTCACACTTAAAAGATTCAGATCATCAAACAAATTTTAATATTACACAAAGATAATGCAAGTAAATACAAAATGCAGTTTTTAAATGATGATTTCATTTATTAATGGAAAAAAGCTGTCCAAACCTACGTGGCCCTACGTGAAAAATTAATTGCCCCCTCCTGTTAAATCATGAAAGAACTGCAATTAACCACATTATTTTAGAAAGCTGAGTTAAATTTCACTAGCCACATCCAGGCCTGATTACTGCCAGACCTGTTTAATCAAGAAATCACTTAAATAGAACCTGTCTGAAAGTGAAGCATGCTTAAAGAGCAACACTCCATGCCGCGATCTAAAGAAATTCAAGAACAAATGAGAATCAAACCAGTTGACACATTATTCCAAACCCCCCCAGTCTGGAAATGAATACCAAGCCTTATGAAGGCTTTGGGACTCCAGCGAACCACGGTCAGAGCCATTATCCACAAATTGAGAAAACTTGGAACAATGGTGAACCTTCCCCGGAGTTGCCGGCCAACCAAAATTACTCCAAGAGCACAACGACGACTCATCCAAGAGGTCATAAAAGAACCCAGAACAACATCTAAAGAACTGCAGGCCTCACTTGCCTCAATTAAGGTCAGTGTTCATGATTTAACAATAAGAAAGAGACTGGGCAAAAGCGGCATCCGTGGGAGAGTTCCAAGGCAAAAGCCATGGCTGACAAAAAGAACACAAAGGCTCGTCTCATTTGACAAAAAATATCTTGATTATCCCAAAGACTTTTGGGCAAATATTCTGTGGACTGATGAGACAAAAGTTGAACTTTTTGGAAGGTGTGTGTCCCGTTACATCTGGCGTAAAACCAACACAGCATTTCATAAAAAGAACATCATAGCAACAGTCAAACATGGTGGTGGTAGTGTGATGATCTGGGGCTGCTTTGCAGCTTCAGGACCTGGACGAATTGCCATATTTGATGGAACCATGAATTCTGCACTCTATGAGAAAATTTTGAAGGAGAATGTCCGGCCATCAGTTTTTGACCTCAAGCTCAAGCACACTTTGGGTTATGTAGCAGGACAATGATCCCAAGCACACCAGCAAGTCCACCTCTGAATGGCTCAAGAAAAACTAAATTAAGGTTTTGGAGTGGCCAAATCAAAGTCCGGACTTAAATCCGATTGAGATGCTTAAACAGTCCATTCATGCTCGAAAACCCTCCAATGTGGCTGAAGTAAAACAATTCTGCAAAGAAGAGAGGGCCAAAATTCCACCACAGCGATGTGAAAGACTCATTGCAAGCTATCGCAAACGCTTGATTGCAGTTGTTGCTTGCAAAGCGTGGCACAACCGTTATTGATTTAGGGTGCAATTACTTTTGATCTGAATCTTTTAAGTGTGACAAATATGTAAACAATTAAAAAAACAGGAGGGGGGCAAAAACTTTTTCACACCACTGTATATACTCCAGTTAGGATATTGTGATGCACTCAGAAATCCAGTTGCAGTCCAAGATATACAGGTGAACACCTTCATTTCTTTGTATGTCTTTCCTGTTCTTCCTTGCTGTAGGTGTGCACACATGTTTTGTGTGTAAAACTCCTGATAAGGAGGTCAGGAGGTGTATGATCCCTGTGTGTGGGAAGTTTTATCACATGGAATGTATACTGAAATATTCCCCCACCGTCACTCAGAACCGCGGCTTCCGCTGCTCCCTCCATGTCTGTCTGGCCTGCTACATCACCAACCCCGCCAACCCTGGTATTTCCAAAGGTGACTGTAATTCAGATGTTACTTTTGAAAAGATTATTTTAAAAAATAAAATGTTTCAACGTATAACAAAAGCATGATTTTGTGTCATTGATCATAACTTGTCGAACTCACAGGCCGTTTGACACGCTGCGTCCGCTGCCCTGTGGCCTACCATGCCAATGACTACTGTATGGCTGCCGGCAGTGTCCCATTGGCCAATAACAGCTTCCTGTGCCCCAACCACTTCATTCCACGCAAAGGGTGCAAAAACCATGAACATATTAACGTCAGCTGGTGTTTTGTGTGTTCTGAAGGTGTGTAGTCCAGTCCTCGTGGTTCCCTCTGTTAAAATTATTAGTGGTGCTTGCTAAGGGTATTATTTTCTAAGCAAGCAGACT
Organism: Sinocyclocheilus anophthalmus; assembly: GCA_018155175.1. Classification (NCBI taxonomy): domain Eukaryota; kingdom Metazoa; phylum Chordata; class Actinopteri; order Cypriniformes; family Cyprinidae; genus Sinocyclocheilus; species Sinocyclocheilus anophthalmus. The sequence goes on from JADLZN010010586.1 coordinate 196,375, forward strand.
TGCTTAGTTTTTGCCTGGTGAGTAATAAAAACAGACCCTACAACATCCAGCATCATGGCAGCAAGTTTTGCATTAGCAAGCACTAGGGGTGTAACGATTCACTCATTTTCTCAATGCATCAAGTACAAATCCTGCTGAAGCTGATGCGCTGAAACATGGATTTTTGAAGTGAGAATTATTTGTATCGGTCAAGAATCAATTTAAAATGGAATGATACATGATGTAGTCCAAACGAGTCGTTCGTTGTAGTTTTTGCAAAGTGATTTCTATTAAATTAAATATCTCCTTTTGAAGTGGACTTTGAGCTTTGTAACTTTGCAGATCTTTTTAAGCTCAAACAGCAACATTACAGACTACCTAAAGTTGAAAAAGCATAATAGGACCCCTTTAACTCTCATTGAAACTTATTCTGAGCAACTTTCCGAGCAATTCATGTTTGATCTCTCCGCAGGTGCAGATGACAGCGAAATAGTTTTGAGTCAAACATGCACAAATCGTTGATAAGGCTGCCAACGCATTGGTTGGCACTACTATTACCACTCCTACTGAAATAAAATGCTTTAATTGCATGAAAACCTCGCCACTATTTTCTAAACGAGAAAATACAGAATCAAATCATTAATTGGAATCGAATTGAATCCCATTGATAATTTAAATTCTACATTTGCAAAAATCATTCCTCCTCATCTATGAATCATCAGTTAAATTGATTTCTCAAAAAATTCACACCCCAAGCAAGTAACTTTCTCATGTTCTTCAGAAAATTTAAAAATCTAATTTGTGTTATAGTGAGTCATGAGGACAGAGCAAACATTTTACTACGGTTGTTTATTACAATTACATTTGTTTTCTGTCTCTCCCTATAGGAGGAAGTCTGCTTTGCTGTGAATCTTGCCCTGCTGCCTTTCACCGTGAGTGTCTGAACATTGACATGCCCCAGGGAAGCTGGTTCTGTAATGACTGTCGAGCGGGAAAGAAACCCCACTACAAGGACATTCTGTGGGTCAAAGTGGGCCGCTACAGGTTTGTGTGTTGTTTCACCAATATCATTTTCCCCTGAAAATTACAGTGCAATGTTCACTGATGTATTTCTGACCTTTTGTTCCAGGTGGTGGCCCGCTGAAGTGACTCAACCAAAAAACGTTCCTGAGAACATCTACCGCTTGAGGCATGAGGTGGGGGAGTTTCCTGTGCACTTCTTTGGCTCCAAAGACTACGTGTGGACATATCAGGCTCGCTGTTTTCCCTACATGGAAGGGGATGCCAACAATAAGGAAAAAATGGGAAAGGGTGCAGATGCCGTCTATAAGAAAGGTAGTTTTATGCAATAGCAGAATTCTAAAATAGTCAACACAATAAAACACAATTAACTAATTAGGTGCTATACTAACAAGCGATTTATCTGTTCACACTGTGCTTCAAAACATGTTTGCTATCTAAAATATGGCTATGTGGAGTGGGATTTTGGACACACAAATAATATATGACGTTTTGAAGCTGGTTTGGAGAAACTTGACATGGACTTCTGTAACATGGAGAAAATCTGATTAATCTTCTGTTATCTTGACACGTTATCATATTATGACAATGAAAAAATGTTTTTTATAAAAGTTTGACGCTATAGAAATGTGAGGTTTTAATTGATGTAGGCTTTTATGATACCACTTCAAGCGTGCCAGATGTAGCAACCGTTGATTAGCGTTTACAGTGTTGATTCTTTCAATGTTAAGAGTAAACCGGTTTAAAGAACCATTTTGCTTTTTCTCAGCTTTAAATGAAGCAGCCGAAAGATTCAGGGAACTTCTGGCGGAGAAGGAGATGAGACAGCTTCAAGAAGACAGGAAGAATGACAAGAAACCTCCGCCATACAAACACGTAAAGGTAAAATAACAAATGCTCAGATAGTGACACTGATCTCATGTTGTTATCTCTCATGCACACTGATCGATTTTCACTCAGGTGAACAGACCGATAGGGAAGGTGCAAATCATCACAGCAGATCTGTCTGAGATCCCACGCTGCAACTGCAAAGTCTCAGACGAGAACCCGTGTGGCATTGACTCGGAGTGCATCAACCGCATGCTAATGTACGAGTGTCATCCTCAAGTCTGTCCAGTAGAGGAACGCTGTCAGAACCAATGCTTCACCAAACGCCAGTACACTGAGGTGGAGATCTTCAGGACGCTGTCGCGTGGTTGGGGTTTACGCAGTGTGTCTGACATCAAGAAGGTGGCCTATTTTTACACACACACACACACAGATTATTATGTCTCTCTTCCCCATTTTATTTCATTACGTTACTCCACCATAGGGAGCTTTTGTGAATGAGTATGTTGGAGAGGTCATTGACGAAGAGGAGTGTCGAGCCAGGATCAAACATGCACAGGAAAACAACATCTGTAACTTCTACATGCTCACACTGGATAAGGTCAGTCACCTGGGGTGATTCTCAGTCCTGATTATCCTGATGTTCCCCACTTACCTTGACACTGGGCTCTGTTTTCTGTGTATGTGCAGGATCGGATAATAGATGCCGGGCCGAAGGGAAACCAGTCGCGTTTTATGAACCACAGCTGCCAGCCGAACTGTGAGACACAGAAGTGGACGGTGAATGGAGACACCAGAGTCGGGCTTTTTGCATTAGAGGACATTCCTACAGGTGAGTTTGAATCTGAACCAGGTAATATGGTGCTAGAAAGTGGGTGAATGTTTGTTTAATAGATTTGTTGGCTGTTCTCAGGTGTTGAACTCACTTTTAACTATAACTTGGAGTGTCTTGGTAATGGGAAGACGGTGTGTAAATGTGGAGCGCCCAACTGCAGCGGATTCCTTGGTGTCAGACCAAAGGTATGGCATGCATTGTGTATTATATTCAGGGTTAAAGTTGGTGTATGTCATTATTCATATTCCATCATACTTGGTGTGATCACACTTTCTCTTCAGAATCAGCCCTCATCTGAAGACAAGGTGCGGAAACTAAAGAAGGTTGCTGTGAAGCGTAAGAACCAGTTAGAGGTCACCAAGGAGCGGGAGGATGAATGTTTCTGCTGTGGTGATGGAGGACCAATTGTGTCTTGTAAGAAGCTCGGCTGCCCCAAGGTCTATCATGCCGACTGTCTGAATCTGTCCAAGAGACCTGCAGGTGAATGACTCAAGAACACTAGTCTCTTGTATCTAATTTGTTCTAACAAGTTTCATTGTCTTAAAGGGATAGTTCACCCAAAAATGAAAATTCTGTCATTAATTACTCACCCTCATGTCATTCCAAACCTGTAAGACCTTCATTCATCTTCGGAGCGCAAATGAAGATATTTTTGATGAACTCCGACAGCTTTCTTACCCTGCATAGACAGCAACGCAACTGACACATTCAAGGCCCAGAAAGGTAGAAGGACATTGTTTAAATAGTCCATGTGACAGTGGTTCAATCGTAATTTTATGAAGCTGCGAGAACACTTTTTGTGCACAAAGAATACGAAAACAATGACATTATTCAACAATTTCTTCTCTTCCATGTCAGTGTTCGACGTGCGTTCACGAGAGTACCACGACGCATGCGTGTGATGATGCTGATGCAGGAGCCGGGGTTCTGACGTAGAACATCCATCTCTCTTATGGCGCTTTTCCACTGCATGGTACGGCTCGGTACGGTTCACTTTTGGGGGGTTTTCCACTGGGTACAGTACCTGGTACTTTTTTTAGTATCCCCTCAGTTGAGGTTCCAAGTGAACCGTACCATTACCAAAACGTGACGTGTAAACTCTGCTGATCACGGATTGGCCGGAGAGAATCGTCACTAGCTGCGTCACTGAACTTGAGACGCAAACACAACAGAACCGCTAGATTTAAATCAGCACAGCCAGCGAAGGATCGAACGCAACTGTTTTGAACGAGCACACCTTTTTTTAACAACCAAAAAGTGGCTGTTTCGTTGTCTGTTGAGGAAGTACAGACGTTCCTCTCGTTGATAGCAGAGGATCGGATCCAGCGAGAGCTTGATGGGGTGACGCTTAATGAAAAAGTTTTTCAGGAGTCGCGGCAGTAGAGGCGACGCAACTATAACGACGTGAATAATCCCGCCCACTCTAAAGTGATACTAAACTGCAGTGGAAACACGAGCCATGCCGTACTGAGCTGAGTCGTACCACGCAGTGGAAAAGTGCAGACGTTTGTTTACAAAGACTGTTTTATGTACAGCGTGCATCTTTTTCTGTTCGTAAACAAGGCGCAGCGCATCAGAATGCCGGCTCCTGCGTCAGCAGCACCACACGCATGCGTCGTGGTACTCTTGTGAAAATTGCTGTCTACTGAACTCGGGGAGAAGAATTGTTGAATAAATGATGTCATTTTTGTTTTCTTTGCACACATAACTCGTAGCTTAATAACATTACGGTTGAACCACTGATGTCACATGGACTATTTTGACGATGTCCTTACTACCTTTCTGGGCCATAACTGCGTTGCTGTCTATGCAGGGGTCAGAAGCTCTCGGATTTCATCAAAAATATTTGTGTTCCGAAGATGAACAAAGGTCTTATGGGCTTGGAATGACATGGGAGGGAGTAATTAATGACAGAATTTACGTTTTTGGGTGAACTATCCCTTTAAGGTTTTTTTGCATCGCTCTGAAGTTTGATTATGAAGTATTTCTATCATGGTGAGCTTTTTTTTCTTTTCTTTTGTGTTTGTATTTTGAATTGAAACAGGAAGTTGAGCTGGTCTTTTAAAAAACAAAAAAACAAAACAAGTGAAAGCCTTTAGTTTTACTCTGTTTAAACGTGTAGGATAAATTTTTAATGTTTTTAAATTAGTCTGTTATGCTAAGATTGCAATTATTTGACCAGAAATATAGTAAAAACAGTAATATATTGTATAGTATTGTAACAAAATAAAGAGTTTTAAATCTTTTTTTCCTTTTAATATAAAGTTGTATTTATTCCTGTGATGGCGAAGTTGAATTTTCAGTAGTCATTACTCCAGTCTTCAGTGTCAAATCATTCTAATATGCTGATTTGCTGCACATGAAACATTTATATGTATTATCACTATTGTTCTGCTTAATATTTTTGTGGAAATAGAAAGTTCAACAAAGTTCAATGAACTGCATTTATTTGAAATAGAATATTTTGTAACATTAATTATACCAAAGATGTTGCTGAATATGAGTAATAATTTCTTACTGACACCATAACTATGGCAAAACCATGATTTGCTGCTTGCTATTACTAGTTTGTGACAGGAAGTATTATACATTTGTTTTTTTCTTTATGGTTAAAACGATCAATAGAGGACAATAAACGCATTTAATTTCCTGATTTCTGACCAGTCTATAGAGGCAGCATTAAATGGTCATATAAAACTCTAACATTTTAATATATTAAAACATGTCATGTATGTATATATATATATCTGAAGTTTGATATATATAAATATATGTTATTATTTTTTCAGCACTTTAAATGAATTTTATGTTAAATAATAGAATAATTCTCCCATTATTGGCTATTTGGTCAGCTCAGGATTTTATTCAAGCTGAATCATAACTGAAGCTGCACTATATGCATTTTTCAGGCCGCTGGGAGTGTCCGTGGCATCAGTGTAATGAGTGCGGAAGGGAGGCAGCATCCTACTGCGAGATGTGTCCCAACTCCTACTGCAAACAGCACCGCGAGGGAATGCTGTTCATATCCAAACTGGACGGCAAGCTGTCCTGCAGCGAACACGACCCATGCGGCCCCGATCCTCTGGAACCGGGTGAAATTCGAGAGTACGTGCCCGGTACACCTATCCTACCCCCTCTGCCCAATATGTCAGTGTCAGGCAGAATACCTCTGCCTGCCCTACCGCCTGCTGCTCCGCTCTTCATTCCCGCCCCCAACAGACCCGTGTTCCAAGCCCAAAGACACCCGTATGCAGACGAGGTGGTGGACAACGTGGTTTTGCCACCCTCTTCTCTTTCTAAGGACATCAAGGAGGAAGATATGAGTGATGAAGGTGAGGTGGTGGAAGGGGTGATTGGGGATGAAGGAGAAGAAGAAGGCCTTGAGGTTGTGGATGATGATGAAGAAATGGACTACGGAGGGATGGGATTCGAGGATGAGGAGGAAGAAAAGGTGGACCGTGGCGAGGACTGGGGAGATGAATTTGTGGATGATGACTTCGAAGACACTGAGGATTTAGGGGAAGTGGAGGAGGAAGACCAGGAATCATCATATGAGTTTGTCGAAGGAGAAAAGTGAGCTCTCCTGCATTTTTGCTTGACGTCTATCTCTCGCACAAAAACTCTCGGTCTGATGGGCACAGCCAGGTGACCTGTAGGGAAAGTCAACTGCCATTTTTCCGGTCGATGCTCAGCTGAATGCAAAACAACTTTTGAGAATGATGGACGTGTGCAACATTCTTAAGTTGATGACGGTATCAGCTTGCCTTCTCAACCCAAGTCCTCTTTGAAAAGTCTATAAAGAGGGTTGGACCTGGTGCTGTGGGACTGTGTTTTTTTTTCTTCTTTCAGTCCTTTTGTTGGTATATAATTAGTGTCTGGTGCTCTTTTGTGTTTTTTTTTTTTCCCCCTCCTCAACGTGTTTACATTCTCCGATCTAAACCGAAAGATGACCTCACAGAGAGTTAAAATGGGGCACCACAAACCATACAGTTGTGTCTTACTTACGAACTCTGCATAGATTTGGATTACACTTCATTGACAGAGGAAAGAGAACGCAACAAAGCAGCAGATAACTAATGTTCAGTCCCTTCACCGGGTGATTGCAATGACATTGCCACATCATTAGGCCAAAAATAGCTTGAAGCTCCACGGGTCACGGTACTTGAAATGATTTCTTCAGGTCTGTCTGTTAGTATCACAGAGTGGTTACATGAAAATGAATAAAAGGAGTCCTCGTACATATTTTTCAGCTGATTTGTGAATAAAAAAAGAAAACGAGTGCTACTATCAAAAAGGACAAGAAAGTATGACATTCCAGCATCATCCTGCTTGATTTCAAACATGCTCTTTTTTGTTGCATTTGTGTTTCTGTCATTTTACTTCACTTCTATGTCAAGGCAATATGTCAAGACTAAAGAAACTTAGTAGTTTTAAGGTTTTGTAAAGTCTAGCTGCTTGGCTACATGCTTGTGGCCTTTGAGTCTTGAGAGCTTTTAGGAAAGATGAGTTTGTACTTCTTAGATAAGATGGATGTTGCATAAGGCCTTTTTGTACTTTCCCTAGATAATTAAATTCAACCACCATCTCAGAATACTGTTAAAAAATCTCCAGATGCCTCATTGCAGTAACCATTCAGAATATGAGAGAAATTCCCTCCACCCCACCTTGTGTTACAAATCTGCGGGTTATGTTTTCCTATGAGCAGGTTAACTTTAAAAGGTGCCTCTGAATGTTTTGCACTCTTTTAGAGATCAGGAGAAATTTCAAGAAATTTTAAAGTGTCATTTATATTCATGATGCCCATAACTTTTTGCCATTGATTGATTCCACGCTGTTCATTCAACATACTCTGTAGATCTGCCTGATGAAACTTATGGCAGTTCATTATGGCTTTATTGACTCAAGTGATCATGTTTGCATTTAATATTTAAGGGATGCAGATGACCCCTTAAAAATGCATATTTAGACCAAAAAAATCCGGTCTTTCCCCAAATTATTTTTTATTTTCATTACAAATATATTGTAATACTGGAGCCAATCTTTGTTTCCAGTAGTCATATTATGGTTTAATTTTGCAACATGATCCTATATTAAAATTTCTCTCACCATCACTTGAATCTCCAAAATTATGAAAGCACCTATTGTTTGCAACATCATTGTGCATCAGGTACAATTCCTGATTGAAAAACTGCCTCATGTAATGAAGTAATGTTCATATTCACAGAACCTGTTTGGAATCTGTTTCCATCACTGATATTGTACAATGTTTTCAATGCCTTTAGACCTTACACTCATTATTTCTGGTTCTGTGACTCTTTGCAACCTAATCATGTGGATGCTTTTTTTTTTCTTTATCATCATCATCATCAACCTTTGTACTTTCTTTTCTTAGCTCTATTACTTTTAAAGTCATACTTTTTGTCTCTTTGTATTTATGGTCTTTGTATAATCTTTCTCACTCGTTCTTGTGTTCCTTCACTCTAAAAAATGCTGGGTTAAATATAACCCAGCGCTGGGTTAAAAAGGGACAAACCCAGCGGTTGGGTTGTTTTGACCCAGAGGTTGGGTTGCTTTGACCCAGCGGTTGGGTCAAAACAACCCAACTGCTGGGTTCATCCCTTTTTAACCCAGCACTGGGTTATATTTAACCCACATTTTTTAGAGTGTTTTTTTTATCTTTTATTTTAATCTGCTGCTGTGTTGCATCACTATGGCCCCCTTGATACCATGAACAACGAAATGTAGATGACCGTTTCCTGAGGGCAAAAGGTTTTCTGCCATGTTAGAGACACATGATTTTGTACTGTAACTTTTGCTAAATATTATAAGTAAATTTTTAACAATAGACAACATTTTTTTTTTGTTTTTTTTTTAAATCAAATGTCCTTACAAGTTGTATGTAGATCAAACCAGATATAGTACTTCATAAATGCTGAGCTTTTAAAAAGAAAATGCACAACAATAATTGCTGACAATTAATGTTTCCTTGATCAAACAATTACACAATCAAGAGAGCATTACATATTTGTATACAACTGCTATCTTCTTAGACATTTCCTTAAATTGATTCCTGATACCTGCGCATTTAAATAAAATACGAAAAGACTAATCTTTAAATGCCTGTGGTAGGTATCCCCGCCCCCCCTCCCCCCCCCCCCCACACACACACTATTTTTAAGAACACTGAATCCCATATCTTCGACATGAAGGCAAAAGCTCAAACTCATCATACAGTGGGTGCTTATGATCAGATGTCATTTTCATAGCTTTACTAAGGCATCTAGTTTGATCAATTTGTTCTAGGCATATCATAGAAATGCCAATTTGCTCAAAATGTTTACGACTTTCATCAGCGAACTGTTTTGTTCCACCGTAGCATTTCCAAATCAGCACGTGATACAAAAGGTCAAAACACTTTCAATAAAAGAATTATAAAATACTTTTAATGTGGAAGGCTTACATTATGACGCCATCTTCCTAAGAAAGTATAGCCTTTGCTGACCCCTTTTGTTCACAGCTTCAGTCCATTTATCCCACCTCAATTTATGGTCTAGGTAACCCGAGGTATTTATATTCCTCAACACTCTGAATCTGCTCCCCTTTAACAGTGGTCACACTCGCTGAGGATTCTTTCCTAAAATCAATACACATTTCTTTAGGTTTTAAAACATTTACTTAAGATTTGATGCATCACACCAGGTAATCCATTTGTTTAAAAGGGTCCATGACTGTCCTCATCACCTTGGAGGAGACTAACCGATGCAGTATCATCTGAAAATGTCATTAAATATCTCCCTGAACAAGTACTCCTACAATTGTTTGTATACAAAATGAGCTGTAAGGGTGAGAGGACACAGCCTTGTGGAGAAGCAACATTCGTAATTTGTTTATCAGACAATGAACTACCCACACACACTTGTTGAACTCTGTTACTTAAGAAATCCTGCAACCACAAAATCAGTCCTCCATCTAGGTGAGAAATCTACAGATCAGGACAGATGGCAAGATATTATTAAAAGCGGAAGAAAAGTCAGCAAAAAATAATTTTCACATGATTTTTGGAACCCTCAAGATGCGAGTAAACAATATGCAACAATGTTAAAATAGCATTGTCCACAAATATTATAAAGCCCATAACTCCGAAACATTTATGTATATTCCAAAACATTTTCTTGACAGCAGCCTCTATGATAGAAAAATGATGTCAATGTCAAGAAAGTTCCATCATTTGTATTACTTTCTTCATTATTCCCCTCAAAACAAGAAAATACCTGATTTAACCTGTTTGCTCATTCAAAATTGCAACTTTATTTTACTTATTTTTTTCATCTGTAACGGTCATATTTATATATTTCTTCCGTTTACTCTTATGTGGGACACTGATCTTCATCCCGATTCCTTCCCAGGCCAATAGAATTTCACTGTGACATTTTAGCTTCAATTTTTTTGTTTGTATAGGGCCTTATTTACATTCATTTGCCTTTTCATTTCTCTTTGAATGTCCCTTTCAGTTAGGACATTATTATTATAATAAGCTATACCTTCATCTTATTTATCAGTTGTTTCAATATTTTGCCATGGATCCTGCAAAAAAAAACTCTATACTAGTCCCAACATATGTTTAATTGAATTTCCTGAGTACGGGCATATTTCCTCATATTTTTTTATTATGTTTGTTTTGAACTTGTCATAGTGTGCTGGTCTTATCTGGTTCACAGCCTGTTGACTGGTTTTATAGACACATTTTTCATCTAGTAAGACTGGGAAACCACCTAAACCAGCTAAGACCATTAAGACTGGCCCATGTATAATTTGCACGCTACTTACGTATCAAAAAGTTGTTGTGCTTTGTCGATCTTAAAACATTTACACCTCCAAGCCGCAGGTGGCAGCAGTGCGTCAAGCAGTCAGTGCATCGCTTCGGGACGTCTGCTGGTGAAGCGGTGTCAAAACAGGCAAGCACATCATGTATTATTTAATTTACGCGCTTGATATAACCTTCTAAAATTCGTTCGAGGTCAGTACTAGACTGACGTGATTTTAATAGCGTCGTTAGTGTCAAAATACATGCTGAATTTGCGAGTTTTAGACTCGTTCTTATGGCTAGATGTATTCCCGGTTATGCTAACAAGCTAACTGATTGTTTTGATCATAACAGTTTCTCATTTCAACGTACAATTTTAATGATTATTACAGTTTTCTTTAGTTAGACAAAAAAATGTCATTGCAGTGTATTATTTAAACAGTTAAAACAAATTGAGAATAATAGCTGTAGATATTTTAGCTCATAGTTTTGCTGTGTTTGGGCTGCATAGCCCTGGCAGAGGATTTTATATATTTGTTTTAAACTAAATTCAAAGGAGTGTATTCATGTTTATTTTCATTCAGAGTTCTTTATAACTAATTAATTATGCGTTTATACAGTATTGCTTTTTAGAGTGACATTTTATTCCAGTTAAGGCTAGTTGGGTACAAAGCATTTCAGTCTTTTTAGGCTCTTTATTTTTATGACAACAGGCCTTCAAACCTACATCCTTGGAATTATATCCTTTGAGTGATCTGCTTACTTCGAAATGACATATTGATAGGTGTTGTATGTCTAAAATCTAGGAACCATAAGACTGGATTCTATGTTCTTTTTGCTTGTTTGTTTTTTGAGCCAATGTTTGAGTCAGACTTTGGCTCAGATTTTTGGTCAGATTTTGTTATCCCTGGAAATCATTTACTGACCCATTGGCTTGATTTAATCAGCACTGAGTCACACAAACACGTTGTCAGCTTTGGAGACCATTCAGATATGATTCAAACATATGACAATAATAGATTGATTTGACAAATGAGTTCTTCTGAAGGGCTTGATAAAAAAAAAAAAAAACTAGCCATTTATAAAAACATAATCAAACTACTATTCTGCTGTAATTCAATGTGTGTCATGATCGACCAAACCACACTGTTCGCACAGTTTGACAATTTTTGTTTTCTACTAATACCTGGAATGGACAAACTAAAGAACACATTATCTATGCAGGGGTTATAATGTAGTAGGTTTTTAATGTGTATATGCGGTTCATTTAAATTTTTTTACTGTTTTGCAGGACGTTGTGTGTGTGTGTGTAAGCTGTAACGCTGTGCTGATGGAGCAGTGTGCGTGTGTGGAACGGGAGCTCGAGAAGGTGCTACACAGGTTTGTCACATATGGACATCAGTCAGAGGAAAGGCTGGATGAACTCCTGAGGAACGTCTGTGAGCTGAGGAGTCGATTGGTTGCCTATGGTGAGCTTAGAATCCGCTTGGATACCAACATTTGGGCTTTGGTACAGTATGAGCATCTAGTAGTTCGGTATCTGTACCTTAGGCAATAAAACAGCCATGGGTAACTGATGAAATGAAGGCATGATGATTCATCTGAATGACTCGCATGGCAGAAAATATGTGAATAAGTATAGAGACACTGGGCAATATGAAATCTTGTTTCTGCCATAGGATAAAAAAAGGTAATTGCAACTTGATCTCATATTTCTTGCCTTTTTTTTCTATCAATTCTGAGTTTATATCTCACAATTCTAACGTTCTCAGAATTGTAAGTTTATATCTCACATTTTCAGACTTTTCTTCTCAGAATTTTTAGTTCATATCTTGCATTTAAAAAAACAAAAATTCAGTGTTGTGAGTTATCAACTTGTGTGATAGAGTGATTCATATGTCAGTGCTTGTACATGAAAACAAGTCTAAAGAGGAGGAGGAGGAGGATGAAGTCAACCAAGTGCTTTTACGGCTTTGAAAAAAGCCAATTCAGTGACATTAAGTCATGAACAATAGGTGTACTTTAGATGCCTGCATAAATAATAGCCTGCAGTGCAAACAAACATACAAAAACACAGGAAAAACTGCATTTAGCTGTATAACCTCTAGCCCACACGTTAGATTTTGTAGATGGTTATACAAGCATAACTCTGTTACAGAGCTGAGTCACAGTAGCATATGTCTGTTTAGATCAGAGTTCACTGAGTTGCTATATTTCATCATACTGTTTCAACTCTAGGTGTTCAAGATACAGATTTGTCAGTGCTCCATCAAACAATGGCCCAGTGCTGCAAGGAAATCAAAGAAACTGTGCAGATGCTTGCCTCAAGGCACAAAGACATCCATGGCAGTGTGTCGAAAGTGGGGAAAGCAATTGACAGAGTAAGAATTTGCAGTCTTAATTGCTTATGTTGTTGTTCAATTTAATTCAATCAAATATTAAAAGGACATTAAATTTAACAACAGTTTATCTTAGCCAGGGTCTCCCAAACTGGGTGTTGTTTATGAAATGTTGAGGAAAAGTTAATAGATATTTAAATTGTACAAATGTAAAATTCAATTAAACAATTTTTAAAACAAAACAAAACATACTAAAGAAAGATCAAATATATTATGTTTGTCTGAATAAATATCTTCGAATAAATACCGGTGACATTCCCAGTCCTGTTCTTCCTCTCTTTTCCCAGTAGTTTATGGTTGCTTTCTACATTTTCTGTCTCTTAAAAGTGAAAAATCTGTACCTGTTTGATGATAAAATTAGACTTGTGGTTTAATTTACTTTAGTAAATCAATCACTTCAAAGTATTGTGTTATGTGGATTAATATGTTTCTTTTAAATGCTCTTCTCTTGCACAGAATTTTGATGCGGAGGTGAGTGCAGTTGTAGCTGAGAATGTCTGGGACTCTCCAGAGAGGCAGAAATACCTCAGTGAAACCATCGTAGAACATCTGTATCGACAAGGCATGTTGAGTGTTGCAGAGGACCTCTGCCAGGTATCATTTTCTTTTGTATTATTATTAAATACTGTAAATATTAGTGTGCATTTCTGTAGACATTGCTGTAATTCACATTTATGTGAAGTTATGAGATTATCAGATAGAATTTTGTTGACAATTTGATCCCAGCTCTAACATGTAGTGTGTTAATCTGACTTCACAGGAGTCTGGTGTAGTAATTGACATGAGCATGAAACAGCCATTTCTGGAGCTCAACCGCATTTTAGAGGCTTTAAGAACACAAGATCTCAGACCAGCTTTAGAGTATGTGTCGCATCCTTCCGTTTTCTACTTCCCACTTTTGTTTGTTGATTTTTCTTTTCGCTTTCAAAAGTTTGGGGACAGTAAATTCTTTTTTTTTTTTTTTTTTTTTTTTTTTAATTAAGAATTATTACTTGCATTCACATTAATTTAACAAATTACAGATATTTATAACAATATTTATAATGTCACAAAAGATTTCTGTAATAATAACGAGCAGCACAGCTGTTGATAAGAAATGTTTCTTGTGCTTCAAGTCAGAATATTAGAATAATTTCTTAAGGATCATGTGACACTGAATACTGGAGTAATGGCTGCTGAAAATTCAGTAATCTATTCCTGCCATCACAGGAATAAATGACTCAGAAATAAATTATTTTTGATCAAATAAATACGGCCTTGGTTAACATAATAGACTTCTTTCAAAAACATTAATAATCATACTGACCCTAAACCTTTGGATTGTAGTGTATCTTATCCACATCCTCTCAGTCTTTAAACATACCCTAGATTCTTTCAGAACAATGAATTTGATTGGGTGTGGCTTGAATAGTTGGATTGTAGATTTAAGATTACTAGTTGTGATTGTTTGTTTGGTTTTATGATTGCTGTGGTAGGTGGGCGGTGGCAAACCGACAGCGGCTGCTGGATCTGAACAGCACCCTTGAGTTCAAGCTTCACAGACTGTATTTCATCAGCCTGCTCAACGGGGGCATCAGCAAACAGCAGGAAGCTTTACAGTACGCACGGCATTTCCAACCGTTTGCCTCACAGCATCAGAGAGGTGAGGAAAGGTTCAGTCCAGAATTCATGGAAAAAACACTCTTGAACCACAATTAGGCTTTAGTTTTGTAAACATATGGGTTAAACTGAAGCACCTTTGAGGCTGTTTTTCCAATAACATCATTGGTGCAGTTATTTTGTTCTGTATTACACTACCTGACTCACTGTTGATGATATTTGACCCTTGTTTGTGTGTACTTTCTAGATATTCAGATCTTAATGGGTAGTCTAGTGTACCTCCGCCATGGGATCGAGAACTCTCCGTACCGCAGTCTGCTGGAGACGGATCAGTGGGCAGAGATCTGTAACATCTTCACACGAGATGCTTGCGCCCTACTTGGACTCTCTGTGGAGTCCCCACTCAGTGTCAGGTCAGAAAAAAAGTCCTAAAATTTCTACACTTCCTGTGAACCCCTAACCAATAATTAGATAGATGTCAGGCCTGTTTTAGGAACTACTGAATTCATTAATCTCTTCAAGTTTTATGCAAGTTTTACATTGTGTTCAATAGAATGGAATAAAACACATGAGTCTCAAGGCTTGTTTTTAACATGTAAACATTATAAAGTTTGAACTTGAAATGACACTTTTTCTAATGTCTATTCACTGCTTTACTTGTCTGCATAATGCACCATTAAAATGTTTGGGGTCAGTAAGATTTTTAAAGGAATTTGAATAAAGCCTCTTGTGCTTACTAAAACTGAATTTATTATTCCCAGTATCGATAACTCCCCCCCCCCCCCCCCCCCCCCCCCATTTTAAATGTTTTTAATGTAATTATGTCCTGTGATGCAAAGCTGAATTTTCAGCAGCCATTACTCTAACCTTCAGTAGAATTGCAGAATTCTTTGATGAAAGTTAAAAAGAACAGCATTTAGTTGAAATATAAATTTTTTGTGACGTTATGACAGTCCTTTCTTTCACTTTTGATCAATTTAATGCATCTTTGTTGAATAAAATTATTAATTGCTTTAAAAAATGCACTTACTCCAAACCTTTGAATGGTAATATAGATTATCTTCATGGGTGGCTTTCCTTATCATATACTGCGTGTTTGTTTAACTGTAGTTATTTGGGATATATCATATAATTAATTATATTTAAATTAATCGATTGACAGACCTATTTTGTTTTAGGCTTACATGTTTTGAAATTTGTATTGACAGTTAAACCTTTTTGTAGACTGAATGATTGATGTTTCATTACTAAATCCTGTTTTGATTCTTTGACTCTCCATCAGTTTTGCATCCGGCTGTATGGCACTGCCTGTGCTCATGAACATCAAACAGGTTATTGAACAGAGACAGTGCAGTGGTGTTTGGACACATAAGGATGAGCTGCCAGTAGGTCTCTCTCTTTCCCTTTAAGGTTTTTTATACAGTGATATTCCTTTTTCTGAAGGTTTCAAATGTTTCTAAAAGTTTTTGCTGAAATCCGTTACTTACATGAATTGTTTTTACATTTACATTACTTACTAGAACAACATTTACTGATACTAATAGGTGGTTCTGAAACTAACTGAAAATTAATTATGGAACACAAATAATGAATTACACAGCAAAATAAACTGAAGTATTTCCATAACGTTTTCAACATTTATTTAGCTAACACAAGGTGCTTTTATAGCTGAACTTTCCAAATTTAAGACCAGCTAAGATATGAAAAATAAAGTGCTTTTCATTTGTCAATGACAGACAAATTTAAACCAATGGACTACCAAAATTAGGAATGATAAATTACACTTTCTGTTCATCTCCCTATTCAGACTGTTCAGTTATTATAAATGGAAAAACTGAAACACAATTCAGTCAAGATTTTGATTACAGCTTGCTTGACTAATTGCTCTGATAGGTGCAAGATGCTACTTTTATTGGCCAAGAATTGGCTGATACATCTGTTAATTATTATTATTAATAAATAACTGTGGTCATTTCAAACACATTAATGCTTTATCTGTTCATCCCTGCTGTGTGTGTGTTTAGATTGAAATAGATTTGGGGAAGAAGTGCTGGTATCACTCTGTGTTTGCCTGTCCTATCCTGAGGCAGCAGACATCAGAGAGCAATCCACCTATGAAGCTCATCTGTGGGCATGTCATATCCAGAGACGCGCTTAACAAACTCACCAATGCTGGAAAGTAAGACTCTGATATATGCATCACATTCTACATTACATTTAAAGTTTCATCAAACAGACCCCGGACCTAATGGTTATTTAACAAGGGTTAGAGTGCGGTCTGCAGTTTTTGCTACCAGCAGTAGCACTAGTAGCAATAGTTGATTGACAGTTTTTAGCGATTTTTTTTTGCTTGACTGTATGAACACGATACCAGCTATAAAACATGTCACACTGTGAGATCTCTGTTGTCATACTGCTATTCCTTGCTTACAATGTCTTAAACACTCTCTTCTCAGGCTTAAATGCCCATATTGTCCAATGGAGCAGAATCCCTCAGATGCCAAGCAGATCTTCTTCTGATGTCTTTTTTTTTTTTTTTTTGGAGTGTAGCTGAATGTCGTGTTGAAGGTCTCTTGGAGCCGCTTTTTGAATGATCTTCATTCGCAGGCATGACGAGCCTTCTGTGGCGGCTTTTCCCCCCGCAACGCCACCTCCCTCTCCAAAGCTTTTAGTTTGCAGAGGCCGGTGGCCACGGAACATACCTGTAGAACCCGAGTCAGTAAGTGTACCTAATGAGGAAAACAATCGTTGCAGATCATTCATTTGTTAACACAGCCTAGTATAAACAGGCTTTTACAAGTACATGTGTGTGTGTGCATTTTGCTTGCTCTACATTTGTTTTAATTGCAGAGTATTTTTAAGTTTTCATGGTATATTGCCTCTTTTTTTCTTTCTTTGTGATTTTATTAAGCAAATGGGCGTGATGCATCTGTGTGGGTGACTTCTTGCCAGAATATATTCACGGTTTCCTCTTTTGAGATCACATTTAAATACATGAACGGGGATTGTTTGCACGTGTACATGATAGAAGTGGCTTTCCAGTATGTATATTAACAATGATATAAGGACTGGTGGACGGGTGCCTGCTGATTATAAATGAATCACGTCTCTCTTTCCAATATAATAAAGGCTTAATTGGATTGAATGGCGTTTTGATTAGTGCATATTCATGATAAATCTGAGGATTTGTTTGTGCAAATTGTGATCTTGTTCCTTGCGCCCGTCTGATGTCTGAGAAAACCTCCTTGTCCAAGCCATGTGTCTTGCTCTGTGTATTAAAAAAAAAAGTTTAATTAATATACAGCAGTGATTTGTGATGGTATAAAGTTTTCATTAGTATAATTACATATGTAATGTATTTAAATGCACACACAAGTTGTTTTATCACAGAGTTGACTGGACTTGCTGAATTAGCTCTCACAGCTCCAGGCTTCTCCACTTACAAAATCAAAACGGGTCTATGCGTTGATTCGAGAAATGCATCCTTTGCAGACACTTGCATTAACGATTGAACCTTTGCCAGCGTAACACTGAAACTATATGTCCATTAATGTACAGTTGATGGTAGACTGACTGTAGACTGTGTTTTAATGTTCCCCATCAAGATGAGCATTTCCAGATGTTTCCCATCATCCCTGAATGTAAAGCTCACTCTGTTTATATCTGTATAGGTGAAGGGAGACAGTGGAATAATATTTTATCCCTCAGGATGTTCTTCAAATGCTCCCTGGCTTTAACACACTGTAATTACTAATGGTTCCCATTCCACTTTAGGAATCGATATCTCAAAATGTGCATGCCGAAGTGGAATGTGGGGTTTGTAAATTGCCCTTTTGCAGTGATTGAATGGAAATGAAATTTCGAAACCTTGCCCGCAACAAGCTTTTCTGACAGATGTGATCCAGACCTGAGACTCAGAGAGAGTAAACCTTTACCAGTGATCTTTGACATTCTCGAAGGGCAGGCATGTACCAGCACAGCTACATTCTTCAGCGAATGATGTCTGAATTATTTGTATTTCTTGTTTAAAGCCTTCAAGAGGTGTGTAGGAGTGCTGTGTGGCCACTGACATGTGCTGATAATAAACGTTGTCTGTTTTTTTCTTTTAGTAGACAATCCTTTATTATCTCCCGGAAATTTGTAAGATCAAATCAGAATACTGTGCGTTATAACATGAGTTTAAGGAAGTGCTTTTTTTTGTTTTAGTTTTCATTCAGTGATTGAGTAATGACACCGCTTTCTCCACTAACAACTGCAAGGCAACTATTGTAAATATTTATCTTCTAACAGTACAATATGTTTATTATACTTGCATCTAAATAATAAAAAGATTTATACTCAACTTTTGAGTTTGCAGTCTTCATCTACACACACAATTCACTCTACAAAAGTCATTTTTAACCATTAAAATGGCTGAAGTGGTGATGCATTAAGTATACCTCAAAGATATTTTTTATAATCTTTTAATTTGCAATATTACACATGCAATTTCAATGCTTCCTAAAATTAAGATGTTAAAACATTTTTACAAAAGCTTTCTATTTCAAATATATGCTGTTTTTATACTTCCACAAAAATATTAAGCAGCACATCCGTTTTCAATATTGATAATAGTAAACACTGAATACTGGAGTAATTGCTGCTGAAAATCAATGAAATTGATGCTTTGTAGTCACAGGAATAAATGATTGAAAACGGCTATTTTAAATTGTAATACTATTTTACAGTATTGTTGTTTTTACTGTATGTGATCACATAAATGTAGCCTTGATGAGCATAAGAGACGTCTTTCAAAAACATAACAAATTTTACCGACCCCGAACTTTTGAATGGTAGTGTGTACCTAACAATTCTTATAGGTAAATCATTTAGGGCATATTCTTTGCTTTGTGTTCAAATTATGGACAGAAAAATACCTCCATACTGAAACTATTGAAAACAATAGTAAGCAAAATGTTTTAAATGAGATATTGACCCTTTACTCCCACAAGAGGGAAACCTCAGTGCACTGGGGAAGCGGTAAGGGTTCATACTGACACAAAGACCATACATACACACATATATATATATATATTTGGACCACAAAACCAGTCATAAGGGTCCTTTTTTTTAAAATTGAGATTTATACATCTGAAAGCTGAATAAATAAGCTTTCCGTTGATGTATGGTTTGTTAGGATAGAACCATATTTGGCCGAGATACAACTATTTGAGGATCTGGAATCTGAGGTGCAAAAACAATTCTAAAATCTTAGAAAAAATCGCCTTCAAAGTTGTCCAAATTAAGTCCTTAGCAATACATATTACTAATGATAATACATTTTTTTATATATTTATGGTATGAAATTTACAAAATATCTTCATGGATCATGATATTTACTTAATATCCTAATGTTTTTTGTCATAAAAGAAAAATCAATACTTTTGAACCATCCAATGTATTTTTGGCTATTGCTACAAATATACTCGTGCAACTTATTGTTTTGTGTCCAGGGTCCCACACACACACACCACACACACCTACACATACACACATATACATATATATATATATATATATATATATATAGATATCTCTATATATAGCATTTATATAATAGCAATATATTGAAAGGATTTTCAAGTAAGTCGGTGTAATAAAACTTGACAGTCTGTCAAAATTGCCTTTGAAACTGTGATAACAGTGTAGAGCAAAGTTAATGTTTCTCTCTATTAAGGATCTCACTCTAAATCTCACAAACATTTGTTAAAAGTTACAGGTTTTCACCTTACAAGAAATCTATTTGGCCACTGAATTTCCACAGAAACACCTGTTTCTTGAATGAAATCGAGACCCTCCTATGTTTGCACACTAAGTTAGATGACCTCTGACCTGCTTTAAAAAGAGCTTGACTATATAATGAACACTAGGGGGCAAAGATATGCATTCAAGAACAAGATAAAACAGCAGGATTTTTTTCTTTTTGAAAAAAAGGTCCATGTTTTATGTAAGTTTTAAAAAAGTAAATACAAATCTTTTCTTTCAATTTTTCTTAAAAATTAGGCATCTAATGTTTTGACTCTGTTGGCCTTTTCTCAAACTTGATTTACTTCTTGCTTCTAAGGAAGCAACTCTAAGTCTCTACCTGGAGACAGAATAGACTCCTTATTGTCCATGAGACAATGGCCCATTCTGGTCTATCAAGCACAACACTCCTCTCTGTACAGCTGGATATGATGTGCAGGTGTGCAGGGGCTTATGGAGTCACATTCTTCCTCTGAGAGGAGCAGGCCCACATGGATTTGCAAAACTGCCCCTTACATGTTTGTTGAATAATAATTATTTTTTGGCTAATTATCTATTTTATCATGCTTTCAGCTACACTGCTAAATTAACTTTTCTTCACTCAATAGTTCAAAAAGAAAGAAAAAAAGCCCTATTCTCTTTTTCTGGTGTCTTGGTGATTGAAGTCTCAGTGCATTATTTTAACTATATATTTATACAAATATTTTAATGCACACCTCTGAATCTGATTGATAGAAAATCGCACACGCTTATGTCAGTGTTATTTTAAAGGACTTGTGAGAGATATTTTTATAGAATGGTATGCATAAAATTATCCAACTCCGTGAAAAAATATCAAATATTTTTTTAGCCAATCAGAACGCGCTTTCTGTGTGTCAATCATTTCGTACGTTCTTAGTGGGCAGTCCATATATGGGATGCCGGAAGCTGAGAGCGCGTTAGATGAACTTGGAGTCGTTTTCGTGAGTTTGTAAAAGTCAATTGTCCTAAAGGGGTTAGGATAAAAAAAAGAAAATGAACAAACAAAGACGCAAGAGGACAGTAAACATCGGTAAAACTTTTCATCGCTGGAGGGAACTTCAAAAGTATAAATCGCTTGCGAAGCTTCGCTGACAGGTAAAAAATACCATGGTTTGTAGAAAGAGGGGGCGTGTCTAATTCGGCAGAATTTACAGATGTTTAAGTCAAAGTCCCTTTAAGTTTAAATGCATTGCTTATAATTTTACAGATTCACAGCCAAATCAGATCATAAAAGTAAAGTAAACGTTTTTTATGAGGCTGGACCACTGATCTACATAATAGATATATTAATCTATATAATAGATATGCGGTCTGGACTAGACGAAATCTGCATATTTTTGTTTTCTGCGCTTGGAGTCCAGCCCAACAAATACACCAAATAAGGTTATAAATAAAGTTAGATAAGGTACGATATTATTAACATAATAAAATATAGTGCATGTGAAAGAAACCACTAATTGGACACATTTTAAACTTTTTTTATTTTGCACTAACTGGAAGACACTGGATACCACCTTATTTTTCCCGTAAGAGCAGGCGCGCACACTTTATGTGTCTGGCTTCCGGTGTCATTCGCTTTCAACTATTTTTAGCTGTACAAAACAGCTCGTTTTGCTGCTTGATATTGCAAACTGGTGTGTCTTACCATACTATTTAACTGTATTATCTTAATCATGAACACACTGGTTTGTAGTGCAAACCGTTTACTGCACGTTGTTGTTATTCTTCTCGTTTTTTCCCTATAGCGGCCAATGAACCAGAAGTCTCGCACATTCACAGAAAACCTCTTACTTCCGCGTTGAAAAATAAGGTGAGCTGTTTTTACAGAACAAGGGAAATAGTCTTCAGTCAACGTAAAGGAAAATGTCAAGGTTTATGCGACTTTGAGGTAAAGAACACCATACCTGTATAGTACAAATCTGTACAATTAATACATGAAATAGAAGATGAAATTCAGTAGTTTTTAACAAGTCACAGTATAGTTTGCTATATGAAGATATAATAACGTGGGATCTAACGTTACCCTTACGATCAATGACTTTTCAACAGTTCTATGCACACATTGGCATCAAACTATAGGCTACAGAATTTTCATTTCACATTCATGCATTTATAACATCTTGGGTCAGATGAACAAAAAAGCCCACCAGAGCACATCAATACACATAGTAGCAGAAATGCTTCTATAGGGATCTGCTGTTTACATATGTTTTCTAATGCAAAGGACAACTTATAAGTTGTGTGCTTTTAAAGTGCAACATGCGTTTTAGGGAATGCACACTTCTGATTTCAGTCTTTAAAGAATGGCAGCATAAAAAAATATGATGTTTGGATTTGTGATTTATCACCCGCTGGAACTGTCATGATGAACTTGAGCAATATTCAGTACCTAAAGCACGAATATACCATTGAATCAATGAAAAAAATAGCGCTAGAACACTCGTTGTGACTGTTTTAGAATCTAAAAACAAATATCACGTCTAAGATTCAATTTGGGATGAGTCAATGTTTTGATGATTCAAATTTATCAAAGCAAAATCACATAAAGCAAAACAACCCATAATATTCAGCTTGCTCCTCTGTTTGGTACACTTTTTGGTCAACTTATATAGTATAGTTTATTTATTCGGTTTAAAACATCGTCTCAGAAGAGAAACGTGGGTTGAGGAGCCAGAGCTGTTGGCATCAATCTAATCTCCGATAGAACATTTGCAAAGTCAAATTTCAGAGGACTCAATCCTCTCTATCCAGGGCAGACCAGTGTGCGGCTTTGCTTCTTGTAAAGCCCCGCCCTCATCTCCGCCCACTAATCCCACCTCTTCAACTCTTGCCCTGCCCACCCTCAGCATTGCCAGTTCTCTCTCTAAGGCCTCATTCTTGTGGTACATCACAAGGTAGCTGGCCTGCAGCTCCTTCTGGTAGCGTATCACCTTCTCTTTCTCATTCTGCCACGTGCTCCTCTCCATTTCAAAAGCTGAAGCCTGCGCCTCATTCTGCCGCCTTTCCAGCAGCAGTTCAGCTCTGAAACGCACCTCCGTAGCACTGGCTCCATCAGTCTCACCCGTATCAGCTCGATGGTCCTCGAAAGCAGGCAAGGGGCATTTCCGTCGGGCGCCCTGTAGGGCCATCTGTAGCATGTCGATCTGACTGTCCTTGCTCTGGATCTGATTGCGTGCCTCATGCAGCTGAGTCTTTAAGAGGAAGATTTCACTCAGCTTCTGTGTAACCTCTGCCTGAGAGTCCCGAAACTGTTGCTTCAGTAAAGAGATTTCTCCAGACTTTTGGCAGACCTATCAGAGCAAAACAGTTTAGTTATTTATTACAGCTTATACAAAACACAAAGACAAAATATGATTCGAAAAGATTGTTCATAACAAGGCTTTCAAGAATGGTTGTTATCCTTTGTTTAAGGCTCACAACGCTTTGTTCAGACAGGCAACTAAATCTTTTTTTTTTTTCCAAACAATTTTTTAATGTCATTTCTGATTTAAAACCATTTAGTTGTTTGTCCGAAAAGTAAAAAGAAAACACATGAAATCTGATCTGAACCACATTCATATGTGGTTTGAAATCTGATTAAAATTGATTTTTTAGAAATACATTTTATTAAATTTTTTCTATAAGTATAATCATATATTACACGCACACACATATTTAAATGTGAAATCTAAGGTAGAACAATATAATTGAAGTAAATATAGAATTAATAAAAGGTTAGGTTTAATATGGACTGATTTTATTTAATGTGTGTGTGTGTGTGTATATATCATAATATATATATATATATATATATATATATGATATATATAATATATATATATGTATATGGGTCATTTCATTTAATAATTATATTTGGATAGTTAATTATATATACAACGGGTCAATTCACTTCCATCTGCTTCTATAAAATATATCAATATATTTATCTATTTTTCTCTCTATGTAGTCCGTAAACAATTCAGTGGTTTTGGATGCCTGTGGCGAGATTTCCATAAAAAATCTGTAATTTCCATTTTCTTTGTACAATGATATATACTTTTTAATTCCTTTTTTTGTCTTTGTCTCTTTTTTGTCTTCAAGTCATTATTATGGCAACTGATATGTTGAATAGTGACTAAACTGTTTGAACAAGTGGCTCTTATTACTTGTAAAATGACAGTGTGGACAGTCAGTCTTAAACATCTCAGTGGCTATGTTTACATGCACAATTTTTGGCTCAATCGGACTGAATTCATTCCGATTGATGAATCAGAATGTAGTGTTTACATGACCGCTAAATAAAGTGATCGGGTTGATGTGCGTGTCTATATGTCACAAGCTTCAAATCGGAATTAATTTTTTTATTTGACATGCGCACACTGCACAAATACAGAATTTCCCACTGTTTGCACATAATAACCAATCTCCTACACGGTTTCTTTATTAGTTTTTAACAGCAGAATTAATATTTAATAATTTATGGATAAATATACATTTAAACCACTGTGCCGTGCTGCTCATATTTATCACACAGTAAAAATGCCCCTCCCCGCGCCCAAAACGGGTTGCCTGTAGATGAGAATCCAAAACAAGGACTGGTGGGAGGTTGTCCGGCTCCACTTCACAGTTACCGAGTGAAAGGAGAGTTTTATAATGAAATGACACGCATTTATATAACACTTTATTCAAAAGGAAGAACCACTCGTTCTGCGTGTCATACGTCATTACGCTCTTTCTGCGTCATTGCACATGCGCAGTTCTTTCAGTTTCGGGGTTCAATCCGATCGAGTGTTTACATGCACTCTCAATCGTATTAGAAAAGGAATAAACCACCCCCTTCAATCAGGAGCTCAATCAGATCAATTAAGGTGTTTACATTAAGGTTTTTCAGTCCGATTGAGCCGTCAATCCAATTACAAACGAATGATTTGGTTGCATGTAAACGTAGCCATTTAGATTGTGTTCAGTGTGAACAAACTAACAAGTATACATGATACGTTTATCTTGCAACTAAAATCTATTTCTTTCTTTTATCTCTTGCAAACTTTTCTGAAATCCCCAGAGCTTTGGACAGATAGCTCTGACTTAATGCATACCTCCCATTGGGTCTCTTCCAGCTGGGGATTAATGCTTTGGCTTTGTGCCGCTGGGCTTTGACTTCTCAGGGTCTGGCACTCCAGCCTGACAGAATCCAGCTCCTCCTGCAGCCGGTTGCGTTCCTGCTGTGCCTTATACAGCTGCAGCTGCAGGTTTCTTTGTGAACGCTGGGACTGCTGGGATACCTGGCGCAGTTTGGCATTGTACAGGTGTTTCAGTTCTGTCACTTCCTTCTCCCAGAGACGCTGCTTCTCTTCAAAAACCTACAGGAGGACACAGTTTTAAATGTTATTATAGTTTTTATTTTGTAATATTGGTAATGTAATGCTTTATTTTAAATTTCTTTCATTTTTCAGTATTTTCAGGTTTGCTTATTCTTTCTGTGTATTTACTTCTTTTTTGTGTTGTTGTAGTATTTGTTTATGGCCATATGTTTACAAATGGTTTAAATATATTGTTTATAAGGCTATCAATCTTTATATATATATCTATATATAAATAATAGATTAAACCTATTTTTTTTAAGAAATTAATAATTTTATTCAGAAAATATGCATTAAATTGATTAAAAGTGAAGTGAAGACAAACCATATAGTCTTTACCAATGTTACAAAATATATCTAATTAAAATAAATGCTGTTCTTTGAAACTTGATTCCTGGAAGAAAGAATGTGTTATTTTTTCAACAAAACATAATATGCAGCACAAATGTTCTCTACATTAATAAAATAATAAAAAATAAATTTTACGCAACAAATCACTATATTCTGAAGAACCATGTGGCCACTAAAGACAGATTTTGATGCTGAAAATTCAGCTTTTCCATCGGAGGGACTGGGTGTTTGGAGGATTACCTTCGTTTCCCAGTAGAGCCGCTGTGTAGAGGTGAGGCGGGTCTTTCTGAATCACAACCAGACGGTCACCTCCTTGATGCTCCACCAATCAGAGGAGCGCCAACAAAAATCAACTCAGGTATTCCACGCAACCTGCACCAATAAGCACAGGGGAGCGCACTAGTTAACTCGTCCCGTAAACTTGTGTGTACTCTTGCTGGTCACACTCCAGAGAACGGTACAAATCCCATGATTGCATATCAAAAGCCGTCTGAGAAGGTCATGAACTGTAAATTATGCTGGGTTGAACGAACAAAAAATGCTGCTTTCAAGTAAGAGACGTACAAAATTTTAGTTATTAACAATCATGTCTGTGCAAGTGATTTGGTGTTTGTTTTGTAGAACGTATAGAGCAACAAAATGAATGCTGCCGTTATTAGTACTTTATCAGTCTCGAAGCTTTATCGTTTAATAAAAAAAAAATTTTTTTTTTTAAATCATGTTTCAATACAACTCTATAAAAAGTAATTCCAGTTACTTCCTCATTTACATGAACCATTTACACAGAGCAAAGTCTACCAAGAGGAATTACATTGGTGATGCATAACCAGATCTGATTTTAGTATTATTTATGTAGCATATAATTGTGCAGTATTTTTTATTTTTTATTCTGAATTAGATTTTTTATATTTTCCGTTTTCATTTTAAATTTAGTTAAAGTTTTAGTAACTCGTATGTGCGTCTAGTAACTATTTATCTACTTCTATTTAGGTATTTAGCTTTATTTTTTATTTCAGTTTTAGTCATTTTAGTACTATAACTTGTAATTATTGCCAGGACAACATTTCTCATTTTCGTTTAGGTTTTTCCATATAATATTTAATCACAGCTTTATTTCAATTAACAAAAACAATTTTGAATAGATTTAGTTAAAAGTAACAACACTGAACCAGATCCACCAAGAAAAATAGTCCAGTTGCAAAGAACAATTCAGACAATTCCACAGCTAAATAAACTATTTTTACTCAAGAATTTGTGTGCTTTTCAAGCGCTTTAAAGGGGTCATATGATGCAATTAAAAAAATTTTCCTTTCTCTTTGGAGTGCAAGCTCTTGGTGCATAAAGAAGATCCCTGAAGTTGCAAAGACTAAAAGTCTCAAAACCAAAG
Organism: Sinocyclocheilus anophthalmus; assembly: GCA_018155175.1. Lineage (NCBI taxonomy): Eukaryota > Metazoa > Chordata > Actinopteri > Cypriniformes > Cyprinidae > Sinocyclocheilus > Sinocyclocheilus anophthalmus. The sequence goes on from JADLZN010010586.1 coordinate 223,721, forward strand.
AGATATTCTTTATCAAAGTTAAGACTCTGCCACACCCCCCTAAAACGGCTCGTTCTAACACGCCCCCACATATCTACCTCACTATGTGGAAATATTAGCATAATGCCGCCCAAATGTTCACGCAAAGAAAGAAGGCGTGGTTTCAGTAACCGCAGTTAGTGATGAAGCAGCATGTCAGGGAGACGCTTGTGTGTTTCTAGGCGAAAGCAAAAGTACTTTATTTTGCCTTCCGAAAGTAGATGCATTTAGATTTGATTACTTACAACAGAACAGCAATGCCTTTTATGGACGACCGTTTCGTGAACCTAGGAGCGGAGGTAATTCCGACTTTGCTATGACAATCTGGCGGTTCTGAATCAGCTACTGTTTTGTTATTAGTTTAAGTATTTGCTATTGACTGTTCAGATGCGGAGTTTTGCGCAGAGAGTGTGTGTGTGTGTTGTGTGCGTGCGTGAGAGAGAGTGTGAGAGAGAAAGAGAGAGAGAGATCACAGTGGAGTCAGATGTCTTAACCGTGGCTTGTGTACTGCACACATACCAGCTTCATCACTGTGTCGGTCACGAGACTCTGTTCCCCTTTCGGACATTTATTTTGAAAAATGAAGCTCGAGATTATGGTAAGGGGCGTTACATTTCAGACGAGTGCTTGCGGTGTTCGGCCAATCACAATTGCACTGGGTCAGCTGGCCAATCAGGCAGACTGCGCTTGTCGGAAGGAGGGAAGTGTTCTTATAAACACACTCATTCCAGAATGACTTGAAATCAGCAAAAAGATGAAACGTGAAGAGTGTTGTATGCAAATAATGCATACAACACGTTATTTAGAAGCTCATGGTGGTATTTATTCCAGTCAGACTTAGATTCATTCAGTTCAATCTAACCAAAGTGAATGGAGCGCATAAGCCCATCTGCTTTAGTCAAAGGTGTTCTCAAAACTGAAAGAGAAAGCATCTGAAAAGATCAGGTTGTTAGCAAAACACAAAAACTCTAACGAACAAACAAAGAGAGACATGAACGTAACAGACAACTCTACAAATCTAGTTTTTCATGCAGTTCAGAGACTGAGGGAACACTACGTGTTCATTTAAGTAGCATGAGCATTTGCATGGAGCTCATAGGAGAGAGTTAGTGTTGGACTACACAGAGAGAACCATCTGAGTGAAATACAACTGCTAACACAATAGAGAGCTATTAGAGTCTAGTCGCTATAACGTTATAAGAGCTTTCCAGACATCTGTGATGAAATCGTGCACTAGTGGACCAATAAAGTTTATGTGAGGAGATCATTTAGAATATGGACAAAAGGACACACCAGTCATTTACCAGAGATGTGACTAGAAGTACTTTTACTAGCCACAGTAAAAGGTTTTCAGTGCCAACTCATGGATCAGAATTGGCAATCACTTCATAATAACCATCATTCACAAACGTTAGAATACTGAACAGCAGTTGATATCTCAATTTTTGAATGTAATAAAGAATTAGTTAACATTTTATATACATTAAGATGCATTAAGACTTTAAAGGCTCTGAAGACATCAAGTTTTTAATAAGCAATGAATATGGCTTTAACTTAGGCTCAAACTTACTGATGAACGCCAAGTTGATGCGTGCATATAAATGGGTGTAAAATTGCATTTGCAAAAGGCGCGAACACACACACACACACACACACACAGCCTTCTGAGAGAAATGAGAAGAGTGATAAAGGTCGTGAGCCATTCCAAAGATCCGGGGAGAGAGCCGCCCATGAGCACACAAACCCGTGTTAATAAGACAGGAGGAGTTTAAACAAAACAAGTTATGCACAAAGGAGACATGAAATACCTGTGGGGGGGGACGGACCTTCCTTAATCTTTCTTTCTGTTTCTCCTGCTAAAGGGGGTTAATGGAGAGATTACTTACACCGAAAGAGGAAAAGGACACACAGACATGGACCCACATTGAAGGAGGAAATGAAATGCAAAAGATATTTTATATAAAAGTCCAACTGGCATTATTAGAATAACGGTTTTTAAACAGGTCATCTTGCATTGATGAATGTACACATATTACATTCAACTGTTGCAAAGGTCTTCAGCACAACAGCTCAGAAATCATGCTAGGCCTTTATGGATTTACAACAGTGACAAAACCTTTGTTAAACAACCATGAGATATCTGTAACACTCAGGACAATGCAAGACTCAAAACTCCACAGGACGAGAGTTAACATTTGAGAAACCATAACAAAGGGATAATGCAGTACTTTTTCATCTGAATCTATTCCCCATTGGCTCTCCATTGATTCAGGCGTTATAATACATTAAGGCTTACTTGCTTTGTTTTTGTTTGATGCACAAAGTGTGTGGCTTCTTTTTAACCTATATTATAAACTCAACTCAAATCAAACCTCAGGATAGTGTCAAAGCCATGGCCTCGTGTGCTCATGAGGGGAAACCTGAAAATGTATATTAAGCAGCACAACGGTTTTCAAAACGGTTGAGAAATGTTTCTTGAGCAGCAAATCAACATATTAGAATAATTTCTGAAAGATCATGTGACACTGAGCACTGGAGTAATGATGCTGAAAATTCAAATTTGCATCACAGGAATAAATTACATTTTAACATATTTAAATATAAATCATCTTTTAAATGTAATAATTTAATCACAATATTACTGAATGTTTGATCAAATAAACCCTTGGTTAGCTTAAAGACTTCTTACAAAAACACCTGCAGCAATGTGGAGATGTCCAAATGAACAAGAAACAAATCCAGATGAAAAAACAAAGTGTGAAGCCTGTTAGCTGGTGCAGAGGTTAAGTTCACCTGCAGATCGGGGCAGGTGCGTTTCACAGGGGGCGACAGCGATCCAGACGAAGCCTCATCTTCTTTTGTGAGGTGTTTTAGCATTATACACTTCTCCACTGTGAAAGACCTGACAGTGTAAAAGACATGAAAGAATTAAGTGAACTGAAGACACACTCTCCTGAGCATGTACACAACTACAGTAGCCACTTTCTTAGGTCTCCAGTATTTCTTGAGCAGCAAATTATTAGAATTTATATTTTTAGAATCATTTCTAAAGGATCATGTAACACTGAAGACTGGAGTGCGTAACGGTGTGCTTGTAAATTCAGCTTGCTTCACAGGAAATAAAAATGACATTTTAAAACATTTTGAAAAAAACAGTTATTCTAAATTGTAATATTTCCTGATTTGTTGAAATTGAAAATGATCCAACTGTGTGAATAAATGCTGCTTCAAGACATTAAATGCAGGGATTTTCCAAACACTGTCCAGTCCAGTATTTAAAGAATCATTCAGGGACCAAAATTGTTGAGTGGAACTGAATTAGTGAACCAAACAAGCATAATTTTACTGCTGCTATTCCACGTTTGACAAACTGAACCTAATAACTGTGAGTACATGCACATATGATAAGCACTGCACAACAACTCATTTTTACTAGTTTTACTAGTGTTTATCATACTTGTCCCTGCATTTCTGTAGCGCCTCATCAGCTATTAGCTTCAGACTGATCAGCTTATCACCACGGTAAAAACCATCTGGGGAAGGAAAGGGAGAGAAACACACAATAAAACAACTTCTATGAACTTTTCATTTACCTAAAATCTAATATTCCCAGATAATCCCAAAAAGACAAAGACAGTAAATTTTTATTAGGTAATAATAACAGATCACCTTTTATTAGCTGATAATAACAGATTATGTATGGCTGAAATGTGTATTTTATGGTTATAGTCCACTCGCAATCCTCTAATAAGCTCATGAATTCTGCATCAAGCTCAGTGCAATGTCAAAGACTTTAGCTCTACCTAAAAGACTAATATCAGACTAATCATTTCAGTGGAATGTCTCTTTTTCAATTACAATCAGACAACGTAAATATCCTGATATTTGGCAGCAAGACAGAGCAATATATGAACCATGTGAAGAGCCCGTTTCTCAGAAAGTCCTGAACAGAAGTTAGTTTTTCTTTAGTTTTAGTTTCTCTTCCGGCCTTTAAAAACAACTTAATGATAGATTATGGGGTCAAATTTATCCCAAAAACTCATTCTCCTTTCTAAACTTGCCAAACTCTCAGCATTTAGTTTCCTGTCACTACTCAAAGATCACAGCCGCAGGCTAAACAGCTTTTGATGGTAATATGATTAACACCAGACTTGTGAACAATGTGAAAAGCTGCGCTCTTTTGCAGTAGATGGAAACGCAGCTGATTCACTTTGGGATTAGCTGCTCTAAGATTACACACTTTGAGTAAATGACATCAATTACATCAGATTTTTCCTTACCTGCCGTTATAAGAATACAGCATTGAGAGTCAATGATCCTTTCACACAGCGACTCAGCGGAGAAACCAGCGAACTGGGTTGTGAACACAAAAATGTGAGTAAATATACTGTTGCAACAGCTTATAGTATTTTTCTTATGCATTCAATTTTTGACACAGCGCCAAATCTTTTCTACAAACAATCCAACATTTGGGGGGGGAAAAAAGGCTGATAGAGATCACACCCTGCAAAGCATGTATGGGTACTTTGTTTTTACATGTTTTAGAACAAGCTGGTTGGTCAACACAGCCAAGATCCAAGATAAGACAAAGGACTGACCACAATAGCGTGGACCGCTCCAATCCGAGCGCAGGCCAACATAGCCACCACCAGCTCCACCACCATGGGCATGTAAATAGATACACGGTCACCTTTCTTCACACCTGCACAGTCCGAGAGAGAAAGGGACCAACAATTGCCTTAATACACAACATCAATGTCAAATCTTTAACCTGCTGCTGGTCACTATTATACCAACAGTTCAACAGCATTTGTTTTTAACCTTGTGACTTGAGGACATTGGCAAACTTGCAGACTTTCTGCAGCAGTTCTCTGTAGGTCACCGTCTTCTCATCTCCAGGTTATTAACCTTCCTGTCCCAAACCAACACCCAGAAACCTGACTCTAAAAGGGCAACAGTAAAGTATTCACAGTTTTCCCACAAAAAATATGAAGCAATGTGAAGTTCCCAAAGTGGAAATATAAGAATGTTTCTTGAGCAGCAAATCAGCAAATGATTTCTGAAGGACCATGTGACACAGAAGACTGGAGTAATGATGCTGAAAATCAGCTTTGCATCACAGAAATAAAATAAATGTTAAAATATATTTACATAGAAAACAGCTATTTTAAATTGTAATAATAGTTAACAAAATATTCGTGTTGTGTACGTTTAAACCAATAAATGCAACCTGAGAAGCATAGCAGACTTCTTTTAAAAAAAAAACAAAAAAAAAAAAAACAAAAAAAACAATTTGCAAAATTTTCTAAAAAGTCATAATTTACCAGTATGTATACTGACACTTGTGTTCAAACAGCAAAGTATGAAAACATGAGAACTGGGCAGTGTAACAAAACATGCATCTCCTAGATTCACCTGTATGTTCAATTTTCACTCTCAATGTTTCTGATATGTTTCAATTGCTGTAAACTTCTGAAAACCCTTATTTTGGTGTGAGAGGTGCCCTTAAATGTCCCCTACAGGTTAATAAGTAGCTTTTTATTTTGACTTTGTATGTCAGCTGACATTCTTAAAATAGAATGAATAGAATAAAATGAATAGAATAAAATGTCTGGCAAAAGACAACAACTTGAGCATTTCAAACTGAATTCTGAAATGATTTGAACTTATGTCGTAACAAGAAACGATCGAAAACTTCACAATTGCTAAACTGGCATTGCGAAAGCAGAGAACTAGCAACTGCCCCAGACAACGTTTGTTGCACGTAAAGGGTTTACAAGCTATTTTTGTAGATCTGAATGCTAATGAACAATGACAGCCAAAAAAAAAAAAAGTCCTCATGAACTGCATGGACAGCATCCAGCACAGATAAAGTGATCCATTGCAATGCACATGAAGAAATGACACTGTGAAGACGCAACAATGCAGATACACCTCATTCTGGGTGGAGCGCTATTGGCGGGACCTGGTTCAAGCTTCCATGATTTACTAAAACAGCTTGAGAGTCTAAATTTATCTCAGTTGTTTTGCTCTGACTTACCCCGGTCTGTCAGTGTTTGCCATGTTAATGTATTAATAGCCCAGGCCCAGTAATATCATATCGACTCAGGTAACCTGGATGGGATCTAAACCATGTAGATTTGTGGCCAAATATCCCGAATACAACTGTGGTTTAACCTTGTGCTTAAAGAACTGGGCTGATTACTGAAAGGTTGTAGACTGAACTATGAGCAATCATCATAAACCAATGTCGATTCAGAGGTATTACGTGTATTGTACTGTACTGTATGTTGTTTTGCATAACAACATTGGCTAAAATGACAGTTAAAAGTAGACGTATTGAAATTCAAAACACTAACACCGCTCTCAAAATACAAGAAAAGACTTAATGTCACATGCACAACTTTCGGGCTAAACTGAAACACTTAAACCACATAATTCACAAATACTAACCAGTAAAAAGCCACTTTGTCACCAAGTTTCCTCTCATGGACGTTGCGGTCCAAAACATTATAGCAGATGTTGGTTGTGGCACCTTCCATGCACTTCACGAAAATGTCACCCTTGGTCACGTCGAAATTGTAGTCCAGGAACTTCCCGGTGTATTTTGTCTTCCAGAAAAAATCCTTGGCAACATCTCCCCAGAACTCTGGACATAAACAGGACGAAACACACCAGAATATTATGCGCAGCGATTTCATAACTTGTGTTCCAGAGCAAAACCACAGGACGAATTTCTGCCATCATAGATTCTTTTTTTTTTAAATAATAACATAAAGATGGTGTGTCTTTTTCTAGGAATTAAGTGAATTTGCGTCTAAGTAAGGACTTGTATTTATTAAAAGTATTTTTTTTTTTAAATAAAAACAACGACAATAATAAATGCATGAATGATGTACTATTATTATTATTAAAAACATTATATTTCAATTGTACTAGTATAAACAGTTTTTGTTTTTAAGTATTTAAAAACAACAGAATGTAATCGGTGTATTATTAAAACTAACAACAAAACAAACTATTACAATATTTTATTTGTATTACTCTAAACAGGGGGTAATGTTTTTAAGCATATCATAAGGGCATGTGGTGTGTTTTTTTCTTCTAGGAAGTGCATCTGGACAAAGTATGAATTAAAACATAAATAAAAAAAGTTAAAAAGTATTTTAATAATAAAACAACAACAAGCATATTAACAAGGTTGTATTATTAAAAACAAACAAAAAAATTGTTTTTAATAATAAAAACAAAAAGCTTTTAATCTGCTGATGGCCTGCCCAATGAAGCTTACCCTCAGGAGACTCGACAGATCTGATGTAGAGCTCTTTGTATTTCTCAAAGCTGGGGATGTGCGCTTGTTTCTTCAAGTCTCCTGAAGCGTGCAACACTTCCTCGCCTGGTGCCTTGTCAGGAATCATTTTAATAACTAATTCAGTGGACGCAACCAATATCAATCCACCTAGAAGAACACTAACGACCACTGGCCTAACGTGTGGAAGTCACTTCCGTGTGGGAGAGTTTCACTCCCATACAGGCGCTGTGTGCATCCGAGTCTGGGCTGCTGGACTAAAGTGAATCTACATCAGCGCTGCTATTGTGTTTTAATGAAGCGGAGACGATTCGGATTCAGTTCGCAAAGTACAAGCTGTCCGAGACGCGTTTAAAATTTGGACTCGCAATTATTATTATTATTATAAACAGGCTTTAATGTTGCTCCGACGATTATGGACGAAATATCAAAATAAGTTTGGATTTAAAAGTCGTCGTACATACAGAAAAAAATATATATAAAAAACCAAGATGCACTTGAGAGCTGTCAAACAAGACAGTGTGTCTCCTCTAGTTTGAGGTTATCTTGTGTAAAGTCGATTAAAGCTGGAAATAATTCCCGGCATCAGAGAGGAAATGCAGCCTTTAACTGAATCAAACATGCAATCAAATGAGACGTGCATGCAGTATGAGAGTAGTCGTTCTTCCACGCGTGGATTGCAAATCCTCAGTGTGTCTGCAGGACAGCCATTGAAGCGCAGAAATCATGTACGCGACTAGAACGGCACTTAGTGTGAGACTTGAGTTCTTCGAGGGGCGGGGCTTAATCTACCGGATGCTGTTTCTTATTGGCCCTCTTCTAATTTAAACTATTTAAACTTTTTATTTTTTAACAAACTTATACAAGCCCATAATCAAGAAAGAAGAAAAAAAAGGCATTAAAAAAAGCAAAAATTTACAATTTGGGTATATAAATAATTCACATACATTTCAACTCACAATTTTTTTATTTAGTGCACCTGTGGCTCAGCCGGCGCAAAAGGCCGTGGGTCCGATTCCCAGGGAACACACATACTGGTAAAAAAATAAATAAAAAATGTATAGCCTGAATGCACTGTAAGCCTCTGCTAAATGCATCAATTATGATTATTATAAATTATTCAGTCTCGGACGGAATTGATCAACACCACAAAGTTCGGGGTTTTATTAGTGAAGTGGCATTTATTTATTTGAAATCTAATCAAAAGTACACAAATATGAATATTATTTCGAACAATACATTTATAGTGTATTTTGCAACAATTTTCACTCCAAAGGAATTTCCAGTTTGGGATAACATCTGTATAGAAACAACATCTTTCAAGTATAACTTTAAACGATTCATATTCAAAAACAGTGGCAAAGGGCGTGACTTTACTCTCATTTGTATCATATATTGGCATTAAATGCTGTTATAGTATAGTGTTATATCATCAGACTTGAATGCAGCACTGGTTTCGGGTTTCTGGGCCCCCAACCGCCCTCCAGAGGAGGAACCCGATGCGGCCCATGGAAGCTATTCGAGTCATTGGCACACAATGGCAGCGCGGAGCCTGTTTGAGCTCAACATGACCTCTACCGGACGGAGGCCCGTCGTTATAGCCCAGGGGTGTCCAATCCTGCTCCTGAAGGGATACCTTCCTACAGAGTTTAGTTCCAAACCCAATTAAACACACCTGAACCAGCTAATCAAGATTATTAGAATACTAAAACTTGCAGGGCAGGTGTTTTGAGGCAACGGTGGAGTAAACTCTGCAGGCACGGACCTCCAGGACGAGTTTTGGACACCCGGATATAGCATTATTATCAGTGCGCCAAATATTCGTGTATAGGCTTTTTTTGTAAAAAAGAATAGATGGGTATATCAGAAAAGAAAGAAACACACAAGTAACCTTCTTAGTTATAAAATGGAATTTTCCTATAAAACCAAACACTGGGTGCACTCCGAAATGTGCGTAACGTTATTCTTATACTAGCAGGGTTCCGCAAATCATGCCCTGGCGGGCCAATGCACGGCAGAGTTTAGCCTCACAAACCTGATCATACAGCGACACGGTGATTTTCTAATGATCCCTGAGCCATTGTTAGCTTGCAAGGTGTGTTGAGTCGGGTTAGAATAATACTCTGCAGGGAACGGGGATCTCGGGGCCAGATTTGAGAAGCGCTTATATAGTATAAATATAGAGCATTATTACCAGTATTTTGAAGGTTACTTTGGTAAGAGGTTCAAGATACAAGCTACCCTATTTAAAATGTATAAGTTAGTGTAACTATTCCATACTTAGTAATGTAAACTGATTACATTTCATTACTTTTAAAATTCTAACGAATGTGTCAACATTAAATCTTTGAAAAATCTAAAGCAGCAGGGTTAACCTTGAAGTAGTTTCAACACGAAGTACGCAGACTTCAAAATCATTGCATCACTGGAATTAAGATTATAATCATGTAAGTTAAAACAGATACCACAAAATCAGATCTTTAAAGCTCTTTTACTTCGAGATTGTCGGACGGTTAAATACTGATTTTGAAAAAAACAAAACAATCATAACCAGTACTATCGTTATTAGCTTGATACTGTTTTGAAATCCCGCGAATGTGGATCTCGCTAGGATAAGACAGGAAGTCGCGCGGAAGATAACATTGGCCACTTCGACCGCTATCTCCTCACACCCCCAGTTTGACCCCAACACTGTGACCACCGTTAACCGCACTGTGGCGACCACACCGCGCACCGTTCAGATGGTGTGACACATATGATGATGTCCCCGCCACTTACCGACACCAACGTGGGCACAGGAGCGGGGATACGCCGGCGGCGCGCTAGGTCGGACACGGGCACGGTAGCAGAGTCTCATATTGAGACCGACAATGCAGCATCCGCTGAGCAGACGAGTGCCGAGCGAGAGGTCGCAGCATGAAGAAAAAAGAGAGCACCGCCGACCGCGTCGGAACGCCCGGCGCCGAGAGAATCTCGGAGGAGCCGCGATGGCCAGCCCGTTCCGCGGGGAAGTGCGAGGGGCCTCTAGCAGAGACTTCCACGGTGATGAGAGGTAACGCCGCTCGCCGCGGAGGATCGCGGACGGCGGGGCCAGGCCCGCAATATAACCCCTTTATATTACTTCCCAACACTGAATACTTCTTCGGATGGTTAATATAATTAGTTTAACTAAAATAATCACCTCCTTTTAGCGCCTCCATCTAGCCATTATCTCTACTGCAGCTGAATCTTCTCCAAAAGCTTGCTTTGACACTCAGTGTAGCACACGGCATTCATTTGCCTCTTCTGATGCTCATTCACAGATTGTGACAAGACAGTAAATCTTAGTAAACCATATCCTGTCAAAAGCAAACAAATACTCTCATAACACCACAATTTGTTCTCTTTTCCTATAATGGTTAATTAAAAGAATTCCCTTCTAATTTAGTCTTACAATAATTGGCAATTGATATTTTCATAATTGATCATTTGAATTATTCACATCACTTAAAGAACCAAGCAGCCATTAATGATTCTCAAGCACTCACACCATATATTAAAAACTCAAACACAGGTGTCCAATTTTCTTTTTTATTTTACAAAGAAACTTCCTTTAGATGTTCCTGAAAAGAGANTCCCAGTTCCGGCGTTGCGAAAACGCAGAAAAGTGGGTAGTTCCACAATTAGTTCTGGTACTATGAAAAGGTTCCTGCGGTGCGAAAGGCCTTTTGACTAGGCCACTCTCAAAGTGAATAGGATTTTTTTTCATACTGTACAATGTTGTTACCTAAATTCACTTGTATCATTTCAAATGATTGATTTGAAATTTTAGTGTTTAGTTTTTTTTATTTAAACAATTCTTTTTAAATAATTCATGCTTTTCTCTGCAAAGGATACATGTCATAATACCTTAGAATTGACCCTTCGCAAAGACCTGCCCCCATTAGTTACTGTTGCTACGTCCGACAAGCCATGGCTCTCTCACGCCACATGTTTTCGCACAGTGAAATATACATCACGGAGCAAAGAGGACACTGACAACACGCTGACAGAAAAGACAGAGCAAGTTACTTTTGGTATGAAACAAAGTCTCAGCTTTCAAATTTTGTCATTTTTTAGAAAATTCTAACAATGAATACCCCTTTGTGGCTTTTTAATGTGTTGCGACAGAACGCTGTAGCGCCTCAGTTCAAGTAGCATGTGAACCGATCATCTCTTCCTCTTTACTAATTATAGGCATGAACATCAGAAGATATCTTATTTCCACTGCGGAAAGATGTCAATACACACCATTTATCAAGTTCATGTCCATGCACGACGTAAATCTACTCTCCTGTCAGGTTTGTTTGTCCGATAAAATGGCAGATTCGGCATTATGATTGGTCAGATCGCCTGTCAATCAAACTCCCGGAGAAGGGTTAATTGTGCCAAAATGTATAAGGGAACAATTATTCTGCCTACTTTTTGGAAAAGCCATTGCATCAATAGTGTTTATGATGCCTTAAAATGCTGCCTCTATACGCAGCTCACTTAATTGTTAACAGTCTTTTTTTATTGTTTACTAATTATAGACATAAATAAAAGTTCCGTTGAGGTAAAACTACTGGGAATCATGACCAGAGTTTGTAGGACCCAAGGTGACAATGGGGCCCCTTTCATTATTCACCAATTTAGCATCATTTGGCTGAATAAGAGTCTTTGTGAAATATGACAAGTCAAATTGTGGCGACTTCATTCATTGAAAAGGCCCTAACTTAACACTAGCTCTCTTTATAGGGATTGCATCATGTTCTTTAGAGGTCTTATTTTGGCACAGAAGCACCATTCATTTTTCACAGGCACGCACACTGGAGACATTCTCTTTAGTGAGTACAGGGCCGTTCAGTCAGGCCATTGGGAAAGCGCCATAAACTTGCCCCTTCAGGCTTAGAGCCTGGGGGTCAAAATAATTGCCTGAGGGCCCCACAGAGACCTTCGGCACACTGAAAGTTCTCTCTCTGGTGCTAACAATGGTGCTAATATTTAGAGTTCATGAGCTGAATATGTTAACCAGAATGATTTGAGACCAGAATCCCGATGACCACTGCTACTTATATCAGTTTCTAAATAAAGATGTTTAAAAAAATAATAATAATAATTTCACAAGATGCATGAAATGATTGAAAAACTTTTAAAACAAATGTTTTCACTTGGTGGCTCTTTATGCAAGAAAATGAGGAAATGTGGTCTGAAGCAGAACCAAGCCATGAAGGTGTGTCAAATCCTGCACGTGCGTTAATGTAGTGAAGATTATCTTGCGAGGAGGCTTTGTGGAGGTCACTCTGGGAGTGTTATATCGTATTAGCTCTAATGCTGTGAAGTGCCCAGCACAGACCTGAGCTGTTTGTTTTAACAGAGCAAATCCTTGTCCCCCGCCTGCTGAGTGCTGTCAATACTGACCTAAAGCACTTTCTCAAACAACTATGTGAGAAATTAGTGCAACGAGAGATTCAGATGTTCCATTACTCAACTGCAACGTGCAACTTTAAGGGCACTTGTCTGTGTTTTATGGATGCATTTTAAACAGTCTCTATGGCAACTGAATGGAAACTTCACACCTACCTTTAGAGACTTTCAGTAAATATAGCCAGGATGTGCTTTGCCTGTTAACACCAACAAAGCCTTTTATGCACAATACATTGCTTTTAAATTATGCAGTAGGGTTAATTAGCATTCAGAGGGCTGTGGAAAAGAAGTATCTACAAATATATTCCAGCAATTTGGCTTATGTAATTAATTGCACTAAAAATAAATGCAAATGTCACTGTTTACAGTCACATTAATATTAACCAAATGTAGATCAGGGTTGCCACACTTTTTCACCAATGAACTTCCATGACATTTCCAGGTTGTGATTACTAGATAAGGATTTTGATGTTATAGAGATCATAAACAAAGAACAATTGTGACCCTGGACCACAAAACCAGTCATAAGGGTACATTTTTTGAAAATCAGGATATCATCTGAAAATCTGAAAAGTTCTGAAAAAAACCCTGAAAGCTGAATGAATGAATGAGATTTCCAGTGATGTATGGTTTGTTAGGATAGGACAATATCTGGCCGAGATACAACTATTTGAAAATCTGGAATCTGAGGGTGCAAAAAAATCTAAATATTGAGAAAATCGCCTTTAAAGTTGTCCAAATTAAGTTCTTAGCAATGCATATTACTAATCAAAAATGAAGTTTTGATATATTTACGGTAGGGAATTTAGTGCAAAAATTTATATCACGGTATTTTTCAAAATTATACCGGTTTCACGGTACATGACGGTATTATTTTTTTCATGCATGACCGTGTGTTAACCATATTTTCTACTGATTGAGAGAGGAAATACTGCAGTATATTGACTTAGAATGCCCTATTTTACTGTCATGATGAGTGAATATTGTCAAAATATACAACACTATATAGTGACTAAACACGACCCCTTTTAATACGTGCTAACCAGGAGTCACTCTCATTTATATTCGCGGCATCGTCTGATAAAATCAACAACATGCATCTACACTAAAGAGCTCTATGCGGTTGTTTTGGCTATATAATTTTTTTGTCTCATGCAGCACACTGCCTGCGTCTGAGTAAACTAACTTTGTGGCGAAAAGAAGGTCTTCATATTATAAAAAATTGAGCAAGAGATGGTTCTTTTAAACATAAAAACTAGGATGGCTCCGATCCGCCTTTTTCCGCTTCCGCTAAAAAAGAAAACGATTCCCATACCTAGGATCGATATTGGCCGATACCGCTTCCGATCCTATACCATGACGTTTTTTTTTCCCCTCATTTAAATAATGTACAATTGATATATCGCTTGTTTGTGGAAGTATATTCATTTCTTTCAACAATCTACTAGAAGATGAGACTACTTCATATACAGAAAAAATAACACTCTATGTTTGTAAAAATGGTACAAGCTTTTAAATATCGAAAGTAGCCCTCTTAATATCATCAGTCCACGCAGTCAAGCATTATTATGATAATCAAGTATTATTTTAATAATAAATTTAGTAATTAGAATTAGAACTTGGTAACCATGACTTAGGACTGCTGGTGCTTTATTTGGTCATTCCGTTGTTCCTGTAAAAAACAACCGAACAATACCCTGATAGAGATATTATTATTATACGAATCCTACTAATAAGAACAATATAAAAACGCAATAAGGATTAATGAGCTACTGGATTCAAGAATATTAATCAGGTTGTGTGCGTTCACTCAAACTGATTCGCTGAAATCAAAACAGGGACGATAATAAGTGAGCACCAGCCAATGAGATTGCCATTTGCGCATTAGTTCCGCTCACAGGAAAACCCGGCAGTTCTTAAAGCTGAAGAATTCCAAAGGAACTCTGTTTTTTTACAGGAAAATACAACAAAGTATATAATTTACATGTAGTGCATCAATTCTGCATGTTATGAAAGACCCTCACTCTTTGCTCACAGTGAGAGAAAGCGACGGCGAGTCGTGCGCCTTCACACTAGAAACACATTACGCCAAATACACAAACACAGGTGCGCTGCGCACCCATTCAAATGAACTGAAAAATATCACAGCTCGCTTGATGGAGAGTGAAACTCTGAAGCGCTGAGTCTGAGTGTTCGGCGAGTGAAAATATATCATATATACTTATACTTAGCCTCCAACTCACACCCTGGCGAGTAAAATCTGAGAATTTATTAGCCCTTGGCTAATATTAGACATCATTTAGTAGCCCAGAGTGAAGATTTAGTCGCATATGCGAGTGATTTACTCGCAATGTAGAGGGTTGACAGTCTATGAGCATTGTAAGCGCTTCGTGTTAAAAAGTGCAAAGCACAAAGGGAAGAGAAATTGATGCGTAGTGTATTATATCTGTGCAACAGTTATTGAGCCTTTCTTTTAACAGTTTAAAAATTCTGTTAATGTGCACGTTAAAGACAATTTATAGTCTTTTCTACACCCGTGTTCTGTTCTCACAGACACCCGGTAGCAAGTAACAAAACATTAAACTCCAGCAAGAAGATAAAGTCCTTTTTGCAAAATCGTAGACATGTATTTACAAATCAAGTATAATGGGAACACAGAATGATCTTGGATAGCGCTTTACCGAGCAGACCGCTGTAACCGAACCCGACCAGGGTTTAAACTTTAAAGGCTGAACGAATGACTGACAGCCACAGCGGAGAAAAGAGTTTGTGTGAACTATAATGTAAGCCAGGACTTAAATATTCATATGTAGCTCACATTAAGCTATCGTATGGGCTTCAGAAATTAACACAAATATTCGCCCACAATGAGAAGCAAGAAAAAAAAAAACTCGGATTTGGATCGGCCCTCTCTGACCGATACCCAATCCGAGAAAAATGACACTATCGGAGCCGATACCCAATATGAATATCGGATCGGCGCATCCCTAAAAAAAACAACAAACAAAAAAGTGCATGTTATATTAACAGACGAACTACGCTCATATTTATATTTTCAAACAATCAGTAAGTGACAGGTGCTTGGAAATGCTGTTTTGTACTCCTTTATTGACGAGTCGGCTGCGGTGTGGCCAACTGAATGCGCTGCTTCTCTGGCTCTCACTGCACAGAACAGACGCCGAGAGAGGCGACACTTCTCCGGGAAAGACAGATCAATCTTCCAACTGAACCATACTAGGGTTTATCCAAAAAAGTCGCT
The DNA here is from genome assembly GCA_018155175.1 of Sinocyclocheilus anophthalmus. Classification (NCBI taxonomy): domain Eukaryota; kingdom Metazoa; phylum Chordata; class Actinopteri; order Cypriniformes; family Cyprinidae; genus Sinocyclocheilus; species Sinocyclocheilus anophthalmus. The sequence goes on from JADLZN010010586.1 coordinate 239,731, forward strand.
AGGTTTTTCAGTATGAATATTCTATGGAAAAAATCAGCTAAAAGGGTCTGAAATTTGCTAAATCTAGTGCTAAAGTTGCGCTCTAAGTGTGTGTGTGTGTGAGACGCGGACTGATGGCGAGGGTTCGGTGGATATTTGTGGCGGTCATGTTGGATATTGTGGATGAGTTCTTCTGTGTCACCACGTTCTATTAGTTCTACAGCTTCAGTTTCGGAACTTTCACGCTTAGTAACACATACAGCTGTTCTCTTACCACAGTCCAACAGTGAAAAGGGACTTCTTTCAAACAGTGTCGCGTTCCGAACGTTGTTTAAGCGACATACACCGGTATTGCGGTTTTTTTAAAAATTCATATCATAACAAAAATAAACACCGGTATTCGGTATGAACCGGTATACCGCCCAGCACTAAGGGAATTTACAAAATATTTTCATGGAACATGATCTTCACTTAATATCCTAATGATTTTTGGCATAAAAGATCATTTTGACCCATACAATGTTTTTTTGGCTATTGCTAAAAATATACCCCAGCGACTTAAGACTGGTTTTGTGGTCCAGGGTCACAATTTATGAATTATTTCAGAAAGGAAATATTTTATAGCTGAATGTTTTTTTTTTTTTTTTTTAGCCTGTGATTCCCTAGAATTGCTCTAAAGATTTTTCCAGTTTGCCCCTGACCATAGAAACCTTATGGTTGTCTAAACCATCATATGTTATACATTTTAAGCAAGCCTAGACTAAATCATTTTCTGCTCTTATGTTTAGGCAAAATAACATGGTATGGAATTAAAATCAGGCTTCTGAAAGCAGCCTGCTTTTTACAGGTACCAACTGACATTTCAAAATGAACAACTAGTTGCACAGTGCAGATGTAATGTCATAAAAGGTCAGTGGTGAGGAGGGGCATCAGGTTCTATTGTTTAACCAGCTCTTTTTCTGTGTACTTTTCTCATTGAGCTAATATGAGCCAGTCCTTCTCTCTATCTGACCCTTTTCAGTGCGATGCCTGTGCACTGAGCTGAATGGCACATTCTTTAGGGGAAGCAAGTTAGATAAGGGGGTAAACATTTCTGTGGAGGTAATAATTAATATGAGATTGATGTCTGTCTTCACTGGGGTGCTGATATAAGGCCAAAAGAAAGAGAGTGCAGAGAAAGATCAACCCAAATCTACACAAGATATTGGAAATGGCATCTGCTGTTTTAGAAATAAACATCAATGAATAAATTATTAGACTTGGAGCTGGGCAGTAGTGCAGAAATAGTACAGCTTTATCAAACATATGATGTGAGAAATACAATCTGAAACAGTCTGATTTAGGGAAACTGCATTGGATTTCTTAGAAAATTATTTTTTCTTTTTTTTTTTTACATCAGAGTTTCACTGTACACTCAGTTTTGCTTTACTAGGTCATGACATCATTTTGGGTTATTATTAAAGGAATGCCCTGGGTTAAATGCAAGTTAAAGGGTTAGTTCACCCAAAAATGAAAATTAGGCTACATTTTACTCACCCCAGAGCCATCCTAGGTGTATATGACTTTCTTCTTTCAGATGAATCCAGTCTGAGTTATATAAAAAATTGTCTTTGATCTTTCAAGCTGTTTAATGACACTCAGCGGGTGTTGCATGAATCAGTCCAAAAGAAGTTAAATAAAAAGCGCCCATCCATTAAAACAAAGCGTCTCACACGGCTCCGGGGGGTGAACAAAGGCCTCCTGTAGCGAATCGATGCTTTTTTGTAAGAAAAACATAATAATCACCGTTGGGTTAGGTCCAAAAGAAGACTCACTGGCGCATGCGCAACGCCGACCTCATACGTCATGCTCCGGAACTGCTTCTGTGTACAACTGTTGGCGCAAGCAACATTAAAGTAATTATTACATTTTGAATATGGATATTATTCTTACAAAAACGCATCGAGTCGCTACAGGATGCCTTTGTTCACCCCCGGAGCCGTGTGAGACGCTTTTTTTTTTTGGATGGGCGCTTTTTATTTAACTTATTTTGGACTGATGCATGCAACACCCGCCGAGTGGCATTAAACAGCTTGAAAGATCAAAGACATTTTTTTAATATAACTCCGACTGGATTCGGAGAAGAAAGAGAAGAAAGTCTTATACACCTAGGATTCTTTGAGGGTGAGTAAAACATTTGATAATTTTCATTTTTGGGTGAACTAAGCCTTTAAAACTTAGTTATGGTAAATAATAAATAAAATAATTAAATGAAAGTCATTTTTTCGATTGTTATAATATTTCTAAATATTACTATTTTTACTGTAAGACTTTATTAAAAACATTTTAAAAATCTTAACAATCCCAAACTTTGAAATGTCAGTGTATATTACAAAAAATAGCATAACAATTATTACTATTTTTCACATACAATGTAAACAATGCAAATCCTGTGTTTTCATTTGACATCCGTATTAAAGAAATTGGTGCAGTGTATTTCAATTGCAAATAAGCTTCCCAAATAAAGAGTCTCACTTCACAACTTTCTTGACAGTAAATAGAATGGAAGTTAATCAGCCCGAACCATAATAGGTTTGTATGCTGTGAGGATCTTTTATGATGCAGAGAGCCTTCTGTGAGGCAGAGAGAGTTGAATATCACAGTGAGGCAGTATTTGGAGACGAACGTCCTGTCCAGTTCTTATTTAATGATGCTACAAACACTAGAGAGAAGCACACAATGAAATGCGGCTACATAAAAGAAAATGCAAAACAAGATGTTCACCTGAGAAAAACTTGCCGCCGCTGCTCTCTTGTCTTCCAGTCAATGCACATATATTTGATTTCCTCCTAATGCCGCTGAGGACAGATCCAAATTACCCATCAGCAGTTAAACATCTCTTCCTTCACTCCCACGGACCTGCTGCCAGACTACGGCCAGGAAAACCCCTGGGAATGTCTCTGGTTACTCTCTCCTGCCACCGGTACACTGATCACCCCTCTCTCCCTTTTGTAAAGAAAGCACGTCTTTCTATGGTGCCGGTGTGGAGAACCTGTTCTGCTTGTTCTGTGACAAATGTGAAGGACACCACTTGCGCCACAGGCAGTGATATTGAATGCTGCTAATGCGTAACCAACTAGCTGCCAGAATACAGTATAAGTGAAAATCGTTTGGTTTGCTTTAGGCCAAATAATGTTGTGATGGAGAAGTTCATTGCAGAATCTGGTCTCCAGTGGGAAACAAGTTGTGTTGTCATGCAATGTGTCTAAACAATAGGCTTAGTCTTGCAGGCTACATCAGGCAGTCTTGGCAAGCTCTCCACAGCATCAGATTACATCATGCTGGTGGGAGACACTTAAAAAAATGAGAGGCTTGTTCTACAGGAGAATTTTACAGAGAAAATTAGTCTGTTTCTTGTGGTATCCACGTGACGAGACCCATTTAGTTTGACAGATTTTTATTTTTGTATTGCTTAGCAGTATTCATAATCATTGACTATTGATTTATATTTATTATAGTTTTATTTTTAGTTATATATTTGATTATTATACATTATTTAGTGAATTGATATATAGATCATCTTATAATATATATATATATGATATATATCTCAGCTATTGATACTAAGTGACAGTTATCTATAGATATTTTACATTTAAATTCTATCTATATACACATACTGTGGTATTGTTACACATATACACAGCTGGCTCCATACAAAAAAATCGTGTAAGAGCCATTGGCTTCATATAATAAAAAACGTAATTTTTACTTTTTTTTAGGCCACAGAATAAAAACGTGTGTTATTTAGTTATGATTATTATTATTATTTTATTTTTATTTTTAACATTTCAATCATACTGTCATGTGTTTATGTCTCATCTTTTCTAGAGTTTATCAGCATTTTAATCCATCTTGTAGATGACCTGGGAACTAAGGTTCACTTAAAGTGGGAACTAAAGCCTTTTATCAACTTGAAATATACAGTCACAAAGAATTGTTTATTACACAGAATCTGTACCAATATCATGGACGATAAGCATCACTTGGCTGTAGTTTGGGCTCCTCCTCAATGCATCCTTTAAATGTGTCATACTCTTAAAAATAAAGGTGCTTCACGCTGCCATAGAAGAACCTTTTTTGTCTAAATGGTTTCATAAAGAACCTTTTAACATCTGAAGAACCTTTCTGTTTCCCAAAAGGTTCTTTGGCGAAAGAAGGTTCTTCAGATTATAAAAAAGTAAGAAAGAGATGGTTCTTTAAAGAACCTTTGACTGAATGGTTCTTTGTGGAACCAAAAATGCTTCTGTGAAGAACCTTTTAAGCACCTTTATTTTTAAGAATGAATGTCTTTCACACTTTCAGTCTGTTTTTCTTAATTAGTAAAATGCAATTTTATAGGAGGAGTTGATCATGTAGACAACAGGTTAAGTAAAAATATGAATATGCAATAGCGCATTAATATAGCAAAATGCTCCTATAGTTCTTTTTCTAGCTGACTGATGAGCTTATGGACACAGAATGGTTAGTCTGAGGTAAATGTATATTACGTTGCAATGTTTAAGCTTTAGGCTACACGTTTACCGCAGTTTGAAACACTGAATGAGCTTTTACATTAGACATTTCAGTAAGTAGTAACTGTAGGCTCTCTTATAAAATAGCCTACCCTTTGATGTTAATTCATGTTCACTATGTACTATAGTAGTAAAGAGAAAGATATAATGGGTTCACTTGCCGCTTGAACTGAGGCGCTAAAGCGATCGCGCATTAAAGAAGAGAGTGCTCGCTGCAGAGCCAAATGGGAGGAGCTGGAGCTCTAGCACCCCCTCGCTGGATGTAATGGGTGGAGGTAGACACCCAACCACTCCCTAACCCTACCCCTTACCCTATCGCTAAACATAACTCCACCCATTAGTTCACACAGAGGTGGAGCTGGACATCCAGAGAGGGGGAGCTGGAGGTCATTTGGCTCTGCAGTGAGCAGTACTTGCATTAAAGAGCCGCATTAAACTGTATTTATTGTTTGAACTTCGTTATGAATTTGGCATAATTTTAAAGCTGATACTTTGTTTATTAAAAAGTAACAATGTTTTTTTGTGATTACTGGACGGCAAGTGTGCTTTAAATAATATGAAGTTCACGCATTAACAGAACACAGCATATAGACTAAGATCTTGATAAGAAGAAGCCGTATTAGTAATGATTATAAACTAGAATTGTTAATGATATTGCCAATATCCACAAAGCTGACAGTTTTACCCGTTGTAGTTTGTGCAAGTTGTGGACAAAATATATGCTGCATTTCTGCACTTTTACTTGCACGTCTCCGTCATTTCAATCTCTCTCGCGCTGCACAACTGAGCTGCGTTTAGCAGACTGTGTGCGACAATGCTGCTGTGCGCCAGAGATGAGGACTGTTTGAAACTCTTTTTTCCACTAAAACTTCTCAGTTTAATACGTGAACATAACAAAAGAGTTTCGCAAAACGTATATATATATATATATATATATATAGCTATATATTCTATATATATACTATTCTTAATGATAACCTGAAAGTAAATTTCTCTGAATTAAAATTACTCGATAATAGTAGTAACTGTGCTATTTTCATAATATATTATTGTAATGTGTTAACGTACCTCAAGCACACACACACACACACACACCCATATAACTCTATAATATAGATATATAAATTATATAGATAATAGAGATATCTATATTTGGCTTTACTCTCAGTATTTCTTTTTAAACAACAATTTATATTTATGTAGATTCACATTGCATCTTTATATTGTTTCACTCTAATGATATTTGTGCCAAAAGCTGAAACAATACAATAAGTATTGGTATATTGGTTATCTAACACTTCAAACAAAAGAATCTGGTATCGGTTGATACATTATCAGTCAATCTCTTCACATGATCATGAAGGGAACTTGTTACAGGTAAAGGGCCAGTCTCACCTCTGGAATGCCTCAGCTGACTTTTATGATACACTTTAACCAAAGTACAGTACGTCATTGGCCAGGGATCAAGCAGACAAACACATTCTTTCTGGGAGGAAGTTTTTTTGGAAAGGCCATATTTACATATGGGTTATTTCACTTGCAGGCTGGCAGAGAGATCAAACAGAAAAAATAAATAGCTACTGAAGGACGAAGCAGACTTTATAATGAGTGCCCCAGTCATGTTTCTTAAATACAGTGTTGCATATTCTCTTCCCTTCAGGCAAGTCAGTCTAGAAGATTCCATAAGTTCAACCATCGCCTATTATTGAAGCCTGCTCACAGTTATCTATCTGACTTCAGATGAGAAACAACTAACTGAGCCGGGCCTGTTTCCTCAACCTCTGTGATTATTTTTCATTGTGAGTGGAAAAACACTCTACCCAAACCAACACTACTTTTTCTATAGTAGCAGCATGTTCAGAAAATTTTTTTATATACACAACCCTGTAAATTTCTGGAGAGCAGCCATTATCCAGCTATAAAAAGAAACAATAAGTACAAGAGCTGGATCCTCTTCTATACTGCAGCCCAAAAGACCTTCAGAGAAAAAACGCAATCTGATTTCCAGGTAGTTTTGAATTACAACCTGTTTAATGCTATGAGAAATATGTGAGTGAGGGAAACAAAGTGCTGTAATTGATACCATTCTGTTGCTTATGATTTGCTGTAAATTTGATAAGGAGGAAATGAACCCATGTCAACTAAGGGTCACACAAATTATTACTTCCTGATTGGTGTAGACATTTCATCCAAAACAACATGGAACATGCTTATTGCAGGGAAAGTCCCCCTGGAGTAACCTAGGGTTAAATGATTTGCATTTTTATATATTTGTATTTTTAGAAGTACTCTGAAAAAAAAATTGGTGTAGCAACTATTTTAATTCGGAAACTGCTAGTAAATTTCACAAACAGTTACAAAGAAACTTCTAGTAACATTGAATCAAACATTTTGAAGTAGAAAATCTGAAATAGTATTTTCTTGCGAAACGTATTCCAGTTTTTTAAATCACACGTAGGTTTAAAATATTGACAGCCTTGGTAGTTGTATTTTTAAGTAATGTTTTAGGTATAACAATTAATTCAAATTATAACAAATTATTTTGAGAGTCACCTGTACTTGGGAATGAAACTGACCCTTTCTATTAGCAACCTAGAGCATTAGTTGCCTTGCCTACCTCATTATGTCAATCCACCAGCCACAAAAAAACGAAATTCTTCATTCTGTTCAATACACAATAGACCCACATACAAATGTTTCTAACGCAAACCTGATATAAACATTGGCTGTCAAGACTATTTTACACCATTTTTTTGCCATCAAAATTGAACAAAACCTCTAAGAAAGAAATGTTAAAGAAACAGTCCGATTCTCTAAGCAGTAGACTGCTAGACATGATAGTGCCACTACAGGAAATGTTTTATACTGTCAGCGAAACCAAAAGATTGCTGTGGAACCACTTTGCAAGAGCACAATCAGCACTTGGTTTGTTTAGTATGATATCAAAAGAATCACATGAATCAGCACACAGCTACAGTACGTGCTTGAAGGCAAACACAGTCCAGAATGACTTCTGGAAATTTAAATGACGTCCTGATTATTTGCAGGATAAGAGCTTCTATTTGTTCTCCAACATCACAAATCTTTAATTACAACGACAGCCGCGTCTCTCAAAGGATAAAAGGATCTGAAGGCAAAAGGAGAATCTGAGTGGTGAGTGTGAGCGCGTGTGATGTTGTCCTGAGAAAGAAAGCTGACTAATCCTAATCCTACACCAGACTTTCTATGCAGTGTCAGAAAGGGGTTTGTGGGACAGAGGGCCAGCAAGCAGAGGTGAAGAAGAGGAGCAGGATGATTATAGCGATTAGCTAGTCTTCCCTGGGTTAAAAGCCCACTGTGTTCACTAAGGTCCTGTGGCTAGGGTATCTACAGTTATAGCATGTAGTTATGAGCAACCTGAAATACCCTGATGGGGAAGCTACTAAGAAAATTTAGCTATTTGTAATTTAAAGTAATTATTTATTTGTTTTTTAGTTTAATATTTTATTTAATTGTTAATTTATACTAATAGTATTTATACTACAGCCCCATATTGAATGCTTGAATCTGATTGGCTGAAGAAAGGTGTGCAATTATTTTCAGGGAAAAGCACGGCGAACGTAGTTCCAGGCAGCTCACTTGACCGCATTACAGGTCCATATCAATTTGCCAAATGATTTTAATTATTTCAAAGGTCCTTACAGCCTACAACAGCAAAAGAACCAAAATCCACAAAGACACTGACCAAGCAAATAAATATAGTAAATAATATGATAATTATTTGATGATATATGATGATGATTTATTATTATAAATCATTTTATAATAAGATAAAAAGAAATATGATTATTTCCATGTTTTTGCCACAAAATTACGTTTTATGTACGGAAAGCACATACTCTCTCCTCCCCCTCCCTCCAATACAAAGCGCACACACGCACGCACGCACACACCATCTATCCACACACACACACACACACACACACACACAAACATACATGTACACAGAAACGTGTTGTCAACGCTGTTCTGACAATTTTATCAGTAAATAGTTTAGCAACCTAAAAGCTACATGTTATATCTCACTAATAACTGCGCTGTTCTTGAAGCAGATGAACTTGCTGCCGAACACTGTTGAGAGGACGCACGACTCAGGTGATTCACACAGCTTAATTCTTCTTTCTCTATCTATCTTCTCTCATAACTGTATTATAACTGCAGTATGTCTCTGCTTAGCACGGCTGTTATCAAGCTTGTTACTAGGTCCTAAAATGACTTGTTTTGCGATCCTATTAGTAATTACGGGCGCGTCCTGGGATGAGATGCGTAAGAAATAATCTATGCTTCCAGGGTTGCATGAACTTCCTCATCGGGGCTCAAGGGTTTTAATAATGGCTGTCTTGAAATACAACATCTGAACAATGTTGTGAGGTGTGGTAACCATAGTATAAGTGGAATAATTGACTCCAGGCCATTGGATTATTAGAAAATGATGCACACCTGAGGTGTAACTGCCAATATGAGCACGTTTAGCACCAATGGGCACTTATCACCACCTCTGGTGTGCATTATTTTTTCTAATAATTCAATGGCCCGTCATCAATCATTTCTTATTTATTTCTTCACTTACTAAAGACAACTGGCAAAAAGTAGCTAACTACATTCCAGCTACTTTTTCTGGCACAAAAACAAGGAAGGCATGTGAATTAATGACTGACAACTTGAACAGATAAACTTGAACAGAAACAATACTAGAATACACCCTAATGTATGGAAATAAACACTGCACTACATCGCTAAAGGTAGCTTGATTCTGGATAAGCTACAGTATTTTAAACACATTGTCACTACTGAAATCTGTTGAATATTTTCCAACACTGCTAATGACTTGAGCAAAAGTTTGAAAAAAGTTTCAGATACTCAAAGCAGGTATTAAGTGGCCTATAAAAAATACAGGGATACAGGATAGAAACAATAACAGGTGAAGTGATTGCATGCTAATGCATGGTTAAGTTGCTGAGCCAAAGCCCTGCAGGGACTAGCTTTAAAGGTGTAGTTTCTGATAACTTTGAATGATGCCTTCCATGCCACACACCTGCTCTCTTGATGCTTACACCAAATTAGCATTACTCACTGTTGGTTTGTGTCTCTTTTGCAAGTTAATAAATGATATATTACTGTTATAATACTGTTCAAAAGTTTGAGGGCCGTTGCCTAACGTTCTTATGCGACGTCTTTCTACTGCTAGTCTATCCTCTGACAGTTGTCCCCGCTGCACGTTTTCTGCACAAGGTCCTCAACTAACCATATTACCAGAACAGGTTTGCAAAAACTAAAATAAATCCATATCTGTGCTGCACGCATTGCAATTTGGTCACACTGATTACCGTCATCCGTGAACTGCCCACACACTTTAAAGAAGAATTTGTCAGCCACTCCAAACTGCCCCTCGGTCTAAAAGCCCCCATCAGATGTCGGTTATGTTTCGTTAGACACCCCATTTGTGCATTCTGTGCAACTGAAAGGAGATGTGAGACCCGCGGAGGAGCTTCATGCCCTCTGACCAGCTCCACTGAGAGCACTACACAATGGGCAGTGATCCATAGGTCAGGGGTGTTTTGGCCCCAGTTCCAAGGTTCTGCCTAGTGAGAAGATTTTCAACGACCCTACTCAGGTTTCCCATTTGTCCCTAAACCGGGGCATCAAAAGACACGAGCAGAGCCTGGAGTCTAGAATAAGGACTTCCCACCCAGACACTTCACAAAAGTCTCCGGCATTGCCAAATACATGTACAACCCCAGTTGCAGATGAGTGAGATGGGCCGTCTGTCCCTCGAGTGATAGTCGTGACCACAAAGCAGCCGGCCACATGGCAACAGGCAGCTGCCACACTGCCAACTCTGCAAATGCCTTTTTGATGGTTTGTTGCACACCGATTAAGTGCTGCACGAACAACGCGCTAGTGAGCTACTTTAATGGAACTGACCCCTCCCTGTAGGAATGCCAATACCACTGTTTTTCAAACAAGACGCACTAATCTGTTTTATGCCACCATACAATCATGAGAAGATAAACAACCATGCCTACCCATGACTATAAAGTATGAACAAATAATCTGAAAAACATCCAGACATATAATATATATATAATATATATTTTTTATATATATAGACATAACATAGGCTAAGTGTTCTTACATACGCATGTATGTGAAATTATTTTGCAGCTCTTCAGTGTATCAAACTGAAAGACACCTGTAAACTCAATTTCAGATGACATGCAGTAAAAATAAAGTTAAATAAATTAAAGTTGAGTGATGTGCATCGTTAAGCTTTGCTTACAGACAGATCAGACTTAATTCTATATGTGGCGGTCTAAATAGAGACACTGCAGCAAGTGCAAACAGACTGAAGTCACAGCAGACTCACCATTATTCTCCCAATCAAAGATGAGACTGAGTCTGGCTCCGCTAGAGATTTTTTTCTAGATTGTTTTAGAGAAAACAATGGAGATATCCCTCATTTGAAGCAGATGGCGATCCTGTAGAGACGCCGTGCGAGATGATTGATGACGGAGTGTTGCTATTGGCATCTCCCTCTCTAGAGATTTGAAAATAATCTGCCATCTGGCAGCGGCTTCAGTGATTTATCACAGCGACTCTACAGCGACACCTGGCGATTACATAGAGGAGCTGCTGGATGTCTGTTTCTTTCTTTCTTTCTTTCTTTCTCTCTCTTTCTTCTTTTACTTTCTGAACACCCGACACTTGCATATACATGATGTAAGATTGGCGCTCACCAAGGCTGCATTTATTTTAATAAAATACCGTAACAACCACCTTTTTTTTTTAAATATTTTTTGATTTTAATTTAAGATGTATTATTCCCTGTAATGTGAACTGCCACCTTTAGCAGCCACTTACACCACTCTTCATGTTTTATGGAAACGGGGATATATGTTTTTTCAGGATTTTTTGATAAAGTTCAAAATGTATGTGAAAGAGAAATTTTGTAATGTATTTACACTTTTGTTTTAATCAATTTAGTGCATCCTTGCTGGAGAAAAGAATGAATTTCTTTTAAAAAAAAAATTACAAAAAATCTTACTGCCCCCAAACCTATGAAAGGTATAACATGTAGTAATATTTAGTATAATATGTATAGTAGACCTAGTATGGTGAACTCTCCTTCATTTCTACTGTTTATCTGGAAGTAATTTGGAGCACAAAACCTGAAGCTGTGCTGTGCAAGAGCTGCATCCGCTTTATAAAAATGTTTATACAGATAACATATTTCCATTGGGAACTAACAGAATAGAATGAACAAAGAGGTGTATGACATCCGGTTGTTATAATTATTCACAGAACTCTTACGAAATCAGATGCATCTAGACACAGACTCCTATCTGGCCCCCAGACCTCCTTCTACTGAGTAAGACTGACAGTACCCTGTCATTACCGCTCCACTCCACTAATACTGTGATGACTGTAGCTTCTGGGCACACACCTGAGTGCACTGCATACTTCCTGCCCTTTGAGGATAGAGGAGAGGCATTCTGAATGGTTTCGTTTTAGGAACAGTAAATGAGTGAAAAGAAATTAGCTTCTGGAGAAGCATTAAGACCTTTTAACCCTTAGAGCCCCACTGTATGTGTTCAAAGGAGTAGTTCACCCAAAAAATATAAAAATTTGCTGAAATGTTCTCACCCTCAGGCCATCAACGATGTAGATGAGTTTGTTTCTTCATCAGAAGAGATTTTGACAAAATAGCATTACATCATTTGCTCACCAATGGATCCACTGCAGTGCATGGGTGCCATCAGAATGAGAGTAAAAATAGCTGGGAAAAAACCCTTCACAATAATAAACAAGTAATTCACACGACTCCAGTCTATCAACTAACGTCATCTGAAGTGACAAGCTGCATGTTTGTAAGAAACAAATTCATTTAATCATATGCATAAAACCAATGTTTTAACCAATTTCTAATACATTATGAATGTCAATACTTGAGGGTTAATGCAGTGTAATGGCTGAGGTTTTTGTAATATGAACACATTGCTCTTGTTTTTTTCCACATCTTTCCTGTGCTTTCAATAGCACAAATATGTCGCCCCCTGTTGGTAATGTTAAAGCTGTGGTATTTCTGGTATTCAGTGGGTGTCATAAACACTTTGGCTTTATTGATCATAACAGCAGTAGTTTAAATTGCTATAAAGAACACAGAAAACAGAAGCTGGCATGAAAATACTGTTTTATTGCATATTATGAAAAAATAGCATGTAGGTACAGAATTTAAAACTGCACAATATTAGAAATGTATTAATAGCCTATAGTAACATGTTGTTACAGAGACTAAAAGACAGATACATAACCCTCTTTCCATTTTTGTTTATCCATTTATGCCAGCATTTCTATAGTTGCATATTTGATTGTCATATTTAAATTTCGTCTGCTCAAATGACATTTATATTCTCACATATACTGTTTACAATCCCCTTTCTTGTTGTAGGGGTCAGTAAAACAATGGGAATGCACATACTACCTCATCTACACTCTTAAAAATAAAGGTGCTTTCACGATGCCATTAGAACCTTTTGGTCTAAATGGTTCCATAAAGAACCTTTAACATCTGAATAACCTTTCGGTTTCACAAAAGGTTCTTTGTGGCGAAAGAAGGTCCTTCAGATTATAAAAAGGTAAGAAAGAAATGGTTCTTTAAAGAACCTTTGACTGAATGGTTCTTTCTGGAACCAAAAATGGTTCTTCTATGGCATTGCTTGAAGAACCTTTTGATGCACCTTTATTTTTAAGAGTGTAAGCACTATTTACACTTTGCTCTGTTCCACCTGACTTGTGTCTTCTCAAAAGGGGGAAAAAATAGTGTTCTGTGAGGATCGTTCTGGTTATTGTACAGTCATTTAGCATGTTATAGCTAAGAATATCTGACTGGCATGATCCAGGTTTTCAGGTTTCTATAGGATTTCTCTAAAGGACTTCATCATGGCTTCTTAGGCTTGGTGGTGGTTCGTGCTGACTGCACTTTGACAGTGGTTGATGCAGACCTTGAACCCTCTAGGTTTTGAGCTGTGCAGGTGTATGTTCCTTGGTCAACCTCTCTGACCTCATCCACCAGCAGTATTATCTGAGTTCGGTGTCGGTTCTGCCCGTCCATTTGCACTGTCTGCACACTGTACTGGGTGTACAGCGGGCGCCCAATCTGATAATGAAAAATAAAAATAATCTTAAAAAACTAATTTAAATATCATACTGTAATTTATTTTAATAGATAACATTATTTTATATCATATATAGATATTATTTATATATATATATATTATAATCTTATACCGAATGTATTATATATACGTTCTGGTCTTTATATATTATTTTTTATATTGTATGATGTAAATATGTTGACCCTCAAAGCCTACTGTATTATATTTGATTATAGAAATTCTCAAAATTAGGACTTGGTACACATTTTTGTATTAATAAAATAAATGTAACACTAACTTTTATATCGTTAGTAATATTCTAAGATTAACACAGTCTGAAGCAACTTAGGTTTATTGGTTATCCATACATCATTTTTTGTATGTTTCGTGTTAAAATGTGAGTATCAAATATGATACATCAAGCTTTTGAGGAGTGTTATTTGTCCATCATCTCTCGATCATCAATACTCCATGTCATTGCATTACAGTATATACGTTGCTTTCAACAATAAAAACGACTTTGATCATAAAACTAAGCATTTAAATATCCTCTTGCATATTAAGATCTCTTTGATTTACATATTACAAGTTATCAGAATTTCATCTTACTTTTTAGACATATAAATATTAGAAACTGCACCAGGTTGCTTATTATTGCTCAGTTTGGCCCTCTGAATAAAATCAAGGTTTTTCTCTTCTTTCTTTTAGATTGAGTCTAAAACTGCTCTATTTCAACAAAATTTTCATATGTCACTGTTATTTCATATGTCAGGGTTTATAGGTTTAATGCTAGTTCCATTTAAAAACCTTTTTAAATACAAACAAAATTTTAAATGTGCTTAAATATTGTGAGGTTGTATGTCTTATTTCGTGTACCCTCTGGTCTAACCTTTTGTCCAGGATATTCCCAGGTAAAGTCCACCACCACGTCCTGCTCTCCTATCACAGTGCATGTCACCTGAAGATTCTTTCCCACTGCCACAGTGTCAAAGGAGGTCTGGATCGCAGGGAACGGAGGGGCGGCTGGATCTACCAGGGTAGACATTCTAAAATCATTTCTGAAATTTGGTCACATTCTTGGGAGTGTGCGTATTACATTTGAAACTGATCGTGGTGTTAACAGTGTCAGAAGATCCACTCCTGCCCAGCGCGAAATTGGTAAGATCGGTAGGACTAGAGGCATGGGTAGTGAGTTCGACGAATGGTGCTGACAGGAATGTTCACGCAGGCTTTCCACCAATCCACTGCCACACAGTGCAGAGATCCAGCATGATACTGCTTCGGTCTGTGGATGGTGAAACCCTTCTTGACGTCAAAGGAGATTTCTCGTCCATCCACCTTCACCTCCAATGGAGGAAATTCCCGGTGTAAAGTCACCTTTGCTTGCGGAGACGTCACCTGACAGGGCAGGACGGTGGGCCAGTTAGTGCGAAGCTGAATGACCTCGTAATAGTCAACAGAAGGTACAAACAACTCCTGAGGGTCTAAGAGAGAAATGTCAATGGGCAATCGTCATTTCTGTGTTTAAATTGGAATTAAAATTGTGATAGTATAAGTATGTAAAGAATTAAGTACAGTCAGACAGTCATTACTGCAAAATAATTAGTGAATTGCAGAGATATTGCATTTCCAAACATCATTTCTCTGAATTCAGCACTGCAACATTGACATTGCAGTTTTTTACATTCAGATACAGAGTCTCGACATAGATATGTAGGGCTAATGTTATTCTTTACTACTTCATTTTAGATGTAGAATTTTCTTGTTACTTAAAGAATACTTGTATAATTTGCACACTGTTCATCACATTCAGTGTTGGGAAGGTTACTTTGGAAAAGTATGGGTTACAGATAGGCCTTTCACAATAATCAATATATCGACTTGTGTACATGACCTCAATAATTTTTGGTGACGCAATATATCGCATATTATATTTACTTAAAAATTAATGTCTCCATGTTTTGTACATTCCACTTGTGCCTTTGTGTTTTGCATCTTCTCGTACATAATGTGGTGTAGTCATGAAGTGCTAGTTCAAATTTAAAAAATGCTTCTACAAAAAAAGTTTCATATGCAGATATGGCCTTGTTTAGGGATCTGTGCCTTTGTGCATACTACATTTGATAATAGAAGTGACATACGTGTTGGTCTTCAGCAATCGGTGTGCACCCCGTTATTTAACAGAGACCGCACACGTGACGCTTGATCAACGGAAACATCTCTATGGACACAGTCGTCCCATAACAGACGCTTCTTTCTGGCCAGTTGTTCCCGTTTTTCTACTTGTTACTGTTGCCACTTTTGTTAGGGACAATTATATGTATTTAGTAATTTATTCAGGTTTCTTTATGGTATCTAATATTTGATACGATTAATTTCCATTATCTTACAATATTCTTAAAATGAAATGTTGTGTTGTCATTTGGACGGTTGGCCTTCTGCATTAGTTGTGAATCAATGTTACATTATGATTAATCGTATTCATTGGGATAAATGTTCTTTCAAATGACAATAGTATCGGCGTTATTCGCCATTTTTTCTTGGAAAAATATATCGAACACAAAAACGTTAGTTTACGTGCCTCAGGCCCTAGTCTTACCGATTACAAGTTACCCATAATTGTAAGATTGTGTAATCGTGAGTGTGACTATTTTATTTTTTATTAAAGTAATGTAACTGATTACATCTGATTACTTTTCTAACCACTCCTCTTACCACAAATGTTTTCAATGTCATCATGTTGATCAAACCTTAAGCAGGCGGGTGAACCTTCCCGTGGCACGCCACGGATTACTGTCAGACTTTCAGATCCTTACTTCATTTGAAAGCAGTATTGACTTAAAACACTTTTACTTGAACATCCACCACAAAATCAGACTTTAGCACCACTTTTTACTTTTAGATTCCTCTTAATTAAGATTTAACTCATAATGATATGGTTAGCTCAGCTGAATACTGCTTTATTAACAACCTCCGAATCTTCTGTGATCGCTCTGATCAGGAAACTCATCTAACATCTTTTGGAAAAAAACAGTTAATGTAAAAAAAATAAAACATATACATAAACCCAAATTTTCAAATTTCGTCGTGAACTCCTGAAACATTGGTGTCTCATATTTTAAAGCAGTCAATGCAATTTGGGAAAGAAATCAATCAAATCTGTATGTGTGTGTGAAAATATTCAGATGTAACCCCTTTTGTAGTCTTTAACATTTTCATAAGTAACTGTAATTTAATTACACATTTTTCCCCCAGTAACTGTAACTAATTACAGTTACATTTATTTTGTAATTAAATTACGTAATTCCGTTACATGTAACTAGTTACTCCCCAATACTGATCACATTCAGTGTTACCTGATCATTCTATTTACTCCCCAACACTGATCACATTCAGTGGTTCTCATTCTCATATTACCTGAGAAAAAGATGAAGACTTTGACTCCTTTATCATACTGTTTTCTGCAGTCTTTATCCTCACAGTATATGGGATAGCAGGTGAACTCCCCTGTATCTGCCGCTGTTGCGTTTGCCAAAATCAGTGTACCATAACGTTCATGCTGAACTGTCCTGAAAATACAGACAAAAAACAATTGATTATTTGAACTAAATGAATGCAATCTAATGCGATGACAGATTTAATGTCTCTATTAACTCATACCTGAGTCGTCCTTCATCATCCTCTTCTAGATATGCAGGAACAGCCCACTGGACAGGATTTCCTTTACACCTCAGCTCTAATGTATCACCTGCTTGGACAGTCAGCGTGTCCCCCACTTTCTGAAACCTTCCCTTGTTTACCACCTGAGTGAGGTAGGTCTGAGCTTCTTTAGGGGTGGTTTTCACTTTAGGTTTGGAAGCAGGAGTCTTTCCTGATCCCTTCCCAGACTTAGACTTGCCATTTGGTCTCTTCTCAGCTTTGGTCTTCGGGTCAGGTTCAACCTTTTGGCACATGCCTGTTTTGGCAGTGCACTCAGTAAGAATTACATGTATGCATTTGGCAGACACTTTATTCAAAGTGACTTTGGACTGAATTTAAAGTAAATTTGATCAGTTCATATAGTCCCTGAGAACTGAACCCATAAATCTGGGTTTCATGCAAAACAAAAGCATTTTCTATGCAACTTTTGATAAATGTTTTACATGCATTGCATTAATACCTGATTTGTACAGTCATATTGTTTTTCACTGTTTGTATTACTGAGAATCGCATCTACATAATGTACAATATGGCCTCATAAGAGATAAGATACTCACCAAACTGAATGATCAAATGAGAAACAAGAAGAGCAAATAGCACCACCCTCCACTTCATGGCAGAGAATATTCACAGCAACCACAAACAAACTTTAGTTCACTCAGGTATACCTTCCCTTCTTAAACATGCAGAGAAGGGAGAAATAGAAAGGTAGTGGGAGAGGAGGAACCAAGTGTGTAGAGTGAGAGGTCAGACGTTTACCAGAGTCGCATGACCACCCTAAATTCCTTCGGTTGCACTCAATGGGTCCTTTCTGTGTTCATTCTACCAATCAGGGTCTGAGGAGAGCTGACCATCCAACTGAAAAAGCAGCCAGTGTTTATTTAGCTGTAAAAACTCAGAGGGATCAGTCTAAGGTCTTCTCTGTGAAAACATTTGTCACAAGGCAATTTCTAATTACTGAAGAACGCATGGTAAATGTAAAATTGATCCACAAATATGTACATGACAGTGTTATGCATGATTAATATGTTCTACATTGTTACATTTACTTGAGTTATTTTTTCTGGTGCATAAAAACAATGGAGCTAAAAATTCTAAAGATACTAGTGGCCTATAAACTCATTGCCGGGTATTTGCTGTGGAATGACCCAGTTTTCTGAATTTCTGTTTGATTTAATGGTTCAGATCTGATTAGTGCGACACAGGTAGGATCTTGTGAATGGTACTATTGTTCTTTTGTGCCCTCACAGTTGAAAGTAAGATTAAAGTCCCTTAAGGGCACATCAGTTCGCTCAGCAACTCTGAGGAGCAACTACTTTCTAGTCATGCAAGTCCTGTATACTTAACCAAATCTTTTTTTCCAAGCTTACATTCTGTTACATAAATAAAAATAAAAAATGAACAATGTCATTGTCATAAATTCTGTTTGTTTAGCTCAAGTCTTAATGCTTAACTAATATTTCAAATCTTGATACTTAACTTTTTTCCCCATTTGGTCCAGCTAATGCACACTTACAGTATTTGGGACCTTTTTTTTACTTATTGAAGCATTTTCTCCCAACATAAAGTATCGTTCAAATGTTTGGATCAGTATGCTGCTTTTTATACTTTTATTCAGAAAGAATGCACTTCATTTACAGTAAGTGACAGTATAGACATTTGTAATGTTAGGAGTAGTTTCGGTAAAGACTGGAGTAATAGTTGCTGAAAATTCAGTTTTGCCATCACTGGAATAAATTGCATTTTAAAATGTATTAAAATAGAAAACAAATATTTTAATTGTAATATAATTTCACAAAATCGCTGTTTTTACTGTATTTTTTGAACAAATTAATGCAGCCTTGATGAGCATAAGAGACTTCCTTCAAAAACGTTTTAACAATTTTACCGACCACAAACTTTTTAACAGTAGTGTGTAATTTAATAAACGATGTCATGGTCAACTTGAAGCATTTCAATATTTATTTATTTATTATAAAAAGTATAAATTGACAGAGATGATTTCACTGCAAATATGATAAAAACTCTAGTTTAAAAAAAACAAAAACCTAGAAAGAGCTTCTTGCTGAACTGGCATCTACTTGAGAGATATGACTGGTGCAAAGGATTTTTCTGTAGGTCATCAATTTATTTGGATCCTTCTTTATCAGATTTGGTTTCAATGGTTTCAATGGTGACCTGACTGCTGAGTAACCTTTGCCTCTGGATGCTGTTCCTCACTCCATATCCAAAGTAGATAAGGAATCCTGAACAGAAAAAAGACACACATTTACACTTTTTTTAAAAATATAGGTTAATCTTTCAACAACATTTCATATTTTGCATTGCATACCCCCTGCCATCCACACAGCATAACGAATCCATGTGTCTCCTCCCAGTTGAACCATCAAGTAAATGTTGATGAACACACTCACCACAGGGAGTAAAGGCAAGAACGGTACCTGTGGTCACAGAAAATATGAGATATGAATCATTTTTATTTTTTATTAATATTTTTGCTTTATAAAATAAAGTGCTATTGTATTGTATTGTTTTGCATTGTATTGCATTGTAAAAGTTCTATGCTCACCATGAAGGAGGCTTTGGTTGGGTTTTGGGGTTGCCTCCAGATAATGAAGACCGTGAGTAACATTATGATCAGGATCACAGTTACACTCACAACACTCCAGATCTCCAGAAACAACAAAGATCTGATAGCTTTGCTCATCAGCAGTGACAGAATAAGCACCAACACAACTGCAAAATCAAAAGATATGAAAGAAATTTGCTGATATTGCTATATAATGCTCCAAGTGGTCATATTTTTCGGTATTTCTGTGGAAGGTTTTCTGCATACCAAGAAAAACTGTGCATGTTGTAACAGTGTTTGAAGTTTCATTGGTAGGGTATGAAGGGGGTTTCAAAAACCCAAACGTCGAAGTTGTGGGTGTGTGCAAATCACTTTCCTCTGAAGCAGTCTCTTGATACCTTGAAAGAAACCAGTTTTAGCTTCAAAGATTTGCATCATGGTGTTAGAAGGGAAGTGTGGAGCTGGGAATACAACCTTAGTATGAGAATACAAATAGCCACAAGTGTGTAGGAGAAGAGGGTTCCAATCGACATCATATCAACCAATGCCTTCAGGTCAAATAAAAGAGCCATTATTGCTGGAATAAAGCAGAGCACATGATTTCCAGGGCTTTTGCATTTTGCACAAAAGCTGCAGATTATTCATCTTATAGAGAGAGAAAAAAGCCCTAGTCTTATGATTTGGCTTAGTCGGTCATATGTGAGAGATGAAAAAGAGACCCAAATTAATTGATCCAATATGTAGATAAATTTTTTAACAATCTTGTTTAATACACTTACCTGCCACAGTGCCAGAGGATAGTGTGGCCACCACTGGACTCTGCCGTAAGCTGACTTTATACAATGATTTGAACATGAGTCCATCTCTGGCCATGGCAAACAGGACACGGGGCATTGGGAACATGGACCCCAAGAGACTGAAGATGAAATTAACTGTCTGTAACTGAACCAATACATAACAGAGATTCAGATCTCAATCTGTGACTCCTTTACCTTGTTGACAGAGCGCACAGGGACCCGACTGCCACAACGTACTTTGCAGCAGCCCAGCCAATGTAAGCAAAAGCCACAGGCAAAGGACTCTGAACACTGAGTCGGTAGTATGGCATCATCAAAGTGAGAGCAGCCGAAACGCCAAAGTACGCCAGGAAACAGATGAGCAGAGACACCACGATACCCACAGGTATAGACTTCTGAGGGTTCTTCACCTCCTCACCTGGCAAATCAGTTTAAAAGCATGACTAGAGATAATACACACTAAGTTTTAAAAGTTTGGGATGTGCAAATTTTTTTTTCATTTATATTTTCAGCAAGGATGCATTGAATTGATTAAAAAATGACAGCAATTACATTTATATTGTTACAAAAGATTTCAATATAAAAAAAATGCTGTTCTTTGGAACTTTCTATTAATCAAAGAATCCTGGAAAAAGCATTACATATTAATATTAAACATGATTTCAACATTGCTAATAATAAGGAATGTTTCTTGAGCACCAAATCAGCAAATTAGAATGATTTCTGAAGAGTCATGCGACACTGAACATTATTAATGTTTTCAGATTTACCTGTAGTTGCAATGCAGTCAAAGCCAACAAATGCATAGAAACATGTGGCTGCTCCTGCCAGTGTTCCTTCAAATCCAAATGGGAAAAATCCACCTACTCCATACAGTGGTGACATTGACGGTGGATGTTAGGTTTCTTAAAAATTAAAATAAAATAAAATAAATGATTTTAGAAAAGAACTGAGGATATCTGAATTTGGAATGGCACATTAGCACACTACTCCTACTATTTTTTCCATAATAGTAAAAATATGCTATTTGGTACAGAATATATAGATTTTGCATTTTTATCTATTTTGTGTAAAAATGTTTTGGCAAACTTATGTCAGTCCAATCAAGTAATGAGTCAAGAAAGACATTAAAATTGCAACTGATTTTATTTTCCCAAATGCAGTAGATTGTGTATTCTACTGAAATTTGCATACTGTGTATGCACAGTGTATGTTCTATACACTGCATCAAGTAGTATTCTATACTGAACATACACAGATAATTTTAATGTTTCTAGACTGAAAGGACTACACTGATTATTACTACACTGAAAATTCCAATAAATTATAAATGCAAATGTTCTTACTCATGCATTGCTGTTGCATTCAGGATGATGTCTTCAGTGATAAACCAGTTCTGTAGGTTTCCCTTGATGAAGCCAGCGACGATGACAAATACCAACACCAGTATATTAACACTTGTAAATATCTTGTTGACCGTGGTTGATTCTTTCACGCCATATGCAAGAAGACCTGTGAGAAAAATACGGTACATCGAGTCTAAGCCTTTGCCATAGATGCTAAATATAGAATAATGAACTAGACAGTGTATGATTAGTATAGTCAGATACCAGAGAGAATCATTATGAGACCAGCTGCAAAGAAGTCTGGGTAGGCTGCCAGGCCAGGCAGGTCCATGGCTGTGTATTTGCTAAAATAATTAGCCATCACATTTCCAATAAGATCATCGAATGTGCCACTCCATGCCCTGGCCACACTTGATGTGCCTAAACCAAGAGAAAGCTCTGTTAGTACTTGACTTTTGACTCTATCTATCTATCTATCTATCTATCTATATCTATCTATCTATCTATCTATCTATCTAATCGCCATTAGGCTGAAATTGCATTTTCATAAGCCTATCATTTCTGCTTACCGATGACATAAGACAGTAGTAAATTCCATCCTGTGGTGAAGGCCCACACCTCTCCTACAGTCACGTAGCTGTACAGATAGGCAGAGCCGGTCTTAGGAACCCTTGCGCCAAATTCAGCGTAGCAGAGCCCAGCAAAGGTAGAAGCTAAAGCAGCAATGAAGAAGGAGATGATAATACTTGGTCCAGCCAGGGTCCGGGCCACCTCTCCAGAGAGCACATAAACACCGGCCCCCAAGGTGCTGCCCACTCCCAAAGCCACTAGATCTAAAGTTGTAAGACAGCGACGAAAAATGGAGACCTCTCCCTCCGGTTCCAGGGGCTTTCTGCGGCACAGGCCCCTCAGGAAAGACCGTATCGATTGCATTATTGGCTGTTAGAGATGAGTGAAAGTAAAATTTCAAATGTTTACTTTGAATTTAGCTTGTTTGTGAGGTTACAGACATATGAAAAGTTAAATATAAAAAAAGGTTAATGCTATATCCAAATTTTTTAAAGGAATTGTTTACTGAAATTTGCTGAAAATATACTTAATCTCAGGCCATCCTAGATGTCGATTAGTTGTTTGTTTGGATTTGTTTCTTACAAACACACTTTTCTCTTCTCAAGTTAATTGATGGACTGGAGTCGTGTGGATTGCTTGTAGATTATTGTGATGTTTTTATCACTCTCATTCTGACGGCACCCATTCACTGCACAGGATCCATCGGCGAGCAAGTGATGTAATGCTCAATTTCTTCAAATCTGTTCAGATGAAGAAACAAACTCATCTTGAATGGCGTAAGGGTGAGTAAATCTTCAGCAAATTTTAGTTTTTGGGTCAACTATTTCTTTTAACTAATGACATTTTTCTGCATTTTTTATTAAGCTAAATTACTTTTGTTTTATCATCATATCAAATGTCATTTTTAATATCATTTCCATGCTATTGTGCCATTTGACAACTAATCTGGATTATGCTCAAGTAATCGCCCTGAAAAATAATAGTTTTTAATCCTTTGCGTGTTGGTCATTTATTTGTCAAATAATTTTTCCTCCCATTTACCTTATCACAATGTCTTCATGTTTTCACAAGTGTACTGAGATGTTTTTCTTTGTTTCTTTCCTTTGAAAAAAAAAACAGATCTCTAATTTAAGAATGAACAGATCACTGATATCCATCACTAACCATCTTTGTGAGCCACAAATGATTTTTTAAAAATCAAATTAATTCAATAATAAAAACATGGTGTAATGGATCCATTACTAAATAATTTCATTCAAGTAATTTTTTTTCTTAAATCTTATTTTACAAGGCTTCATGAACATTACATTAATCTTCTCATTGGTGTATTGGTTCATACAACAGAAATGATGCAGTCAGGTGTCCTCCAATTTCTACTGCATCACTTATCCTCTTCTGAACTCTAGACAGAAGCCTGTTCTGTGGCTCCATGAGAATAATGAAGAAGGATAGACAAAGCTGCCTTCATGACTTGGCAGTGGTCGGCTGGCACACGTTCTGTTTGTGTGGTGGCTTTCTAAAATCTGCCAACAGGAGATTTACTATGATGCTAATCCTGCCAGGAATCTACTGCTGCATACTGCTTTCTATAGCACTGATTATGTGTCATGCCAACAAGAACACACAGAACGTAGTGTTGCAAGTTGTACTATTCTACTCTAATAATTTTACTTTTTTATTGCAAATATTTTATGTAAGAAAGTGTTACTTGTTAAATTACATGCAGAAGGATTTGTAATATTTTCCTTATTAATTAATTAATTAATTTTTGCATTTATTTACACCTGTTGTTGCACTGAAAATATGCACCGCACTGAATGCACTGATGGCAAAAAAAAAAGCCAAACTTAAAATGTAATAACTATAATGATAAAATGTTACGACTATAATGACTAAATAGCTTGCAAAGACATTTCTTAATGCATCTAATTAGTAAGTGAATGTTTGTTTCTTTACCTTAATTGTGTCCAGAGAGGTTTGCGGTCTATATCTTCGTAATAACTGTCTAAATATATCCGTCCCTTTCACACCAATGAGGCCAAATGATTTTTCAACAATATATACAAGAGCGGACTGTTTGACCCACCCACTCAATGACATTAGCAACAAAGTAGCCTTTCTTTCCGCATTTCTCACTGGCCCCATAATGTGCTCATAATTGCAGCCAAGGCACAGGGTGAGGATAAAATTCCATGTGAGAACCAAACAAAGATCTGTAATATTGCTGTGAGGTTATAATAGCTATCTATCTCAGCAAATACTTGCACGATAAAACAGAACATTGTTTTATACAAGAAAGAAATAGGACATTATTATTTATGAAACAATTTCAGCTTTGGTCAACAAGCATTTTGAGAAATTCACTTTCGATTCACTAGATGGCAGCCCAGCTTTGTAATACCTGGCTACTGACTATAAAGAGGGGCTTACATTCATGATTTATAGTGCAGAACGTTAACACATTTAATAATGCTTTTTGTGACTCCAGCAATTAAATCATGTTTTACCAATAACTGTAAAGTGTCGGACAATACCTAAATCATTCTATGAGTCTAATGAAATGAGACCGTATTTAGGGAGAAAGGTTTACTGTGAATGAGTAGTGGCTGTATCGGCCCCCTCTCCCTCCATTCTGCTCTACTATGCTGTTCTGACTTGGATTCTTCACCCTCTTACCGGAATGACCGAAAGGCTCAGACAGAAATAGCCCTGTCACAATCTCACGCCAAGGCAGACATACAGCCATTGGATACTAAGAGCATATAAGCAAACACTCTGCTTTTCTCTTGAAGTTTACTCATAAGACACTGTGTTTGTACTTGGCTGCAATTCAGACTGCATCTGAGTAATTCATTAACAGTTCATATGTCTCTGCCTAAGTATGGGTCAGGCTTTATTTCCAAACAACTACTTGCTGAAAATAAATACATAAATAAATAAATAAATACTGACCCCAAACTTTTTGAATGTAATGTACTTGTTAGGGTTAGGGTTAGGTTTAGGTTTATTCTTTTTAAAAATAAATGCTGTTATTTCTTATTTTTTATTCATCAAAGAATCCTGAAAAAAAGAATGCTGAAAAAGATTAAGCAGCACAACTGTTTCCCTCATTGATAATAAATCAGCATATTAGATTGATTTCTGAAAGATCATGTGACACTGAAGACTGGAGTAATGGCTGCTGAAAATTCAGCTTTTCATCACAGGAATAAATTACATTTTGAAGTAGTCCTAGGCTATATTAAAATCGAAAACCATTATTTTAAAATTTTATATATTTTTTGTTTTTACGATATTACGTTTTTTCTATATTTTTGATCAAATAAATGCAGCCTTGATGAGCATAAGAATCTTCTTCAAAAAACATAAAAAAAATCTTACTGATCCCAAACTTTGTTTACTTTTAGCTGGCTCCTATTTGTCCCAAAGGTACCAATGGTTTTCAGATATTGATCGACACTTATTGGTGCAGCTCTTGATGTCCCAGCAAAGTACTTCTATGTTTATGTTTTTATAAAGAAGCTAAAATATCTGACTATATAAAGAAAACTATGTGAATTGCATACCACAGAGGATCATGTGGCGTCAACATGACCTCTGCCATGATAGGGCAACACGTTCCATGTAGAATAACGATGTTTTTCATTCCTATTTCAATTTTCAATGCCAAATTGATTTGGATTCTTTTTATTTATTAAATGTATTCAAATTGAGTAGATCTTTAATCTCACAAATACTGTGCATTTGTTTCTCAAATAATCATCTTGACTCAAGAGTTTACAGGAATCGCCAAATGTGCTGCATATGCAGATCAGGAGGTGCACTGCAGATAATACCGTCTGAAAAACCAACGACTCGAGTCATAGTAATCCCATGCCTCACGTCGTTTATGAAAACTGGCGATCACGAGCCGTCAGCCGTGGACATTACATCATAGCTGCTGGTTCTCCTGAGCAGTCTGCGCCGCAGTCTTTACGTCAGAGAAGAACAGCTGATACTTGCACGGACGTTTCTCAGCAAGAGACAGCGGACCACCGTCAGTCGGAGCTCGAGACTCCCTGTGATTAAGGTAAAACGCTGCTTTTGTTGTTATTATTATTTGTAACTATTCTTAGCGAGTGCATTGGAAAATAGTGGCATTTTATGATACATATTGTAGCATATAAATGCGCGTTTCATGGACAAATGGTAGCCTACCACTTTAATAACTTTAGCGTTCACAGATTCTTTTCTGCCGCAAAACTTTATATAGGATACACACTAAATTCTACCGATTAAACACATGTATGATGATTGAAAATGTGAAAAGTTAATTATTAACCAAAGGTCTTAAGATTATTATTGTAGTAAAGGTCTTTTTTTATGTCATATCAGTTCAGCTGAGAGTAGTTGTCATTCATTTTTTTTCATTATTAATTTCATTATAATTTATGGTTTTGCTGGTTGGGTGGAGCTGTGTGAATGTCTTTCTCAGACCTTGAAAGAATTCCTGACTCAGACCAGACAGAGAGGCATGCCTATTTTTGGACTCCACTGACACACATTTACTATTTTAAACAATACTGAAAAGTGCCTGTGATTTTTATTTATTTTATTTTATTTTGTTTTACAAAAGTCTGCAGAGTCCGAGTGCAAAATCAATAGGCTAATGCTTACACAACATACAAGAAGAAGTGAGACATTTTAATGAATTGTCATTGTGCAGCTTGCTGCTGCATCTTCCGCACGTTTTGTGCACAACTTTGGCATTATAACAGAGAATACAATTTCCATTGGTGAACTGCAGACTGGACGTTCTTCCATCACTGAGTGTTCCCTGTTATTTATTTGCCTGATTATATACAGTGGGGAAAAAAAGTATTTAGTCAGCCACCAATTGTGCAAGTTCTCCCACTTAAAAAGATGAGAGAGGCCTGTAATTTTCATCATAGGTATACCTCAACTATGAGAGACAAAATTAGAAAAAAAAATCCATAAAATCACATTCTAGGATTTTTAAAGAATTTATTTGCAAAATATGGTGGAAAATAAGTATTTGGTCAATAACAAAATTTCATCTCAATACTTTGTTATATACCCTTTGTTGGCAATGACAGAGGTCAAACATTTTCTGTAAGTCTTCACACACTGTTGCTGGTATTTTGGCCCATTCCTCCATGCAGATCTCCTCTAGAGCAGTAATGTTTTGGGGCTGTCGCTGGGCAACACGGATTTTCAACTCCCTCCAAAGATTTTCTATGGGGTTAAAATCTGGAGACTGGCTAGGCCACTCCAATACCTTGAAATGCTTCTTACGAAGCCAATACTTCATTGCCCGGGCGGTGTGTTTGGAATCACTGTCATGCTGAAAGACCCAGCCACATTTCATCTTCAATGCCCTTGCTGATGGAAGGAGGTTTCACTCAAAATCTCACGATACATTCATTCTTTCGTTTACACGGATCAATCGTCCTGGTCCCTTTGCAGAAAAACAGCCCCAAAGCATGATGTTTCCACCCCCATGCTTCACTGTAGGTATGGTGTTCTTTGGATGCAACTCAGCATTCTTTCTCCTGCAAAAACGACAAGTTGAGTTTTTACCAAAAGTTATATTTTGGTTTCATCTGACCATATTACATTCTCCCAATCCTCTTCTGGATAATCCAAATGCTCTCTAGCAAACTTCAGACGGGCCTGGACATGTACTGGATTAAGCAGGGGGACACGTCTGGCACTGCAGGATTGGAGTCCCTGGCGGCGCAGTGTGTTACTGATGGTAGCCTGTGTTACTTTGGTCCCAGCTCTCTGCAGGTCATTCACTAGGTCCCCCCCGTGTGGTTCTGGGATTTTTGCTCACAGGTCTTGTGATAATTTTGACCCCACGGGTGAGATCTTGCGTGGAGCCCCAGATCGAGGGAGATTATCAGTGTTCTTGTATGTCTTCCATTTTCTAATAATTGCTCCACAGTTGATTTCTTCACACCAAGCAGCTTACCTATTGCAGATTCAGTCTTCCCAGCCTGGTGCAGGTCTACAAATTTGTTTCTGGTGTCCTTTGACAGCTATTTAATCTTGGCCATGGTGGAGTTTGGAGTGTGACTGTTTGAGGTTGTGGACAGGTGTATTTTATACTGATAACGAGTTCAAACAGATGCCATTAATACAGGTAACCAGTGGAGGACAGAGGAGCCTCTTAAAGAAGAAGTTACAGCTCTGTGAGAGCCAGAAATCTTGCTTGTTTGTAGGTGACCAAATACTTATTTTACAGAGGAATTTACCAATTAATTCTTTAAAAATCCTACAATGTGATTTTCTGGATTTTTTTCCCTCATTTTGTCTCTCATAGTTGAGGTATACCTATGATGAAAATTACAGGCCTCTCTCATCTTTTTAAGTGGGAGAGAACTTGCACAATTGGTGGCTGACTAAATACTTTTTTGCCCCACTGTATATATATGTAGTGAAAGAGAGCATAGTATAAGTTCACCGGGTGGAGCCAAGAGTATCCTGTGGAAAATGTGGCTTTACCTTCAGCGTTTAAACCTATAGGGAGTAGCAATGGTTTGAATTAGGAGGAAATAATTTTTTAGAGCATATGAACAGTTTTGGATACTCATAGGAGTGAACTTATGGAAACATTCCATAGACAGTTTGCTTCAGAAGCAATGTGTTTTGAACTACACTGCGAATAGAGGTTTCTGGATAATATATCTAACATGCTTTCCATTGTAGCTTATAGTAGGCATAACTCAGACACTCAAGATTCTTAAAGTAATGAACTGCCATTTTTAAAAGCACATTACATTTGGTCTTTAATCGTACACAAGCTAAGGAAAGGCTAACGTGTTTTGTTTTGTTTCTTCTTAATTCTCTCTCCAGGTTCAAGACTATCATTCCATTGACAACCAGTAACTGATTAAACATGGGCAAAGTAAGCCAAAACGTCTAAATCAGTGTGTCTGCTTGCTTTATGTTGATGTAACGTTTGAATTTTGATCATGTAGCCACCAAGACGTGACCTTTGCCTTCTTTCTCATGGTAACGAATCTCGTTTTCCATCTATTGTAGTTCAGGGAGTATAGGATATCACAGTTTTCTTTATGAAATCTCAGAGGTCGATGAATTGCTCATTAAAAAATTAGATCTGTTGAGAACACCACAATGCCGCAAGTAGACCTGTGGTGGCTCAGTGGTGTTATTTTTTAGTTATTTTATTTTTGATATCTATCTTGTTTATATATAATTTTTTAAATAGTAGCAAAACCCTGCGATCCCCTAAAGCCGTATGGAAATGATGGATAGTAGCAAAACTATTATTAAAGCACACTAATAATTTATTAAACATTATATATTAGTGATGCTTGTAAAATGAAGCATCACTATTGGTATTGCTCTTATTAGGATTAGGGATATGAATAAACCTCTAGCCCTAAGTATTAAACATTGTTTGTGCTATGCACATGAATAATACATCAAAGCATTTCTTATATCGTAGAAGTGTGCCTGGCCGGATGTTTGTTTGCTGAGATAGGTGTTGCTAGGGGTCTGTTGCTGTAGACGTGGAACCCTACAGCTGCTGTGTTGAGTGATAGCTGCTGGACAGGCCTTGAGCATGTGCACAGAAGCATAGGGGCGAGGACTCTGGCTCTGTGCCCTACTAAGACACGCCAGCAAGACCAATATAATGGGGAATAATTGTCGGGAGACAGTGAGTGCTGAGGAGCTTTGAAAATGCACAGTCATGTAGCATTTATGCCCTGTCAGATGTGAGGTCTGCAGCTCTCTGAAGGAGAACGATCCCTCTATAGATTCAGTAGGGTTGAAAGTGTAAGGTTACAGACATTTAAGATGCATACAGGCTTTCTGTCTCTCTCTGTCACACACAAACTGACTTTTGCTGCTGACCATATCATACAACTGCTGCACTGACAGGTGTCAGCTGTCCACTCTATAGTCCCGCCTGGGTTTGGACTAAAGGCCAGATGAGGGAGAGTCTGATTGTTGGTGTAAAATTACATTTTGGGATTATATAAACACGTGTAGCCTGTCCCACCCATGAGCAACTTAAAATACATTTCTGAATTCAGTATAATGCGTGAGATATCACGTATAATGTGTTTTTTTTTTTGGAAAATATATTTGATATATTTATTATATATATACTACCGTTCAAAAGTTTTTAAAGAAATTAATACTTTTGGAAAGATCCATTAAATTGGCAGTTGACGTGAATGGTTACAAAATATTTCTATTTCAAATATATGTGAATTTTCTATTTATCATATACCACAGTTGCCACAAAAACAAAAGAGCAGAGCAGAAAAATGCTTTTAACATTAATATTGGAAAATGTTTCTTGAGCACCAAATCAGCATAATAGAATGATGTCTGAAGTATCATGTGACACTGAAGACTGGAGTAATAGCTGTTAAAATTTAGCTTTGCATCACAAGAAATATACATTTTAAAATTAAAAACAGATATCTTTAAAATGTAGTGACTGTCAAATCGATGTACTTCGCGATGAATGCATCCAAAAAATACAAAGTTTTGTTTAACATAAAAATATATGTGTGTGTACTGTTTATATTTATATGTATATATAAATACATACACATACATGTATATAATTAAGACATCTGTAATATATATTGTATAATATAAATCATATATAAATATGAATATATATATATATATATATACAGTATATAATATATATATACCGTGGGTACAGAAAGTATTCAGACCCCATTAAATTTTTCACTCTTTTTTATATTGCAGCCATTTGCTAAACTCATTTAAGTTCATTTTTTTTCCTCAATAATGTACACACAGCACCCCATATTGAAAGAAAAACACAGAATTGTTGACATTTTGCAGGTTTATTAAAAAAGAAAAACTGAAATATATAACATGGTCCTAAGTATTCAGACCCTTTGCTGTGACATACATATATTTAACTCCGGGTGCTGTCCATTTCTTCTGATCATCCTTGGGATGGTTCTACACCTTCATTTGAGTCAGCTGTGTTTGATTATACTGATTGGACTTGATTAGGAAGCCACACACCTGTCTATATAAGACCTTTACAGCTCACAGTGCATGTCAGAGCGAATGAGAATAATGAGGTCAAAGGAACTGCCTGAATAGAGCTCAGAGACAGAATTGTGGCAAGCACAGATCTGGCCAAGGTTACAAAAAAAAAATCTGCTGCACTTAATGTTACTAGAG
The DNA here is from genome assembly GCA_018155175.1 of Sinocyclocheilus anophthalmus. Taxonomy (NCBI): domain Eukaryota; kingdom Metazoa; phylum Chordata; class Actinopteri; order Cypriniformes; family Cyprinidae; genus Sinocyclocheilus; species Sinocyclocheilus anophthalmus. The sequence goes on from JADLZN010010586.1 coordinate 271,648, forward strand.
CACAGTGGCCTCCATAATCCTTTAAATGGAAGATGTTTGGGATGACCAGAACCCTTCCTAGAGCTGGCCGTTCCGGCCAAATTTAGCTATCGGGGGAGAAGAGCCTTGGTTTGAGAGGTAAAGAAGAACCCAAAGATAATTGTGGCTGAGCTCCAGAGATGCAGTCGAGAAATGGGAGAAAGTTGTAGAAAGTCAACAATCACTGCAGCCCTCCACCAGTCGGGACTTTATAGCAGAGTGGCCCGACGGAAGCCTCTCATCAGTGCAAGACACATGAAAGCCCGCATTGGAGTTTGCTAAAAAAGCACCTGAAGGACTCCAAGATGGTGATAAATAAGATTCTCTGGTCGGATGAGGTCAAGATAGAACTTTTTGGCCTTAATTGTGTGCGGTATGTGTGGAGAAAACCAGGCATGCTCATCACCTGTCCAATACAGTCCCAACAGTGAAGCATGTGGTGGCAGCATTCATGTGTGGGGGTGTTTTTCAGCTGCAGGGCCAGGACGACTGGTTGCAATCGAGGGAAAAATGAATGCGGCCAAGTACAGGGATATCTGGACGAAAACCTTCTCCAGAGTGCACAGGACCTCAGACTGTGCCGAAGGTTTACCTTCAAACAAGACAATTACCCTAAGCACACAGCAAAAATAACGAAGGAGTGGCTTCACAACAACACTGTGACTGTTCTTGAATGACCCAGCCAGAACCCTGACTTAAACCCAATTGAGCATCTCGGGAGAGACTAAAAATGGCTGTCCACCAACGTTTACCATTTAACCTGACAGAACTGGAGAGGATCTGTAAGGAGGAATGGCAGAGGATCCCCAATCCAGGTGTGAAAAACTTGTTGCAAAAGACTCATGGCTGTATTAGATCAAAAAAGTGCTTCTACTAAATACTGAGCAAAGAGTCTGAATACTTAGGACCATGTGATATTTCAGTTTTTCTTTTTAATAAATCTGCAAAAATGTCAAGCAATTCTGTGTTTTCTGTCAATATGGGGTGCTGTGTGTACATGAATGAGGAAAAAAATTAACTTAATGATTTTAGCAAATGGCTGCAATATAACAAAGAGTGAAAAAATTAAGGGGGTCTGAATACTTTCCGGTCAACCCCACTTTGTTATAGAGAATATATATACATACATGTAAATATTTTAAATATATACATGTATGTGTGTGTACTTATATATACATATGTACACAGTACAAACACATATGTGACCCTGGACCACAAAACCAGTCATAAGGGTCAATTTTTCGAAATTGAGATTTATACATAATCTGAAAGCTGAATAATTAAGATTTCCATTGATGTATGGTTTGATAGGATAGGACAATATTGGCCGAGATACAACTATTTGAAAACCTGGAATCTGAGAGTGCAATCAAGATACTGAGAAAATCACCTTTAAAGTTAAAGTCCAAATGAAGTTCTTAGCAATGCATATTACTAATCAAAAATTAAGTTTTGATATATTTACAGTAGGACATTTACAAAATATCTTCATGGAACATAATCTTTACTTAATGTCCTAATGATTTTTGGCATAAAAGAAAAATCAATAATTTTGACCCATACAATGTATTTTTGGCTATTGCTACAAATATAGCCCAGTGACTTAAAACTGGTTTTGTGGTCCAGGGTCACATATGTTATGTAAACACAAACTTTTATTTTGGATGCGATTAATCACGATTAATTGATTTGACAGCACTACTTAAATTGCCATAAATATTTCACAATATTACTGTTTATTGTATTTAAAATGTTTTTTTTTGATAAATGCAAAATTATGTTTGTGTAAGTTTTTTTTCTTGTTTGGATAGATATTTAAGTAAAATTGTTTGGCCTTCATCTTATGACAATGAAAGAAAACATTGTGAATGTTTATTATTCATTGGGTTAGATAAGATTCATCTTGCGACTCTTGGTTTAACGTTCAGTAAAAACTACGACTAAACATCTATAATTTTTGCTATAGGAATTTAGAGGTACAATTGCAGATCAACCTGACTTTGATGCGGGCAGTGATGCAGAGGCCCTCTATAATGCCATGAAAGGCTTTGGTGAGTGTCAGGACTTCTCAACTATAAATATTTAATATGAAGCCAGTGACTGCTATGATATGTCCATATAATCACTTAAAAGTATTCTCTGTTGTGTCACAGGAAGTGACAAGGAAGCCATCTTAGACCTGATTACCTCGCGAAGCAATGCTCAGAGGCAGGAGATCCGTGCTGCCTACAAATCACAATATGGGAAGGTACTGGAAAATCTCCAGCAAACATTCAATAAATGGAGAAAAGGCTTATAGAACAAAATGTGCTCGATCAAAAATACATTATCTGACAGGATTTAATTGATGATCTGAAATACGAGCTGACAGGGAAGTTTGAACGTCTGATTGTGGGTTTGATGAGACCTCCAGCCTATCATGATGCCAAAGAAATCAAGGATGCCATTAAAGTATGTAAGAATCTAGATGCTTTGAGAGTTTGAGACTTTCAGTTTAAATGTGCAGTGCTTGGCTGATTGCGCTGAAATGTACTATTCAAATGCATGGCCTGCACAGATAGTTGTATTCAGATAGATGTGTTATGTTGTAGTATTTCATTCTGTCTTTAATATTTTCTGAAAATATTTTGAATTATTATATTTTTTTCAATATAATAACAAAATGGCTACAGGATTTGTGTTCTATACAATACGTATCTGTCAATCAGCTAAACTGAACAGAATAGTGACTAACAACCTAATATCTAAGCATCATTCATTAAAAGACCAATTACAATATCGGCTATATTCTCTGTTATTTACTGCATGTTCTGTCCTGTGAATCTGTTTTGCTGTTGCTATCATTAGGATACGGTAAGTGATTTTCCTTATTTAATTAAATGGTGATAGTTAGGCCAGTTCTTTAGGGACTGTTAACCATTTTTTCATCTGTATGGCTGTGAAAATGAAAAAGGATTCAGCCAATCAGGACGTCAGTAATAGAAAACATGGAAAAAATGGCTGACAATCCCTTTGGAAAAGAAATAGATTTTTACATATTTAATATTTATTAATCACAAATGAAGAAACTGCTTTGTTTCAATTCTTAATGTTGAGTTTACACTTAAATTGCTGTTTATTGCAGATTTTAACTGCTTCCTGCAAATGCCTTGTTACCATAAGAGACTGCAGGGTTTGAAAAATGTTTACTAACACTGTCCTATATGACAAAATAATCGTCTGTCATTTGAATACATATTAAATGTTGTACTGTAATTTCTCTATGCCATTTCAGTAAATGCACTCATATCCCTCTGAATAATTATACTAGCTGACTGTACATTATCCTGTACAAATAGATTTTCAAATTAAAGAGACAGAGTATGTGATTTGTGCTCAGTAATTGACCCTCTTGCTGTGCTTTAAAGGGAGCAGGAACAGATGAGAAATGTTTGATTGAAATTCTCACTTCAAGAACCAATGAGCAGATTCATAATCTGGTGGCAGCATACAAAGATGGTGAGTTTTTTTTTATACAAGTTAATAAGAAACCAGAGATTCTTCTGAACTGAGGCAAAGCCTGACTCTGCGATTGTTCATAGCATATGGCAGAGACCTTGAAGAGGATGTTATAGGGGACACATCTGGACATTTTAAGAAGATGCTGATTGTTTTGCTTCAGGTGAGTCATATATTAGATCTTTTTTTTAACAATACAGTTTAGTGACAAATGTGATGCGTGTGTGTGTTTAATAATGGTGATTGTCCTGTTTCTCAGGGGACCAGAGAGGAAGATGATGTTGTTAGTGAAGACCTTGTGGAGCAAGATGCTCAAGTGAGTGTGAATATTAAAATATTAGACTTAGAACTACACTGTAAAAAATTCATGTGAAATATACAGTAATTTACTGTATTTGTGCACAGGAAATTACTGTATACCTGTTCACAGTAGAATACTGTAGTTTCAGTCAAAATTGCAGTAATGTAAGAAGTACCGTGAGTGTCACAGTAACCAGCAATGTCTTGCAGAAAATCACAGTCATTTCCAATGTATTGTAGAAAACACAATAACTAATTATGTACTGTAGAAAATCACAGTAATTACCAATGTATTGTAGAAAATACAACAAGCAATTATGTACTGTAGAAAATTACAGTAACCAACAATGTGCTGTAAAAAAAATAATGGATATTATTTATATCCAGCTTAGTTTTCACAAGAGAGGGGGCGTGACTATTTGTAACTTGAATGTGTTTGGCTACTGGTGTCTTTCGATTCCAGTTATTTTACCTGTACAAAAACAGCCCATTATACTGCTTCATACAAACTTTTAATTATTATCATATTATTTTAACTTCAGTATCATAATCATAAATTCACCCCCCAGAATGTGATTTCACCGTACTGCCATACACTAGGGTTTTCTGAAACCGAGCCACTGGGATAGAGAAGGAAAACATAGTAGCCTACACTGGCAGCTGGGTTTCCAGCCAATGACTGCATTTAATTTGACCTCACTGTAATTCAATACCTTTTAGGTTTGAATAGTGAATACAGGAAGCAAATGTATTCTTTAATAAAAATAAAAAAAGACCAGAAGGTCATCAAGATTTTGTTTTCATTTATCATTCTTCACATCTAGCAATAAGTGAAGAATGATAAATGAAGCTTGTTATAATGATGCGCAGTTAACTGTGACTGTTGATAAATGAATATTTATATTTAAATTGTGCAACATGCATTATTTATTTCGTATTCATTTTTTATTTTAATTTTTTTGGGCTGAACCAATATAACTAAACAGCAATGGAACCTGTCGGTACCGATAGTCTAGTGGTATAGTGGTATATGGTATATACTGACATATAGTGCAACTGTGTCTCTGGCGACCCGTGTTCGATTCCTGGCTTAAGGTCCTTTGCTGATCATATTCCTCACCAATCACTACACTGTCCTGTGTAATAAGCACAAAAAAGTTGCACTTGCAAATTAGTGAGTTTTACTTTACAGTTACATGGTTGCTACTGTAAATGAAAACAGCGAAAATATGGTTATTTCTTCTACAATAAGTTACTTGTCACTAGCTGCCAGTTAATTACTGTAGTTCTTTTCTACAGCAAGTTACTTGCCACTTGCTGCCAGTTAATTACTGTAGTTCTTTTCTACAGTAAGTTACTTGTCACTTGCTGCGGGTTAATTACTGTGCTTTTTATACACTAAGTTACTTGTCACTTGGTGCCAGTTAATTACTGTGAATTTCACAGTCAGTTTCTTACAGTGTAGGCCTATAAAAATCCAAATAGTTTCAAACAGATCCTGGATAAATTATACTACAAATCATAATGATGTTGATTATGATTGGTCTGTTGTGACATTCTCTGGTCAAATGTTTTTTTACAATGAGTGTATAACTCTGCGGCCTCTTTCTTCCCACATAAAGAAAATAAAACTTAAAGGTGCGATAGGTGATTGTCTTCAGAAACATTTTTTGTTATGCTGGTTGAAAGTCTCTTTCCATTCCGATAGCAAACATTAAGTTAAGTGGTCTAAATGTATTTATATGTATTTATTTATATATTCTGTGGAAGGCGTAGGAGCAAGAAATGTTCGTCCAATTAAAATGTTCGGTCCGAACATTGTGATAGGCTTTCCTACCTGCCTGTCAAAATATGTATTTGCATACCTCTGCGCACCCTGTTCGCGCAGACAGGGCATTCACTTACGCTGTGCAGACAGAGCGAGAATGGCAGGCAAACAACAACAACCTGACCTTCCTTCCTTCCTTGGTATGGTACTGTTACTAACTGTACTATAAAGTTTTCTCATTAGTAATGTTGTCTCTGGGCATCTGGTCTGTGCGCGTTCATGCGTTCAGGAGGCGTGGCTTTGGACAGTGATTTGCAGGGAGGGTGGGACGTACGCTTTCAGTGCTATCAGGCTAAAGTTAGCATTTTCCAAGATGTCCTACTGCACCTTTAACTGAATATTCTATGCTTATTTACGTATTTATTTGACTCTTTAGTGCATAAAGGATACAGGAAATCTATGCAGTATAATAACATACCCTACCATGCAACATAGCTAGTGTGTTTTTGACCTCCTGACTTGCATCTTGAAAGAATGATTGTGTGTAATCTCACTGTAGGACCTGTATGATGCAGGAGAGGCACAGTGGGGCACAGACGAGGCCAAATTCATCATGCTGCTGGGAAACCGAAGTGTGACCCATTTGCAGTTGGGTATGAGAACCACAGCCACACACTGGACACAGAGATTTCTGCTGACTAACACCCCTCCTCCACTACACAATCTCTCTTCTGTGTCTGTAGCCCTCCTCACTGCACCGCTGATTAAATTTGACCATCAGGTTGCTGCTTTTAAAATCTGAAAGAGAGTGTGTAATGCAACAAACAAAACCATTGTGCAATGACCTAATTGTGATTATGCAAGATGTACCACTGTGCAATATCATGATTGTTAATGAATTTAGATTATTAATGGTTAAAATTAATTGCAATATTCGGATTACCCAATGTAACATAGATCAATTCTGTGTGATGTAACAGCAAATGTATGATTGTGCTTTTCAGTATTTGATGAATACCAGAAAATTGCTGAGAACGCCATTGAGGACAGTATTAAGAGTGAGCTCTCCGGAGACTTTGAAAGACTGATGTTGGCTGTTGGTAAGCTTTGGTACCATGCAATCAATACCTGAAAACTCACTGCTGCATTTTCTCTAAGATCTGCTTTTTTCTTTATCTCCCATAGTTCAGTGCATCAGAAGTAAGCCCATGTACTTTGCCAAACGCCTTTACAAATCCATGAAGGTAGTATTACCTGTTATAATGAATTGTAATGGAGTAAAATTGGTTTTATCAATACATTGTCATTTTCCCCATCTGTCTGCAGGGCCTGGGCACAGCTGATAACACTCTGATCCGCATTATGGTCTCTCGCTCTGAAATTGACATGTTGGACATCAGAGAGTGCTTCAGACTGCGCTATGAGAAATCTCTGTACAATATGATTCAGGTGCAAACACATCAAAATCCAGACTTTTCTTCATTCTCTCAGCGCGTAATGTGCATTACATTTATCATTGTTTGAAATAATTTCCAATAGTGAAGCTTTTCTCCTTGACCTTATAAATGCATTTGTCATTTGTTATGTAGTTACATAGGAAATATGGTTTATTTATGTGGTAGGTGCATTCTTACATTGATGGCTCATATTTTAAATGTTACCCACGGTGTACACATTGTGTGTGTTTGTAAATAAAATAGTAAACAATATATTCTGCCATGTGTTTACGCAACAGGATGATACATCTGGCGAGTACAAGCGCACCCTGCTGAACCTGTGTGGAGGAGATGATGAGTAAGCATTTTTAAGGGTCTTAAAGTGTGTCATTTTATTACATTTGAAAAATCCTAGCTTTATATGCAGAGATAACTATAAGTGAGCCATTCAAAGGCCGATTCCTCTTAAAAACGTAAAGGGATAGTTCACACAAAAATTAAACCTAATACGCACCCTCATGGCGGCTCTTGGATTCATAAAAAATATCTAAAAAATTGTCTGAAGCATGAATGAAGTCATACAGGGTTGGAACAACATGAGAGTGAGTAATTAATGAGAGATTTTCATTTTTGGGTGAACTATCACTTTAAGTAATTATTTTCTAAAATTGTATTTAATGATTTTAGTGGTGCAGGAATCAGAAAATTCACCTTGTAACTTTGAGTCTTGGCTTAAAGAGTCTTTAAATCAGTGTTGCAGTAACTATGAACATTCAGTAGAGAGAGCCATTGGTCCATCATTAAACAGGACAACATATAGTATCCACAGTTTTGGATATTTAGAAACAAGACATGAGTTTCTAAATATACTTTCTTTAAGCGTTCTTTTAATGCACGCTACCATTCAAAAGTTTGAGGTCAGTACAGTTTTAGGTTTTCTTAAGTTAGTCTTCTTATGGCTCCCCAAGGCACATTTTATTTGAGAAAACATTATACAGTAAAACAGTAATATTGTGAAATATTATTTACAATTTAAAATGTTCTATTAAATAGGAAAATGTAATTTATGCCTGGGCACAGCTAAATTTTAGCATCCATTACTCAGGCGTCAGTGGTCAACATGACATTAATTTAATCATTCTAAACACATTCATTTGTGCTCCAAGAACATTCGTATCTTATCATGTGAAAAACACAGTTGTGCTGCTTAATATTTTTGTGGGAATGATGCTACTTTTTTTTCAAGAGTCTTTGATGAATAGAAAGTGCAATAGAACAGCATAATTTGAAATAGAAATCTTTTGTAACATTATAAATGTATTTTTTGATCGATTTAATGCATCCTTGCTGACCCCAAACTTTCAAACAGTGGTGTATTTATGTACTGTACCTCCATAACATACTTTATTATATCATTTAGATGTTCTTGCAGATTTCAGTAAACCAGGGCCAGAGATCAAGAATTGAAGCTATTTTGTTTTTGTCAAGCCCTCAATCCACACATTGTTATTTTGTCAGCACAAAAGACTAAAGAGCTGTTTGTTTCTCAGTATTGCAGGGGAGTTCTTCCCAGAGGCTGCACAGATTGCCTACAAGATGTGGGAAATCAGCGCCATGACCAAAGTCCAGGTTGGAGACCCCCACGTTTTCTCTCAGCGGCATGCATCGTATTACTCTCTGCTCCGGCCAAGCTAGAGTTGATAACTGTGTCATGCACCCTAAACATACAGCGGAGCTTTTGTCTGTGCACAGATAGCATCTGAATGCCACTCGGTTTACTAATCAGAGTCTTGATTTGCTGCCAGTTCCTGTGACACTTTCCCAGTCACTCCATCCCACAGATCTCAGTGTGTCCGTATGTGTGTTTGTGCTGTTGATGTGATGTTGCTGTTAATCAGTTTTACAAATATGCACTGATAGATCAATGTTAAAGAGTGTGCCTGTTTTTTTTGATTTGTAAGTGTATCATTTTGTCTTTCCTATCCATCACTAGTTAAGAGGAACTGTGCGACCATATCAAAATTTTGACCCCGCAAGTGATGCTCAAGCTCTGAGAAAAGCAATGAAGGGATTTGGTGCGTAAAAACACAGTATGTTATGGTTAATAGAATGCATTAGCCAAAGATACTATGAACTGCAAATATAATATATGATTTCCTGTTATTTTTCAGGAACTGATGAAGATACTGTTATTGACATTGTGACGCACAGGAGCAATGCACAGAGACAGGAGATCAGACAGACCTTTAAATCTCTTTTGGGACGGGTACGACACAGTCCTGCCTAGTTTTGTTCCCAATTGAACAGAATGCATTACTGTGGTAACTGTAAATGTGTGTGCATTTGGTATTTTGCTGATTTATAAAGTTGTTTTCCATCAGGAACTCATGGCTGACCTAAAATCAGAACTGTCCAAAAACCTTGAAAGACTCATCCTGGGTCTCATGATGACTCCAGCAGAGTTTGACGCTAAGATGATGAAGAAAGCCATGGAGGTACAGAGAATAAAATTGTAACGGCACAATGGAACCAAACAGAAATCTAATTTGAGCCATAGAAAAGGCTGTTTCATCATTTAAGCAGATCGACCTGCTTTTGCTATTAACCTCTGTGCTCGTTTGTTCACTGGGGGTCAGTGACCTGTCCAAACAAGAGCAGAGGTGATAGTCTCTTTTTACAAGGACTGTTTGCTTCCATGTTGAGTTTCACTGGGTTAGTAAAGAAATTAAGTTAAAAGCAATATTTTAGTCATATGCATGAGTTTACACATAATAATCTAAAGCAATTTGGTATGAAATACCATGTTTATGCTTAAATAGATTAATTAATTTTTTTTTAAAATAGGGCGCAGGAACCGATGAACATTCATTGATTGAGATCCTGGTCACCAGGAGCAACCAGGAGATTCAGGAGATGTGCTCTGCCTATCAGAATGGTAAATAAAAACCTTGCTGTATATGTAATAATGCATGTCCAGCAGGCGGCGCCATTTATTAGCACAGGGGTAGGGGGCAAGTCTGTCCCTAGAGAGCCCGCAGTCTGCAGAGTTCAGCTCCAACCCTGAAAAACAAAACTCACCTGCCTATAGCCCTAGTAATCCCGAAGACATTGATTAGCTTATTTCAGGTGTGTCTGATTAGGGTTGGAGCTGAACTCTGCAGGACTGCGGCTCTCTAGGACCGAACTTACCTACCCCTGATCCAGGCTAATCAGAGAAAAAAAATCTGTGTAATGGGGCATTTACTACAACTTGAAGAATCATGTATTTACAGATCTCTGTATCACTGTATGTCTACCCATATATATTAATTTTCCTTTGCATAGCCTATAAAAAAAGTTTGGAGGATGCCATCGCATCAGATACATCTGGGAAATTCAAACGGATCCTGATATCTTTGGCACAGGTACGTCTACACAGTTCTTGCATCCAAACACTGACTCACAGTTCATACATTGTGCTTTATAAACTTTATTACTATAAACTACTTTAATCTGATGCTGTTTGTCAGGGAGCCCGTGAGGAGGGTCCAGTAGACATGGCCAGGGCCTTGGAGGATGCCCAAGTAAGTGTGAAAAACTTATTAAAAAACTGTCAACTTTTGTCTTTTGTTTACCAAGTATAAAGGAAATGCCAGAGAATTATCATAAGATTTAGTTTTTCTCTACAATGTAAGGTGCTGGCAGATGCATGCAATGCAGACTCCGATGACATGGAGGACAAGTTCATGAGCATTCTGTGCACGAGGAGTTTTCCTCACCTGAGGAGAGGTAATGCAGACACATGTTTGCTACTGGTACACGTGCTAATACATGTTTTCATGAACGCTCCAGCCAACATTCACTATATCTCCTCCAGTGTTCCAGGAATTTGTGAGGTGCAGCAACAAAGATTTCGAACAGATCATAAAGAAGGAGATGTCAGGAGACTTTAAAAATGCCATGTTTGCTATTGGTAAGAACTTTGTCAGTACAATGACCATGCATCAGGAAAAAAAAAATGCTTATTTTATTTTATGACAAATTACTTTGAATTAGATTTTTTTTTATAATACAGGGGTCATATCATCATGAAATCAGAAATTAATTTGAGTTCAGCATACTATCAAAATTAGTTGGGATTGAATGATGAATTAAATTAAAATAATAAATGTAATTAAATTTTAGTTAATTTTGTGATGTGCTCTTATCATTTTTATATTTTTTATAGTTCTATTAGCTTTCATTTGTTTTTATTTCAGTTTTAGTAGTTTTTATAATTCATTAAACTTTAAATTAAAACTTATTCCAGTTAGTTTTAGATTTTGAATGAGTCATCTAAAATTTTCTAATATTGAAGATCTAATATTTAATCCTTTCAGTCTAATATTTATATTTAAATTATTTCAGCTTTATTTCAAAATACAAACAAAACAGTTTTTTATAGTTGTAGATTTAGTTTTAGTTAACAATAACACACTTGTCAGGGTAACAAATTTAATTTAATTTAATGTAATATTAATTTAGGCGGAGGGATAAAAGTACAGTTCATTCAATGGACTGTACTGTTGTTTAACAACATACCAATTGTTCAGCTGAAGAAACATCTTTCTGAAAAAAAAAACTTTCAGTAGACAAAAACACCATAAAACAGTTTTGGAAGTTGTGAAAACTACATGATTTAGGACCTTTATACAGTGTTCCTCTGTAAAGACTGTAAGTCTATCCTTCACAGCCTTGTTTTCATCCACATTAAATTCAATATGATGTCTAACCTGATTAAGGTTTTTATAACAAAGCTGCATACATTGTATACATGCAGTAAAACTGCTACTCATTTTATATGCAAAGAGGTCATCTTAAAGTCTTAAAATTAAATGATGACTCTATTTTCTAACACAAAATCTTGACTAACGTTATAAGGTGTGTATGATATGACTCCTTTAACAATTACATTAGCAAGCAGTGACATTTCTGATCACGTTTTACATACAAAAAGATCATATGACTCCATTCATCTTAAAAAATAGCAATTACACGTGTATATTTTCCAGTGCGGAGTGTGAAGAATCAGCCATCCTACTTTGCTGACCGATTGTACAAAGCCATGAAGGTAAAAGTGCATTATGTAATACACTTTCCTCAACATCTGTCTGTGAGCAGGAGGAACTATCTCAAACAGCTGATTTAGGCCAAGAACATGACATCAGTCAACTCAATGTGCCCATAGAACAAGAAAAAAATCACAACTCGGGTTTCTTTAATATCTTAATTTTTTCTCTTAGACAGCAATGATATGAAAGTGAGAGCAAATGAAGGTTTTTGTCACACACATTTCAATAATGTCTCAAACTCTGCTCAGATTTGATATGATACAAGCAAAAGTCAGAGATCTCAAAACTCAGACATGTGTCATGATTTTTCATCCTACTCTGACTCCTACTGTCTCATAAGAACAATCTGAGTTGATACTGAAATAAAACATAACTGAGGACTCAAATAAGCTCCTTAGCTGATCTCTGAGCAAAATCTTTACTCTGAGTGATGAATTACAGACACTGATTAAAATCATGCTTTACTGAGTAAGTCGCTCACTATGAACTGAAACTTGATTTATGGTCTTAGTTTTTGTGGGCTGAACACACTTATGTAAAGCAACAGTCATGCAGAGCTCATCTGATGACGGCATATCTAATCCAGCAATGGTTCTCAGGCTTGATTATGAGTCACAGGCCCAGTGATGAGCATCTTCACTATTGCTGATGCTTTGCTTCATAAGCATCGCACAGATCAGCGGTCAGGCCAGAGTTTCCTAAGTGCTGTGACTTTCCCTGCAGGGCCTGGGAACAGACGACAGGGCTCTTATCCGTATCATGGTGTCCCGCTCTGAGATTGACCTCTTCAACATCCGCAAAGAGTTCAAAGAAACCCATGACGCCACTTTGCATGAATTCATCCAGGTAGAAACGCTTGTTGTAAGTTGTGTGTTCCTTCTCATACATCCTGCATGCATTTGTGCATGTATTACTGGTGCGATCAGACGAAAAGAGAGTTGTGTAGATATTGTTTTGTCTTACTGTAGGTGTTGCACATCCTCTTTTGGTTAAGTCGAGGGGAACAGAGTGTTTGACAGGTTCCTGCGGTGTACTCGCTCGACTCAGCTGTTTAGGAATTTCCCCAGCATGCTTGACTTCCTCTCAGTGTGCTGATTCTGATTGGTGGAGAGAAAGGAGACAGGAAGTGTTCAGTAACAGGTCTATACTGGCTCTGTAGTCAAAACTCCCTGTAACAACAATAAATTATACATTTTATGCCATTTTTGGGCTTATTTTGCTATTAGTTGGGCCAGTAGGCAAATAAACCAACCGCAAAACAAGCTAATGCATAATTTTATATACAATCAGATATATATATATATATATATATTATCTATATAGATATATAGATATATAGAATATAGAAATAAAAAAAACAGCATGATTTGTTTTAGGATCTTGAGAAAAGCTGCTGATAACAGTCTGTTGAGTGTGTTTTTAAGGTGTTTGTGTCAAAAGATTTATTGTTTTGTAGAATTGTGTGGTTTCATAGCATTCTCATTCGCAATTTCAAGCATTATTTCCATGGAAATGCACTTTAGTCTATGAAGGAAGGAAAGTGCGCTGTTGCTCTCACGGCTCGTACACCACCCAACCCCCCAAAAACAACCCCACCAGTTATCATGAAAGTTTATACAAAATGCTCTGTAATTACGTAATGCAGTGAATTTCATAATGGCTTAATATCATTATGCAACACCAAACTTCCACTGATATGATTACGATGTACGTTCACCAAGTTATTGGTTATGCTTTTATGCTTTATTCCAAAATGTTTGGTCTCACCAAATCATATTCTTTTTTTTTCAGGGTGACACATCAGGAGACTATCGTAAAACCCTTTTGATTATCTGTGGAGGTGAGGATTAGAACACTGTCCGTTGTCCTGGATCTGTTACATGATCTTCATGTCTAGTAACCAGTGCACTGTGTTCCCATTTGTTGTTTGGGAGATGCTAGTCAACATACAGTCTCTGTGCCCTCTGCTGCTGCTGCCATGCCTATGCCAAAGCTAATGAGTAATGACCTATGCAGAAGCCACACCTTGTCCTATTTTTTGAAGTCGTGCACTAAATAAAACATTTTTTTAGAGTTAAAAGCACTTTTTATGGTGTTACCGTACTACTAGTGCTTTATTTGTTACCCAACATCCTGTTTAAATTGATCACCCCAGAAATAAAAGACGTGATCGTGTTTCAGTTTGTGTTGTTAAATGGTCACCAATGTTGTTGTTTTTTAATACCAAAAGTTGCTTCAAATCTAGTACAAAATGTGGTGATATGCTTCTGAACACAGTACCATGTTTATCATACAAAAGTCAACAAATAAAATTAATTACTATAGGTGCGGTCACAATTTATGTTGCTCAGCGAGTTTTCATAGGTGAAATCCAGTCATTTCCACATGATTAGGAATTTCGGTTCAGGGTAAAATATTCCCACACGCAGATTTTGCAACAGGTTTAAGTTGGTCACTTACACTGTTGACAATAGACAATGGACCTTGTGACCACACCTTTAGTATTTTCATGAATTGCATATGTTCATCGATTTGCACAATTATTATTATGATATACTCTATAGGCTGAATAGGAAAACTGACAATTTAGTTTTTTAAGGCCCATTCACTCCATGGATGATAACTATAACAATAAAGATGTAGTTAAAAAAATAGTTCTGAATTTTAAAAGAATAAAGTTAAGTCCACACCACAACTATAATGATAACGGCACAGAGGAAAGAAATTGTTGGAATCACTTTCAGAATGATTTTTCTCCCCAGCTGATGAACACTACAAACTTTGACAGCCAATCAGAATCTATCCTGCTTTCTCGAACATTTAATGCAACGGAACGTTGTGGACACTAATTTAGTTAACGTTATAGTTATCGTTTTTGGTGTGAACAGGCATTTAATGATGTAGCAGCCAATATTTCCCAAAACAAATTGTTGTTAGTTCAGATCAAGTTTATGCCCACTTAAAGAAAAATCTTATTTTTATGTAGAATGGGTCATGTATTCTTTTATTCTGTGTAGTTAGTGCAGGTGACAAATTAATTTTCAGTTGACAACAGAAGATACAGGAAAAACGTTCCTACTTTTTAAAAGCTGGACAGTTTTGCTCTTCTACCTGTGCTTGATTATATAAGTAGTTGCATTTAATTATTTGCATTTGACATAGACTTTCTACTGATGTTCGTGACCCTTTGATCCAAAAAAATGGAAACCACTGGCCTAAAACATCAAGTATTTCTTTCTTTTCATGTCCTTATTTTCATTAGTGGTCTGAATAGCTGATTCGCCCAGATCAGTCATTAACTTTATTTACATTACAGATGCACCACATTAGGAAATTCCCTCCTGTTGTAATCTATGTAACTCTGTTCTTAATAGGAAATATCTGGTAATAAATTGCAGATGGTAAATGTGATATTTGATGTTCGGTAGATTTGATTTACTTTTCAAAAGATAAATCATGCATTATGATGTTGATTAAAAAAGTAAAATGATGTTCTAAAAATGAAGAGAAAATACAGGGCTTGATAGTACTTGCTGAACCTTAGTGTCTGCCCTAAATACATTGCATTTATTGGATTTCTCGATGCACATCACACCTTAATTACACATCATGTGCCATTTTCGAGAGATTTTTTTTTTTTTTGGAAAATTGAACTTCAATGCATTTTCTGTTCTCTTGGGCTTCGCACCAGTTTCAAGAGAGGTTTCGCAGTTAGCAGACAGCAACAGTATTGTCATCTGCTGATTTCAGGGTGTGAGTAGAGGCACAAATGTTTAAATGACCCTTCAAACCATCAATTCATTATACTCTTGTCTGCATCTATGTGTATATGTGCGTGCACGCATGTGTTTGTGTGTGTGTGTGTGTGTGTGTGTGTGCAGACATGTCTTTGTGTGAGTGCAGCTGTTGTCAGGCCATCTTTAGTTAAAAGAGGAAAGAAGAAAAAAGCTTGTGGGGCTAGAGGAAATCCCCTGCAAGTAGACCAACATCCCAGTCACCATCGATGATGTCTGCAATAGCAATAACATTGTTAAATTCAGAACAAAACATCAAATGCATGATCATAATGAAATTTTCGACTGCGTGTGAACAGTTGCACATGCAAAAGCAAAGACAAAACTGAACAATCCAGGGTGTTACGAGATGCTTAATGTCAGAGGTAACAAAAGGTTACTATGCAGACAAAACTTAAACAGCATAACATAAGTGTACTTTCTGTTGATTTTACAAAAGCTGCATGCAGTTTTGCATTTAAGAAATGTAAGGTTATTTGTCAGTGCACTTTCCGTTGTGCCTATAATTGTGATTACTTTTTAGTGGCTTTAAAACTTTTGAAAGACAACTAAAATGCAATTATACTTGTTTTATGACCTTTATCCTTTGTTGAGCTTTATTTATGGGACCATTTCGAGACAAATGCATGTAGACTTATGGTGTATTATAATCCACTAACATAAGATCAGGCATTAAACTGCTGATTTATGTAGTTAGTTTAAATAATTTGATGTAATAATCCTTCACTCCTGTTTACAACATACTATGGCATTGTAAACAGTCAAAATATGCTATGTTACTATTAAATATATCTGTTGTCTGGTAACACTTAGCTAAGCAGTCTCAAGTTCCTTGACGCATACCAGGTCCCACTTTTGAGCTAAAAAAATATCAGGGCCTTTCACTATGTGGGAATTTCCCCTTCTGTTTAAAAACACAGCAAACGCTTCCCCCATTGCCACCAGTTTCCTTAAAAATGCCTCTCGGACACAAGTATAATGTTTAGGTGAGTAACCATGTTTTTTTTTTTTTTTATTAATAGAAAGAAAATTGATGTATCTTTTTTAAAGCTTGGATAAAAATGGGAAATTATATCAGTAAATCAGTAAAGTTTGATTCCATAAAAGCTGTGACAAAAGGGAATTTATTTTTTGATGATTATGTTGATTGTAGTAGTAAATTTCAAAGGAAATTTGAATAAAAGTCACCTATTAATGTATTGTTTACTAAAAGGTGTGTTGTCCATTCAAACTGGACCAATCTAACTTTCTAAACAGTATTTAGCTTTTTTAATTGATTCCTTTTTTGTAAACACTATCTTTGAGTGCATTTCATTTAATTAAACAAATGCATATATTTCAGTTGGACACTCATTTGGACACTCTTTACTGTACATGCAGCTGTACAAGTTTTAAAGTTGCTTGATTGTTGACCTCCGGTATTTAAAATAAATCATATTGCAAGTGTTTTTATTGTTTGTATTATTTTTTTTATTAGGTAACCACTTAAATGTATCATTAAACACACATTTAGATCGCATATGTGGCAGAATCTAGCACGTGTGTGATGTTAATCCTGATACCACAGTGGTAAATTTCCACAAGATGTCACCATTTATTTTCAATGCAGGGTAAGATTTACGAAGAGGATATTAGGGTAATCATTTTGGTGATGGCTGCCTTATCAATGATACTTAAAAACGGTGTCATAAAGTTGCATTAAATTTCCTGTAAGAATATTATTGCTCTATGGTGTTGTAATGATGGAAACTGAACTCATACTTGGATTACAGGACAAAAAGCTTAAATATAATGGTATCATTGGAAACATGCTGAAAATTACAAACAAATAGACACCCTCTCTTCATAATGGAGAAAAAAATATATCATAAAGTCAAAACTCCTGACCGCTTTGTTACTGTCAGTAGGTTATTGTATATACTGTGGAATATTTTGACAATAAAATTCCTAATAGCCTATGCCAAGCATGTTTCACCCCTTTGCAAAATTGCACCCCTCATCATGACTGTATTTTAAAAGCATTTTCTAATGCATATTTAAAAACGTACTGTACATCATACTGCAGTATAAACACAGACATATAGTGTAGTGATTATGTTAAGAATGCTGAAAATATTTACGATGTACAAACATTTCAGTCATTTGCTTATAATGGTTGAACTTCCAGAATTGGCCAATAATGACAACTCTTCTGTTACCCAATTTAACTATTATCTATTATCTGTTTCCTTGTGAATTTTTTAATTTCTTCATGTACTAGTGAAATTAGCACAACTCAGATTCAAGAAATATTAGAGAATGAGTTGAAATTTGTATTTTCATTTTTGTTTTTCATTTTCAGGTTAACTAATGGGGGTTAGAACAGCTGAGATAGCCAATTTAATTTCCTGCTGTTTAGTGAATGCATAGCTACATTTAAGCCCTGTATGTTGCATATGTGGGCCAAAAATAATGCACCAGAGACACAATGATATGCATATTCTTTATAAAACTATTTGTTTTGTCAATGAAAATAAATTGTATGATAAAGTGCAGTTTATGTGTGTCTGTGCCATTGTGTGTGTGTCTAACTTTAATTGGATCCAGGTGGATTATAACGGTAATAAGTGGGCCTACTCTAAATAAAGAGTAAAGGACGCCTTGCAACTTTTTTTAAAATTACATTTACAAATATAAATCTGAAACATGTTAGGATATCTAATATTGATTAGATATATTTTACCCACACATGTAAACTACAGTCACATATGTATTTATATTCTATCCTGTTACGAACTACTAAAAACATATTTACAATTTTTGGTAGGCTTTAACGTTGATCACAACGTTTCACATTAGACATTAGACAGCAGAACTAGTGCAGGGAAACATTAACGTCAAATGAACAGCAGGCGCTCCAAAAACGAATCATTAAAAGTTAATGTTCTATCAAAACACGACGATCAATCATAGAATGTGAAGATGAGTCCATTTTTTCTATAGTAGCCTATGTGAGATCAGTCACTGAAATAGTACAGCCACTAAGCCAATATATTTAAAGGGGTAATATGATGTTGCTAAAAAGAACATTATTTGGTGTATTTGGTGTAATGAAATGTGTTTATGCGGTTTAATCTTTCACTAATTGTACTGAATCGATCCGAGCGGTTCGTAATAAGAATCGATTCGCAATGATCCACGAACCGAGGAGTGTCCGGAGCTGACTCATTTGAGAGATTTTAAAGGACCGGAAATATGTTTGTGGCCTGATTATGACAGATCTTATTAAATTATCTTAAAAAATTGCATTTTTATTAAAGCATACAAAACCTTTGGTTTTTAGTATTGTAAAAGCAAATTATATTTATGTTCTAAATTACATGATGTTTTTACAAGTAAACGCTGGCTGAAAAACGTAGAAAAACGTTATTGTGATGCATGCTAAAAAATGTCTTTATTTGAACGTTTCAGAGCGTGTTATAAGGGACCACTTGATGGCGCAATTACGTTCTGACGTGAAAGAATCGAACGAACCGTTTGAATGAACCGATTCGCGGAAATGAGTCGGACTTCCCATCACTAGAGTGAACGCGGCTCTGTTTACATCTGCGGAATTTCCCAGCTCGCGCCGCGAACCACTTCCGCAAACCTCCGGCCGATCAAAGACGCGTCTCCGTCAAGGTACAGAAAGAGCTCCTCTTTTCATAAAAAACAAAAAACTAGCGGTAAAATACAGGTATGTATAAACGTTATCGTGCGACCGTTATGTTTTATCCTCTTTTCAGACATTACCGTGCGTATTTAGGTGCTGTTTGTGGCTTTAGGGAGAGCTAGCGTGAAAGCTTTTGTCTGCTAGCATGATAAACACATCACCTGCTGTTAGCCGGATGCTAAGCTAATATCATCACATTTGTTTTGAAAGTGAGTCATTTATTTAGAACACAAAATACGTTGGCTTTGACCTTGTGTGGGTAGGGGCTTTCGGCTCATTCTTAATAAAAGCTTAAGGTTTCCATACCGTGTCTGTTTGAGGTCGTATTGTTAAGTGAAGTCATTTGAGAGCTGTTGATTAAGAGAGCTTGGAGGAGATTAGAAATAAACATGATCCTCTAGATAAGGTTTCCTCTGGTCTAAGGTCACCGTGATGTTGACACTAGTAGAGCTGTTTAAACAGGTCTTGTCATGGAAAGGAAAGTGAAAGGGTTTAGCTTTAGATTTACCTTTAGATTTACTTTTGCTGTGTAGGTATGTGGCTATGTTTTTTGGTGTTCAAGAGCTTGTTATTGAGAAATTGTCTTACTAGGATATGACATCTTGTCTGGTGGCGCATGATTATTCCTTTGTTTGGCTGCTGGTTTTACCTGTCACTTAGCGTAAATGTCATTTGTCATGGTTATATGGGAGTGAGGATTTATGCTGGTCTTGGTTGATTGACTTATTAAACGCTGATGGGAAAATCATAAACTGTTTTAGAATATCTTAATGACTGCTATGACACATTTAGTTAGGAATATGATATCAAAGATGTGCATTCAAATCATTATGTCTTGAAATAGCCAAAGAGAAATCCCCAAGATGCCATTATTCAAATGCCTCTCTTTGAATTGCAAATCAACAATCTTTATGCACTTCTATGCTGTCAGTGCTAATCTGAGAGTTTTGTTTTACCTGTCTGTACAGTACACACAAATGAATGACCTCCTGATTTCTTTGTTTTAGTACAGGGAAACATGTTTGGTAAGTGACGGGGGTGACAGATGGAGGGAAAAGGCCCATATCGCATCTATGACCCCGGTGGGAGCGATTGCCAGGTGAAAGACGAGGCCAGCAGCCTCAGCTACAGACAGCTGCTAGAGGAAAACACCGTTTTGAGGGAGAGAATGAAAGGTCTGAAGAGTTTAGGTGAGGGATTATAAACTGCCTGCCACCTATTTTTAATGCCTTTGAGAATCATGAACCTGATTGATTCCGGCTCATTCAGTTAATATACTCCACCTGGGAAGATTTTATAAAAATCACCTTAATATTTTCAATTTCAACATCTGTCAGTGACTAAGTTGAGGTTACATATAGTTAAATGCCTTACATGTTGCTCATTCTGGGCATCTGAGTCATTAACCCCTTTATTAGTTCACTGGTATCTTGTGTTGCTAATTTAGACTTCAAGGTCTATTGTTGGATCAGAAATGAAGCGATTCTGGATTTTCAGCTTTTAGCAGCTGGTGCCGTGTTGCAGTAACTCACACATTTGACATGCAATTGTTTCAGGGCAGCTGTTTTTTTATTATGTGTGCTTATGTCATGTAACCCATTGTTTTCTCGTGACTGGAAGGAGACCTGTTAGAGGAGTCTCAGACAGAGGCAGCCAAGCTTCGGAAGAGGGTGGAGGAGCTGGTGCGGGATAACGAAGCACTGAAGTCGTCCACGACCAGCTTTGCCTCCAGTCTTTGCATGGGCACCCCTGTTCAGACAGACACACAAGGTACAGTTATATCAATATTCTGATCAATATTCAATATTCTGACCTGTTTTTTTAACCAGATCTCTTGTGATTGTGGCTTCCTTTAGGTCATGGAAAACATCACGCTTATCCTACAACAGAAAGACAAGAATCTCGGGATTGTTTAACTGGAAATACTTTACAACCAGAGGCAACCGTAAGCACTTCTACTGAAACTTTTGGAAACATGCTATCAAAACGATACCATTATATAGGGCCTTTCGCACCACTTTAGTTCCAGAACTAAATGTACAGTACTAAAGTACTGGGACGATTTTGCTCGAACTATTTCCCAGTACAATTTACATGGTTTCATTAGCACCGACAGTGTGTACTAGGAAGTGACGTAAGCCGGTTGGCAGCGACGTCATTCGTGCGCAGTGTTCAACAACGGAAACAAAGAAGAACAACGTTAACAACAGGAGGATGGAGGACGTTTTGTTCCTTCGAATTCCTACTGGATTTCCTCCGTTGCGTAAATGTTCAAAAGTGCCTGCACTTCAGTGTCTGTCCATCTATCGCTGTTCTCCATACTTGCGAAATAAGTTGACGTAGTTTTCGTACGCGTTTGGCCAATCAATGTCTACTTGCGTCACAGGTAGTGCCAGTTGTGCTGGTTAGACTGCTCCGGAGTAGGAGCTTATTTGGTTCTCGAAAAAGGCAGTCCGGTACTAAAATTGCACCCAGTTCCGGCGGTGCGAACACGCCATAAAGTGGGTAGTTCCACAATTAGTTCTAGTACTATGAAAAGGTTCCCGCGGTGCGAAAGGCCCTTATGACTTTAAGGTCACAAGTCAATTATGTTATGTAACATAGTAATGTAACTTTCAGTTTTGCGAATTGCTGTTTATTTGATTACCATGTGAAGTAAAAACAGTAAAATACCTTTATGAGTTTATCATAACACGGTATAACTTGTTGAATTACCATTATACCTTTGAAGTTGTGAAAACAGTATGGTATTCACATGTTGTGCAAATCCCATACTGGGAATATAACTTCCAATTTTGTGAATTGCTGGCTATTTTGGTTTGATGTGAACAGTGAAATATCCTTTATGACTTCATATTGTATGCGATTATCGCAATGCACGTGTTATGATATATTCCCCACATAACTGTGCTAAACATAAACATATTGTTTCGCAACATGCTGTATAAATCTAATGCGGATTTAACTTCTCGTTTTAGTTGTAATTTTTCCTCATTTGTGAATGGTAAAATGTTCTTTATGAGTTGGTATTCTGTGTGACAGTCAGAACAAGTGTTGCAACGCTGTGAATTCTTGTGTTTACAGGAAAATTCATCTGAGTTTGAGGTGGTGAATATGGAAGAGAAGACGGCCTCGGAAACCCAGACGGTGAGTTTTAGGGATGTTAGGAAATCCTGGGCAGCTGCAGTCACTCAACTGCACGTGTGAACTTTGTGTGTATTTTGCTGGATTGTTGCTCCGTTTCGAACATTCCATATTCTGTCATTCTGTGCCACGCATGTAAGTCATGTGTGCCACATTCCAGTCACGGTAGTTGCTCAGCTGTTTTTTGCTGCCGTTCCTTATCAGGGATTTGTTCATCATAATGAATCAACCTATCTGTATGAGGCTGTTCCTTGGATGACTCGGAGGGAAATTCCAGGATAGTAGCAGATAGACTGAAAAACTCATGAGTGTGTATCAGTTTATGGAATACCTCTTTGGTTAGGTTTACAAAAACTTCTGTTCACAAATTTGCAAAACTGGAAATGTTTATATAGAGGTATTTAAGTTTTTTTTTCAGTTTATGGTTTCGCAGTGCTCTTCCTATGTATCGGGGATGATGAAGTCTAGATATTGACAGCAAAAGTGCCACTTGATCCCTAGTGATTGGTATTATATGTTGGGTTGTTTTGGGGAAGAATATTTAGGTCAACTCTGCTTTATAATGCAGGCTGGAGTGATTCACCTGCCACAGGAGAACATGGAGCTGGCAAGTCAACTCCGGCGACTGGAGAGTTCTTTTAGTGTATTTGCTGAAGAGTCCAATCCCAACCAGCTGCTGTCTCACCTGGGCCGCATGGCTGTGGAATTCCACCACTTATCATCCAAGGTCCAGAAGAACGAACAGAGAACATCTCTCTTACAGGTGAGATGGCTGTGCTTGTGACACCTTTTAAGCCTCTGTATTGGCTATTATTTGTGTTATGTGAATTAATCAATGTTTGATTTACTGAGAATTTAATTCGCTCTTATCTCTAGACGCTCTGCGAACAGCTAAGACAAGAAAACAATGAGCTTAGGAAAAAAATGGAGGAGGACCTCCAGTATCGTAACATTGATTTTGAACAGCTGAGGTAATTCAATTCACTTTTATATTCATTATCATAAAGTCATCTTTTAATTTACTCATGGAACAACTAAAAACAAAAAAAAGCCCATTGTGAATCTGTGAGGAATCAGTGTGAGTAAACTGTGAAAATATAATAAGGGGCCACAGTATTTCTCGCTGTGCTGGAATTGAGGGGTCTTTCCATCTGATGCTTGTTCTCTGACTGTGTCAAATAGAGAATCCTGCAATTCTTTTTTTCATTTTCCAGTTTTAATTTTGGTTCTGTGTACTCTGGACAGGCAGGAGAACTTGAAACTGAAGGAGCAGGTCAGTGGAGGAGCCCAAAAACCCCGTCACCGCTATCGAGCAAACAGGGGGGGGCACCCACAACAAGTCTCCCCCACCCCTGTCAAAACTGCAAGAGACCACCAAACGACACTAAGGTGGAATGACACCACAGGACAATATGCTCACAACATTGAGTACCAAACTCTATAAGAATAAAGAACTCCAAAAGGTTGTATTAATTCCCCATAGAGACATAGATTCACACTAGTAGAATCCAAACGTTTCGTTACTCAATTTGTAGGTTGTGTGGTGGTGTGTGGTTGGTGTGTGGTAGTTGTGTGTGTGTGTGTCGTTAAGGGTTCGTGGGTCGTGGGGCCATACGGGGGTGTTGGGGTGTGGGGTGGGTGGTGTCTGTTCTAGTGGTCTGGGCGGTTTTGTTAGCTTTTTCAGTGGGAGTTCTTAGAAAAAAAGAAAAAAAAAGAACCAATGTGCAAATTGCTCCCCGGTTTCTAAATTGAGAGGCGTCTTATTGAGTCACTTTTGCCATTTAGATTAGTTTTGGGAATACCACCTTGGTTCTGAATACTGCTCTTCCTCAATGGTCTTTCTGTTGAAGTTCCTCGTTTGTGGGCTTTTTTTCACGGTATGACTAAATATTGAAGAACAATACACATGGTCATTGTGTTGCATTCTGACTCAACCTAAAGACTGCTGTACTGTAGTATGATGGGAAACTTCTTTGGTCAGTCATGAACTAATTGCTGTGATTGATTACATGTTATGTTATCAGTTTTCAGTTTAAAGTCTAGCAGGGATATTTTATGACATTTAAATGGGAAGCTAATTCATACTGAGTTTCAGTTCTGCTGAAAAGATATGGGATGGATACAGATTTGGCCATTATTTATTGGTCACTTTTTATTTGACAGAGCAAGGGATTATACTTTAGTGTCTCTTGGTTTAATATTTTTAAAGTTTTGCAAACAAATTCCACTTCATTAAATATTAACACATTAACAATTTAGGTAACTCGGGGTTCGAAAGGTGTGGAGCTGTTTCTGAATGTCTAGTAAAGGGGATATACAAAGTGATAATAGCGAAAGAAGACACGGTCAGGGAGCAGGGAGATAGCGAATACTACCTGGTTGCTATTTTCTCTTGTCAATTTTGGGGGCCGGGTGTCATGTATGGTCTTCGAGTTTTTTGTAAGTCCGGGAATCTATCTTTGTTTATTTTTGTTTAAAAATGTTAACATTTTAGAGTTGACTTGGTACTGAAGTACTAGTATTTGGCTGCAAATGCATAATTGAAATATTATTATTTTTTAAAATTATTATTATTATTCAAATTTACAGTCTGGTAAAGCTGTGGAAAAAACGCCATCTAAGGCTTGCGATCCGGAGGTGTATGAGAAAAAGATCAAACTTCTGGAGAAACAGAGGAAAGATGTAAGAACTTTTTGAGGTCCCCTGCTTTCTTTATGTTTGCTTTACTGCTGTCATAGTTTCCCATTTGACTCTGACGTGTAAACTGTTGCATTTGACCTTTCTCAGGTACTGGAGGTGAACAAACAGTGGGACATTCAGTGGAATTCAATGAAGACACAGTTTGAGCAGAAGGTACATAACAACATGCACCTAGAAATGCTCTATAAATATGTTCCAGTTGGCCTTGTAACCTTTGTGGCTCACCTTATTGATAGTAAAAAAAAAAAAAGAAACACATAAAGAAACATGAATCACGCTACTATGTAACAACAAGTGCTTGATGAGTCCAGCTAGCTGGTGTGTGAATGGTGGGAGATCGAAGCATATGAATCATCACATGAAATTCCTGTATAACGTGTAGGGTGTTGACAGGTCCTGTTACTGCATTTGGGTGGTGGTGGAAATGCTGTTGGGGCAAAGGAATGGAAAGCAGTTCTGTGTGTGTTTCACAGTGTTGCACACCAGACCACAGGCCCCTCCTGTCACACCTCTGGCAGAATTTCCCTCACCTCGCCGGTACCCACTGTCTTCCTGTTGTGGCTCGCCATAGGGGCTGGCCAAGTTTGCAAAGCCACGTGATCTCACGGCCCAGAGATAGTGATGCCTGTTGCATCTCTGCATCTGCTCGGTCTGATAGAGGAGAGAGGAAAAAATAGAAATAAAAAAGCATACCGGGGCTGTTTTTCTACACGCATCCTCTGTCGTCATGGGGTGATTGTGTTAAAACTCAGAGCAGTGGAACAAAAACAACTCAATTTTTTTGTTATTCTTATTGCTTTGTTTTCCATTTTTGCGGTTTACTATTTTTTATCAATCTTTCTTTGATAAAAATAGATTACAACCCCTTATCAAACTTCTGATAAAGGCACACTCGGGCATGTAGATTAAAACAAATTGTAATATACAACATTTTTGCCCAGTTCAGTGCAGCTCTGTAACTAATGGTCCATTATTTTGTGTTAGAATGGCCTGTTAACAGATGTATCTGAAACCAATTTACAAAAACAAACTGTCAGATGAGCCTTCATCAATTTATGACTTTGCCCTCCTTTATAGATCACAGACCTACGGCAGCGGCTTGCTGACTCCCAAAAGGCTGTGCTTGAGCTCGAAGCAGAACGTGAACTGAGACAAAGAGATTATGACAAAAAACTCCTCCTCGCAAAGTCTAAGATCGACAATGTGCAGGTACACCCTAGTCTCAGCGGCAGACGCCACATCCACAGTCAATCTGTACTTATTACTTTTAGGTGGAGAGAAATTCTGATTTAAAAAGTTAACTCGTTTCCTCTATTCATACGTTGGTTTCCTGGCTATTTGAATATATTTATTGATATTATATATATATATATATATTATAATCAATAATCGTATATTATATGTAATATATATATATATATGTATCTATATTATGTTATATAATGTATATATATATTGTATATATGATATATATATATATGTATTATTTTATATATATTATATGTGATATATTATAGATAGAATAACAAAATGTAATAATGGGTATATTGTATAACTGTATATATATATATATTATATTTCTATATATGTATATATATATGTAGGTATGTTATGTCAGCCTGTCTTGTGGTTTAATCCAGATAAACTTATCCCTAAATAAAAAATAAGCTTTACATTTTTGTCAGACAGTCTCTTCCTGTGTAAGTCTTTTTTTTTCTAAAAAAGAAGACCATTAATAAGCCCTTCTTTATTAATGTATTTATTTATTAAGAATTTAAATGTTCTTACTCGTTATGGAACATTTAGCTGTATTTGCACCCCTGTGGAGCTCAATGAAGGCTTCAAATAGTCATTCGGTGCTTTCAGTTTTCTCATGGGAAGCACCAGTCATTCCCATTAGTTGACCATATGACATTCTTAGTATATAGCAGTGGTTTCCTTTCAGTCCCGGAGGGGACAGTCAAGCATGCCACAAATAAACTGCCTTATAGTTTTAATGAGTGTCAGATATTGTAATTATAATACTGTTGATTTTGCCATGAATATAACCATTGCTGCTGATATGGTGTTCAGTCATAAAGAATTTGTTAGTGTCATAGACATCATGTGACAACTGGTTTCATTTTCACATCTACTGCCTACTTATCTTTACATCTCAATGCTCTCATGGTTTTTAGTTTTTTTTACGAGTTATGGACAGCATTACAAAAGTTTTTTCAGCATGACTCGCCCCCACAGCAGACCACAGATGTTCCATAAGAGAGGCACACCAAAATTTTGTGTCTGATGCTAGTATGTCATACATGCTTGTAGTCATTAAAAATGCATTTTTATGATATCGAAATTGAAAAAATTATGTTGACCACAGGTTTTTGTATTACATGCTTTGAAGGTCATAAGAGTTTCATGTGGGCAGACTGGCATGTGTCGGGTGCTTTGACAAATGCTTGCTTGTGATTGAGTTGTTGTTTTTTTTATTTGAAGACATTAAGTATTCAAAGTCATGTGATAATTTCCATTTTGCAAAACATCCTTACAGAAAGCGAGTTGCAGGTAAACCTCAAAGACATCCTTGAGCACCCAAATGTAGCGCAGTAATTTTAACTAAAGAGTGTGTTGTTAGACTTTTTCCTAATTGCAATACGGGAAATGAACTTGCACTTTTTTTATCTAATTAATCAAAACTATCATTTGATTAAGGTAGCCAATTAATTACTGGTTGCAGCCCTACTGGAAATATGTGACATTTATAGTAAGATGCTTTTAAAGACAGTCCCTCACTTCACTAGTGTCAAACAATAAATGACCCTTACAATATTTTTGACTGTATAAAGTTTAGATATATGTCCAAGTGACTGTGTTTTGCTCTCATGGCTAACCAGTGTATTTCTAAATGTTGTATTAGGGCGAGAAGGAGTGCCTCACCTCGGAAACATGTGAGTTGAAACAAAAGGTGCGTTACCTGCAGGACCAGTTGCTGCCACTTACTAAACAAAGAGAATACCAGGAGAAAGAGATCCAGCGGCTTAATAGGGTCAGTAAAGCACACACAGCTTTCCATTGTCATTTAGTTAGGCAGGCACTAATCCAAAGCCCTATGGCATTTGTAAAAGAAATGCATTTTCTTATTTATTTAGTGTACTACCGTTCAAATGTTTGGGGTCGATAAGTTTTTTTTTTTTTTTTTTTTTTTTTTTTAAAGTCTCATGCTCACCAAGGCTGGATTTTTTTTTTTTTACTTTTCTTTTTGAATATATGTTTTAAAATGTAATTTATTCCTGTAGTGGCAAAGCTGATTTTTCAGCAGCCATTACTCCAGTTTCAATGTCACATGATCCTTCCGAAATCACTCTAATGTGCTGATTTGGTGCTAAAGAAACATTTCTTATTAATGTTGTGCTGATTAAAATTGGTTTTGCTTAATATTGTTTTAAATTCAAACATCAGTTCTGATTGTATTGTCTCTTTTACAGGCATTAGAGGAAGCTTTGAACCTCCACTCTCCCTCTTCCACCCAGCCAGGCATGAACCTGGGAGAAGGTGTGGCCAACCTGAGACAGCAGGAGCTGCACACACAGATAGCTGTATTGAAGGAGCAGGTACAAACACTTGAAGACACTGATACATCTTGTTGTCAAATGTTAAAAACAACATTCTTCTTGTCAAATGTTAGTGGAATAAGTGGGGACCACTCTAAATGTTATAATTTATTATTGACCGCAGTAAAATTCGTACATTTGTGTGTCTCAAGTGTGCAAATACTGTGGGGTCACAGTATACACTAACATTGCACAGTGCCCTACTGTGGTCAGATGAGCTCAAAGAGTGAATAAGCTCCTCGGGACGCTTGAGTTTTCTCATTGCGTCAAATTGTTTCGGAGGTTCTCTAGGAGTTAAGGTTTCACTCATTGAAACTACATGAATTGATTCTGCAGACATTTTACCTCATTTATCAAACATGCTTTGTAAGAAATGTGTCAAGGTTCCACAGTGAGTCATAGAGTTTGCTTGAGGTTTGATAGCTTCCTTCATCCTTACAGTCTGCTGAAATGCACCAGTGGCTGCAGAGATCTTGTAGATTTGCATCCTCATCACATGCAATTTTTTTCAGGTGAAAATCTTTGAAGAGGATTTCCGGAAGGAGAGGAGCGACAGAGAGAGGATGAACGAAGAGAAAGAAGACCTGAGGCGGCAGGTGGAAAGGCTGCAGGGTCAATTGACCAATCTGACGAATCAGGTCAGTAACTACACGGACCCATAGACTGTCAGCTCTAACCAATGAAACTACTCCAGAGAAATGCCCAGTTGGTTAATAATGAGACATGAAAGAATCTTATGCAAGTTCTGAATTCACTATCTCTGTTTCTCAGCTTCATCAAGCACAGAATGAGTGTCAGAGAGAGCGTGCCGAGAGGTGTAAACTAGAGAGACTTCAGATGCAACATAAGCAGGTAAATGTGCCACATTGACACCACCTTGTGGTAGAAGCTGTTATTAATACAGATCACAGTCTACAAATGTGGTAGAATCCCTAAACGGAAGACAACCGGAACTTATTTAGATTTTGTTTTTCAATGTTTTGGAGGGGCAACAGGAAAGGAGGACGTCCGATCCCACTTCTGGCTCGGCTAATGGCCCGATGAGCCCTCCATACTGTGGCCCGTTTGTACAGGTGGGCCATCAAGGTCTAGAGGGCTGGCCCATACACTTCCCGCCCAGGATGCCTAACATCAGTACAGCACCTGGCAGGGATTTCCTGCCTGTCAACCCTGTAAGTATGCGATAGCAACAGCAGTAAAATTTCAGGGGTTTTGATACCACAACAAAAGCACCCTTATTTAAATATGAATATAAAATTCTAACAAATTAAATTAAAAGTGTTTCTCAAATAAGCATTGCTTTAAGTTTTTCAATTATTCAAGTAAACACTCAGTACTAAAGAACAAATAAATGATTGCGCTTTTTACTTCTGTTAATAACTTAACATTAGTCAAGTCTATTAGGCTGTATTTACACGGCACAATTAATTCAGTTGATTTTTAATTCAAATTTTTATTTATTTTTTGCCCAAGAAGTTCATTTTGGTATTTGTTTAAATCAACTTGATACCGAAGTAATAGGTTCGCCTCAAATCTAGTAATACACTTACTGTAACACAGTTGTTGTTGTTTTTTTTGGTTTTATTTCAGAGGAGGTACATTTCGACTCTGAGAAAAATTCCAGTTTTTTTGCTGATTTTTGCTTCCTTTACATCCTGGAACAGACACAACAGTGTCATTCCAGCATTTTTCAAGTAGTTAACCACATGTGGTATGAAAAAGACATGAGTGGCTATTATGATTTGTACAAACAGGCTTTTACAAGAGGTACAGTGTGTCTTCAGTGTGCAGAAGTGGACAGAGATCAAAACCATTGTTCTCGACATCAATTTGGGTGTTTGTATGTGTGTGTTCAGGGTTTTCCCTGGCAGTCATCCTTCCCACAACCACGTGGTTCCAGAGGACAAGCAGACACAGCAAGACCCCCTCCAGAAACTGCAGGTATTTAATAGATTCATCCTGCGTGTCCTTTCTGCGTCACCAGGATTCATTTTGTTTTGCCACGTAATGTCAGTCTGACCCAGTGATATTTCAAGCATTCTGTCTGAATCAGTCAGCTTCCACTGGAGGAAGTTCAAATGATGACGACAATGAGAACCATGACAGAAGAAACATGAAATGGCAATAGTTTTAAATTTCACAATGATTGTACGAGGCCTATGAAGTTTAGTTTCAGTTTGGGTCTGTCCGGTTATCTGTATCATCTACAGGCATAAATATTTATGCAATTTGCTTTCCATTGTGCATAATTTAGGAATGTAAATTATTCTAAAGATGAAAAAGCTTGTTTGCATACTCTATCAAAGCATAATGTCATTTTCCACCTATGAAACATCATCTCTGCTGAAGTGATAGCTACTTTCCATAGTGTTGTATATACGCACTACCGATATTTTGTTAGTGGTATAATAACTCAACTTTTACACTTTTGTCAAATCCAGATGCATAAACTCTAATCATGCCCTACATTATTTCCTATTGAATATCCTTTGTTTGCTCAGCAATATGATCTATTTCATGTTGTCAAGATCAAAATTGAATTTGGTGGTGTTTTGGTGTCAGATAATTAATAATTCAGTAATAGTAAAAATGTTCATTTATTTCAGTGAAATATTTAAATTTCTGTACTCTAAATTTTAAAATGTAATTTATTCCTGTGATGGCAAAGATGAATTTTCTGCATTCATTACTCCAGTCTTCAGTGTCACATGATCCTACAGAAATCATTCTCATATGCTGTTTTGGCGCTCATTTGACAGTTACATGAAATAGAAATGATTTGTGACAATGTAAACGTCTTTATTTTAACTTTTGAACAATTTAATGCAATTTAAAGTGTTAAATTCAATATTTTAATTATTTACAAAAAAATGTAAACTATGTTTTATAAATGAGGGACAAAGTTAAAATAATCTTGTTTATTTTTTTGTTGGCAGAAATGGGAGCAACTGGATTTGGGAAAAGGGAGCGTCAGAACATAGACCCCGGAAAGCACTAACCACACATTCTCTCTCCTGGAATGGCTCCCAGCTAGTAGCATGATGCAGTTTATTTTCAGTTGGCATGGTGTGAACTATTGTTTCTTTTCCTACTGTGTATATATATATAGCTACCACTGATGAAAATGTTGTTTATATACTTAAGTTTTATAATCCTGTTTGTGAAACACTGTTCTGGCAAATTACGAGTATATACATTTATTATTTTACCTTTATATAATTCTAATGCAGGAATTGAAGTCAGTTATTTAATGGATAGTATGATTGAACGTTATTCTTATGACAATCTACCTATAGAGTTAGATCTCCACCACTTAATTGAATAATAGCCACCTGAAAACATCATATTTAGTGATTCCCTGACACGTGTTGGTATTGATTGAGACTGACAAAAACATTTGTATGTGCAATTAGAGAAAATATGTATCTAAAAATTGTAACTCTATAGGGGAATTGTCTTGAAAATAGCTAACAGTAGAATGTGACCGTACTGATTCACGATTCCTTCACTGGCCGTGATTGAGATTGAGTCACATATTGTTGAACGTCTGCGTGTGTCACCATAGGCTGGCGTTACTCTCTGACTGGTCATCTGCCCTACTGTTTATTGAAGCCATATACAACACCTGTTAACCTTTTCATCTATTAGATTATATTCTGGGAACACTTTAATAAGCGCTTCACGTGGCTTGTTGATCTTTCAGATATATGATTGAAATTGAAATGATAATTGATCATGGAGGGCTTTCATCTGGACGACAGAAATATCACGGTAGTTTTGCTTAATATATTTTAAGATTCAGTGTTCAAAAACATTATTCCCGATGTGCAAATGGAAGTGATAAGTTATTTATATCTATTGTTTTGACAGCCGAGTGTGGTTTATTGTCTTAAGTAATGTTGTCTTTAGTGTATTGTTTTGTGTCTCCCTTTACATATTGTAGCTACTGGAAGACTGTAGGATGTGAGTTTGTGTGTTTGTGCATATGCATAATCACAGGAAGTGGGCCAGAATAAATAAGTTAATGCATCACATTAGTGCAACCCACTTTCATTGGTCTCATTTTTGATTTGGGCTGAACACGAGGAGGAAATAACCAAATCACCAAATGTCTGATTACAATGGGTCCAGTGTTGCACTTAAAAACATTGTAATATGTTTGGAACAGGGTAAGAATCATATCCTTTCTGCTTTTACGGTCATCCGCCATCATGAAGGCTGTTTTCCCGCATATGTGCAATGTCTCCAACCTTACTGACCAATGCTTTGAACCAAACGCAAAAAGGTTTCTATGCTCACAAAATATTCCCAAAGGCGAGCAACTTTCAAATGGTGTGATACATGTCATGTAAATGTAAAAAAAAGAAAAAAGGCAGGCATTTATGAATATTTGGTTGAATTTAACCAACAGAGCGAGTTAAGTTTAGTGCTTTCAAGTCGAAATGTTTTTGAGCTGGATTGCACTCTGAGATGTGTGCTTTATTTACCCGTTTCCATCATTTACTGGTTGGCAGTTTTGTGCTTTTTGGAATGACTCTTTTTCTCCAGTGGGTGAAAGCAGACCTCGTGTGAAACTTTTGTAACTGATTAGTATAATAAATATATTCCAACTGTCTAAACCTCCAAATGTTATTGTGTGAGAGTTCAAGTACAAGTTGCATCACCATATCTGACATTCCCTGGAACGCAATAACCAGAAGAAAGCATTTTGTTTCTTGCATTTCAGTCTTTATTTACTGAACATCCACAGAGGTGGCAGTAAGTTCAAAGGGTTGTTTAGGAGATAAGACATGATCGAAAAGGAACAGCAAAGCAGCCTGAATGCACTAAAGAGCTGCCGCTGACCCTCGGCCTCAGGTCAGGCACCACAGAGTGTCTGTTTTCAAGCCTTCCCGTCATCAACATGCCAGTCTCCAAACCGACCCCTTGACAGCCTCCGGAAGGAACAGTCTGAGAATCCTTTTACTTCAATTTCATACTGTTCAAATTCTTGTAACAATAATCTAATTCACAAAGGTTTGCATTTTTTTAAACTTTGCCATGTTATCTTGCTGTTACAGGGTTTCTGCGAGTCGGAAAAAGTCTTACTTCACCCCTTCCACAAATTAAGGCCTTAAATCGCAGTAAAAAGTCTTAAATTCATAAAGTAATGGGATTCAATTTTGCATGCACTTGAAAAAAGATATTTGTTAATTTAAATCAAATTCATTTTGATCAAAAACAAAACTTCTTTTGTCCACTCGCTTTTCTGTACATCCTGATTTAAGAATCTTTAGACTTTTGCACTGTAAAACAAGAAATACTGAGGCTCCCTAGACATTAAGAGTTAGAGAACATTGACATAATGTCCTGACATGTTCTTGAACTGTTTTTAAAATGGTCTTAAAAAGTCTTAAATTTACCTTCATAAAACCTGCAGAAACCCTGTGTTAACTAGTTTAACACAGTTTATGCTGGAGAGACAGATGAATGTACAACTAAATCCACTATTTCAAAGTTAATCAGCCTTTTGAACAAGCTGACGGAAGTATTTCGAGATGTCTGCCCTAACTTCAGACACGTTCACTCTGGGAAACCACCGCATTACAGGTCTGCCGTCTGGACCCACCAGAAACTTCTCAAAGTTCCACTTGATGTCGTTGACTTTGAGAGGTTCCCAAAACAATCTGTTGGTGGGGTTACCGAAGCTGTCTCCCACAGGTGGGCAAGCATTCTGAAAGAGAAAGCGCTCTTAAAAAGAAAGGTTCTTTATCTTTAGATCTCAGATCGAGAAAAGTAGTCCCCAAAAGTATTTGGAGTTTTATTGCAAAATATTAAAATAAGGCATTTATTTGAAAGAAACAGAAAAAAAAATAGAAACAATTTTCACACAGAAATTGCTAGTAAATTTCACAAATTATTACTAAACATGGAATCGAACGTGAAATTCTAGAAAGACTGAGATATTTTCTTGTAAAATGTACTCAAATAATCAGCTTTTTTTTTACAGCTTCAAAAAGTGAACATAAGTGCACTTAAGTTAACATAAAACAACAGCTATACTGTTTTTTCATGTTTGTAGATGACACTTGGTTTGATATCATTTTATATTTTTCTGTTGTATTCATTGATTTCATTTCTATGATATCAATTTGTTTGAATGGGATGGCATGTAGATATCTTAAGTGTCATTTAAGTGTTCTAATGCTTTTTGGGGCCTCTATATATTCCAAAACGGGTAAATAGTTTTAAGTTTCAACAATTTCATGTTAACGGACAATTTTGTTTCTTGAAAGCTTGATCCTAAAAGGCTTTTCTTGCATAAGGTGTTGCAAGCAAATTCAGATTATTAAAAAAATGCTTTATTAAGCAATGACCAACCTTTAAAATTGTGAAAAGAGCGTGTTCATTGACTCCGTTCACATCCACCTTCTCAAATAACTGGAAATTTGGAACAAATCCATTGCCTGGACGGACATACCTGTAAAGACAAAGAGAAATTTGTTTCATCAAGGGTCTGTCTACAAGGAAAACAAATAGAGACTTTAGAGAGTTATGGCCAGATAAGTGGCTTCAGATATCACTCCAGAAAAGAGCCTTTAGGTTCAAGATATATGATATGTGCAGTAATTTAAAGGGGATGATGGATGAGAAAGACGAGCTAATTGCACACTGTCTGATGCTCAGGTAGTTGTGGCTCATGAGTGATGGCCAGTAACCTCAAGGTTAAAATGCTCTTGAGAAGCCTTAAAAGACTGTGTCTTCTGATTAAACATGAACTCACTTTAATGCAGGAAGAATTTCATAATTTTTTCCAGGCTCTTGCATCCCAAATTGGTTGCATGGAAACCCGAGGATAGTGAATCCAACATCTCGGAACTCCTCTTGTAGTGCATTCAATTCTAAATAGCATATCAATCGCTCAGTCAATACAATTATCATGAACAGGTTTCATATTTGCTCTTCAGTCTTTGCTGTCATGAGGTGTCAAATATATATTTGCACATATTAATTTGCAAATGTAAGTAATGTTTGTACATACTAATATTTTTATATTTATATATATTTTTGTGTTAAGTGAAATAATTTGCATGCTTACCCACATACTGAAAGGTGAGTCCTCAGAAGGTGGCCACATTGACAATGAGGACATGCTTCCCAGCAAAATGGGAGAATGGGATGTACTGGGTCCCATTTATGGTTTTTGCACAATAGTTGTGTATAGTGTCGCCTACACCTGGGTTACAGACCTGATACAGACAAATGTAAAATAATGCTGTACCACAGTTACAAAGTAGAGAAGCATGAAAAATTAACATGAAAAATATACCATGCAAAAATTTGGGTCGGTAAGATACTTCAAAAGAATAAAAATGCATACTCTTATTCAGCAAGGGCGCATTGAATTGAAAGACATTTACAATGTTACAAAATACTTTCATTTCAAATAAATCCTGATCTTTTACCTTTCTATTCCTCAAAGAATCCTGAAAGAAGCTATCACGGTTTTCACAAAAATATTAAGGCTCACTGATTTCAAGAAATGTTTTCATTAGAAAAAAAAAATGCAGCGTATTAAGAAGGATTCGACCAACCTCAAACTTTTGAACGGTAGTGAACATGAAATAAAAAGATTATTTAAACATTGCAGTGACCTTTGTATTCTCAGTCAAAATTGTGAAATCCCAGGCATACCCTTTGTCACTGAGCAAGCTAATTTTCAGGAAAATGGGATGTGACTAATATAAGAGTAAAAAATGAATAAAACTGTAATATCATATAATAGCTCTATTTCTCAGAATAGAAATGTTTTAGGGTTATATCACCTTGAAGCTGTAGTAGTGGATTTACCCTGACCAGGCAAAGTAAATGTTTACCTTACCTTGACTTTTGCTGTTTGGTTTTTGAAGTGCTTAAAAAGAAACAGCTGTTTTGCTGTATATATCCCTGTACATAAGATCTGTCTTTCTTTTTTTACCCCATTTGTTTAATTATTTCCAGTCTCAGTTACTGTGGCAACCCACTGCTGCTGCATGGTGAAAACAGTGTGCACAATCAAATCACACTGATTTATGGGCTACAACCTAAACATCCTTTCTGCATTGTGTTAAAAACATGCTTTAAAACAGAGATTATACAAGATCATTTGATGTTTCATACCAATTTGTTTCTGAATTTACTTCAATGTAACATGCAAATACTTGGATGTTGTTTACTCAAGACTATTGCTTTAATAAAAAGCAATGCCTTTACGTTAATTCAATACAAATTTGTACCTTACTCTCATGTTTTCTATTGCTGGTTTAAAGTTTTATCCAACTGAGCAATCCAGTGTTACCAAAATAGCATATTTTAAAGACTAAAAACTGCATGATTACTATATGTCTTAACATCTTACCTGGATATTGGATAGTCCACTAACATTGTGTAGAAGACCCACCAAGACCAGAGCAGAGATCCAGGGATTCTTCTGGTTCCCCATGAGGGTGACGTGTGGCCCCTGCAGGGTGTCTGTGTGCAGTCTGAATGAAGCGTGGCTGAGCTGGATGAAAAACACTGAGAAGAGTGACGCAGACAAGCCAATAATATCCAGCCTCATCCCACATATTGACATAGTGAATACATCCATGACTTGTTTTTTTTACAGTTCTAACCTAAGATTTTGTTGTAATCTAGTTTGAAATGAATGTATTTGTCATTTGATTAAAATAGCTATTGTAATGAGGCTTAAAACCCCCCACTAATCTGTTATTTGCTTGACAGTGGTGAAACAGTTGACAGTTATTTTTGTCACCAGTCTTTCATCAGCTCGTCTGCAACACTGATATCACAAAAATCCTGTTACATGCATGCAAACAAACTTCAGGTTTGCATTCACTGTAAAAAATGACCTTTTGAAGTTGTAAATAAAGCTTATTGGATGATGGTTTCCCAAAAATGATATTCATTCAGGTCTTTCTACTTAACACTGCACAGAGGATAAACCTAAAAATGTTTGATCTTGGATTTTGAATTGGACGTTCTTCCTTCCAAGGTGCCAAAATGAGGCCTTTTCTAATGCAACACAACGAAATAAAAATGACAAATTATTATTACTCCCCTCGACTCGAGCCATGATTACTGTAGGTCCCTCTTCACAGACCCATCATTTTTAAAATGATATAAAGACCTTTAACTAAAGCAATGAATCCCAGTTTTGTATTTTACGTTGGCTTCCTTTGTTTTTAATAATAATTCATTCAATTCAATAATTTAATAATTTTTCTTTTACTAGCTCAGATGGTACTGCATAGCACTGCACCTGCACATACTGGTTGCTTTATATTCTATGCAGCAGCGGACGGCTTCAGATCATCTAATGTTAAGCTTAAGTATAGTGGAGTGGCAGCTTTCAGCTATTATTTGTCTAAATTATGAAAGCTGTCAGAGTAGCAAAACCACCAGGTGCTTTTATTTTAAACTTGGTTTTCTATCTATCTATATCTCTCTCTCTCTCGTCCTCTCTCTCCTCTCTCTCCGTCGTCTCCCCTTCTCTCTCTCTATAATATATATTCTATATATTCTCTCTCCCTCCCTCTCTCTCTGCTCTCTATATCTAGATCTCTCTCCCTCTCTCTCTCTCTCTCTCTCTAAATATATATATCCTATCTCTCTCTCCTCTCTCTCGGTGGTCTTATAGATATATCTATCTCTCTCTCTCTCTCCTATATATAACTCAAACTAAATCTCTCTCTCTCTCTCTCTATAATCTATATAATATCTCCTCTCTCTCTATATATCGATCTATCCCTCTCTCCTATATAATAACTCCTCCTCTCTCTAATATATTTATCTATCTCTTCTCCTCTCCCTCTCTATATATATATCAGATATCTCGCTCTCTCCTCTCTAATATATATATATATCTCTCTAATATAATATGTCTAATCGCCTCTCTCTCTATATATATATATAATCTAACTATCTCTCTCTCTCTATAGATATATATTATATCTATCTCTCTCTCTCTCTATATATATATAAATTCTCTCTCTCTATATCCTATCTATCTATCTAATCAAAGTCCTCTCTCTCTCTATATCTCATCCTCTCTCCCTCCATCCTCCCTTCCGCTCCTCGGGAATATCTCTTGACTCTCTCCATCTCTCTTCTCGTCAGCCTCGATCCCTCTCCAATATCCACTCCGCTCATCTCTCATCCTCCTCCCTCCTCTCTCCCCTCCCTCTCCGGGGTCTCTCCCTCCCTTTAATCGTCCGCTCCTATCCTCTTAATATCCTCGCTCCCTCCCATCTCTCTCCTCCTCTCCCTCTCTCTCCTCCTAGTCTATCTCCCTCTCATCTCCTTGTCTCCCTCTCTCTCCATAATCCTCTCTCCCCAAAATAACTGTCGTCCCACTCCAATCCTCTCCAATCTCTCCCTCTCTAATAATCTCGAAAATCTCATCTCCCCCTCCCTCAAAAAATAATCTCCCTCCTCCCTCCTCCATCTCTCTCTCAAAATCACTCTCCTACCTCTCAGTTCGTCCCTCTCCCTCTCTCTCCCCCTGCGGTTCCTTTCCTGGTCGTCATCCGTTATTGCCGTTCTCCAAGCTCTATCTCTCCTCCCTCGTCTCCCCCCCCTCCTCCCTCTTGCAACCTCTCCGCCTCCTATAATATCTCCATCTCATCTCTCTCTCCTCCTCTCCCTCAAGCCTTCCCCTCCTCTCCTCTCCCCCATCTCTCTCCTCATCTCTCCCCTCCGCTCCCTCTCCCCCGTCCTCTCCCGTCATTTCCCATCTCAGCTACACATTTCACTCCTCTCCTCTCCTCTCCTCCCCCTCTCCTCTCCTCCTCCTTCTCCTCAATCTCTGATCTCTACCTCCCTCCCTCCCAATATCTCTCCCCTCCTCGCCCCCCTCCTCCTCTCCCTCTCTGCCTCCCTCTCTCCTCTCGTCTCTCCTGCTCCTATCTCTCCCCTCTCCCCTCTCCTCTCGCCCTCCTCCCTCTCTCTCTCCTCTCGGCTCTCCTTCTCCCCCTATCTCCTTCTCTCTCCTCTCCCCCCCTCTCTCCTCTCCTCCTCTATATATATATATCTTCCTCCCTCCTCTCTCGCTCTCTCTGCTCCTCTTCTCTATCTATTATTATATATCTATCTATCTCTCTCTCGCTCAATTCAATTCATTTCAATTCCTTCAACTTGGCTTTATTGGCATGACTGTAAATTATACAATATTGCCAAAGCTTAGTACACATGTACAAAAAAGATAAAAACAAATAATAATAATATAATAACAATAAGTAAATGAACATCACGGTAATATAATGGAATATTATAACATCTTAGAAGTATAAACTGTAACAAATTATAACGTGTCAACATTTGATACCACAGTCTTAACTTACATAGAAACACACATACATACTTCGGATCACTGTGGTGGACAGTAGGGTAACACACTGAGTTCAGACACAACACACATTCACCTGCTGTCTCTCTCTCACTCACACATATACACACACACACACACACACACACACACACATTCACCTGCTGTCTCTCTCTCACTCACACACACACACACACACACACACACACACATCCACACACACACACACCACACACACCCACACCCACATTCACCTGCTGTCTCTCAGGCTGTGGCACATCCACACGTATCTCGCAGCCAGTGCTGCTGTCTGTCCCTCTCCTAATACTATCTTTGTTTGTTCTGTTTCACTAATGGCTGTAAAGTTCTTTATTAAGTGGGTGAATTTGTTGAAGTAGATGTTTCTTATGGATCTGTATTTATGACAGTGAAGGAGGAAGTGCGTCTCTGTCTCGATCTCTCCTGTCTCACAGTGAGCACACACTCTCTGCTCTCTGGGTAACCAGCTCTTTCTGTGTCTGCCGGTCTCGACGGCTAGACTGTGCTCACTGAGCCTGTACTTGCTCAGGATCCGTCTCTGCTTTGTGTCTCTGACACTCTGGAGATAATCTTCCAATTCATAATTTGATTTTAGGGTTCGATAGAATTGTAATTTACTTTGTGTTTTAGTTTCTTGATCCCAATGTTCCAGATATGTATTTTTAGATTGTTTGATAATTTGATTTATTTTGATGTTTGGATGAGAAGCAGTGCTGGTTTGAGACTGATTAGTGTTAGTAGAGTTAGTCAGGTTAGTAAGTCTCAGAACTAGCTGACTGAGTGGACTCTTTTCGGGGTTCAGTTCTTGGGTTTGTAGCGCTTTAAAATGTAGCGAATCTGTGGGACTTGATTTAAGATGCATCCAGAATTTGAGAGATCTTTTATGCATATTGATAATCAATGGGAATCGGCCTAATTCTGCCCTGCATGCGTTATTGGGTGTTTTTCTTTGTAGTTTTAGAATCATTTTGCAGAATTCTGTGTGTAGGGATTCTGTTGGATGTCTGTCCCATCTAGTGTAGCTCTGATCACTGAGTGGACCCCAAACCTCACTTCCATACAGCGCTATGGGCTGAATCACACTATCAAAGATTTTACACCAAATTGGAAGTGGTATTTCAATATTTTGGAATTTTTTCTTGATTGCGTATAGAGCTCTTCGAGCTTTATCTTTGAGAGCATTCACTGCCAAACTGAAACTCCCCGATGCAGTGACGATCAGGCCGAGGTAAGTGTACTGCATCGTGTGTTCTAGGGCGGTGCTGCCTAGACTGAACTGGTATCTGTGTTCCTGACATCTGGGCTTTTTCTGAAAGACCATAATGTTGGTCTTTTTGAGGTTTACTGCCAGGGCCCAGTTCTGGCAGTAGTTGTGCAGCAGGTCCAGGTGCTGCTGTAGTCCCTGTGGGGTGGATGACAGCAGCACCAGATCATCTGCGTACAGCAAAAGCTTGATGTTTTTGTCTTGTAGAGTGAGTCCAGGGGCTGTAGACTGTTCCAGCTGCACCGCTAATTCATTAATGTAAATGTTGAACAGTGTTGGACTCAGGCTACAGCCCTGCTGCACTCCTCTTTTCTGAGTGAAGAATTCTGTATGTTTGTTGCCAATGCGGATTGCACATTTGTTGTTTGAATACATTGATTTTATAATGTCAAAAACTTTACCCCCTACACCACTTCGTAAGAGCTTATAATACAATCCGTCGTGCCAAATAGAATCAAATGCTTTTTTGAAATCGATAAAGCATGCAAATATTTTTCCATTTTTGGTCTGTTTTACGTGTTTATTGATTAGGGTGTGTAGGGTGTAAATGTGGTCAGTAGTTCTGTGATTTGGAAGGAAGCCAATCTGACTCGGGCTCAGGACATTGTGCTCATTAAGGAAGTTTACCATTATATGGTTTAAAATACTGCTAAATAACTTCCCCAGATTATTGCTCAAACAAATGCCTCTGAAATTATTAGGGTCCAATCTGTCTCCACTCTTATGAATAGGGGTAATGAGTCCTTGGCTCCAGATGTCAGGAAAGCATATATATATATATATAGCATATATTTGCACTTCTTTATATGTAATTGGGAAGTCCCCAGTTGTATTTTGATTATTTTTCATTGTGTCTTCATAAATTTGTAGATTTTGTTTGATCAGATTATAATTGTCATTGAGTTGTTTTGGTGGGATTTCTTTATATAAGTTTTCAAAATGTTTTGTCCAAATTTCTCCATCTTGTATTGGTAGTTCTTGTGGTTTTGTTGTGCTCAGATTATTCCACATATCTCAGAACTGATTATGGTTTATTGAATGTTCTATTTCTTGTAAACTTTTGGTCAGATGGTGCTGCTTTTTTGCTCTAATTGTGTCTTTGTATTGTTTTAGTTTTGAACAGTATTCAGTTCTTATGTTGCTGTTGTATGGTTCTTTATGTTTCAGATTAGATAATTTTCTGAGTTGTTTTCTTAATGTTTTGCAGTCTGAGTCAAACCATTTTTCATCTTTTGTTGGTTTTTTTATTGAATTTGTGCCTTTATTTTTCAATTAACTTATATATGCTGCTTTTTGAAATATGTAATTGATTTCATTTGTAGCCAAATTAACACCATCTTTAGTTGTTTCAAATTTTTTTATTCATAAATATAGAGATTAGATTA
Source organism: Sinocyclocheilus anophthalmus (assembly GCA_018155175.1). Classification (NCBI taxonomy): domain Eukaryota; kingdom Metazoa; phylum Chordata; class Actinopteri; order Cypriniformes; family Cyprinidae; genus Sinocyclocheilus; species Sinocyclocheilus anophthalmus. The sequence continues at coordinate 314,718 of JADLZN010010586.1, forward strand.
TTCAGTTCTTCAGAATTCAGGGCTTGGATAAATTTTTCTGAGCTGTCTGGAGTCCATTTTTTATCTCTGCTGGACCTGATACATTTTGCTGGTTTCCAGCTTGTTTTGTTCTGCTGTGTGATTTGTTTTAATATAAATGTTAGTTTGGTTATGGTCAGAAAGTGGAGTTTGCTGTTTGACAGTGAATGCACTGAAGGAGGACGGGTCTATGTCAGTGATGGCATAGTCAACTACTCTAGCTCCAAGACCTGAACAACACGTGAACCTCCCTAAAGAATCCCCTCTGATCCTGCCATTAAGTATGTACAGGAATAAAGCTCGCCAGAGGTGCACTAACTCTGAACCATTTTTATTCACAGTTTGGTCAAGATTATTTCTCGGTGGAAGTATTCTTGTGAGACTCGGGAAGCTTTGGCCAAAGATATATTCATTGCCCTTTGGATCTATGTTCTCGGGTTCAGATCCAGTTCTTGCATTAAAGTCTCCACACAGCAGTACATTTCCCTGGGCCTGGAAACGGCTGATCTCTGTGTGGATGTTGTTCAGGTATTCCTCATCATGGTAAGGGGATTCTGCTGGAGGAATGTAAATGGCACAGAGTTATGTGTCAGTTGTTGAAATGCAAATTTGTTTGTTTAGTTTTAACCAGCACTAAAATTTACCAAGTGTAATAATATAAATGTGTTTGGCCAGAACTTCCTTGTACCACACCAAAATTCGTCCTGAGTCTCATCAATGATGGACTGTACTTAATTTAACTGAGGGCACAATTACTTCATAATAGCCTGAGGGACAGTAGGAAAACGCATCCTTTCGACACCAGGTTTAAGTGAGAATGATAATATCAGCATCTTTGATATTTTTAAGAAATTCTGGGTCTGTGCTTTTAGTACCAAAAGTTGAAGAATGAAGACCCTGGATATTCCAACAACTTATATGAAATGAACGCATTAGTATTATTAAAGATAAACCTATTTTGTAAGACAGAGAGAAAACAACCTTTGAGAATGTACAGTATATGGGGTAAACATTTACAATCGCCTCTATAGAGTATATATCTTCTCATCTCTCTCGCGCTTTCTCTCTATATCATTATATATCTATTAATTCTCTCTCTCTATATTATCCTCTCTCTCTATATATATTATATCCTCTCCTCTCTCCCCCTCTATAAATATATATATATCTCTCTCTCTCTCTCTCTCTCTCTCTCTCTCTATATATTATGCTATCTTCTCTCTCTTCTCTTAATATCTACCGGTTGGTACGGAAATAATTCAGACCCCCTTAAATTTTTCACTCTTTGTTATTACTTGCAGCCATGTGCTAAAATCATTTAAGTTATTTTTTTTTTTCTCATTAATGTACACACAGCACCCCATATTGACAGAAATCACAGAATTGTTGACATTTTTGCAGATTTACTAAAAAAGAAAAACTGAAATATCACATTGTCCTAAGTATTCAGACCCTTTGCTGTGACACTCATATATTTAACTCAGTGCTGTCCATTTCTTCTGATCATCCTTGAGATGGTTCTACACCTTTCATTTGAGTCCAGCTGTGTTTGATTATACTGATTGGGTTTTGATTAGGAAAGCCACACACCTGTCTAGATAAGACCTTACCGCTCACAGTGCATGTCAGAGCAATGAGGTCATGAGTCAAAGGAACTGCCTGAAGAGCTCAGAGACAGAATTGTTGCAAGGCACAGATCTGGCCAAGGTTACATAAAAAATTTCTGCTGCACTTAAGGTTTCCTAAGAGCACAGTGGCCTCCATAATCCTAAATGGAAGACGTTTGGGACGCCCAGAACCCTTCCTAGAGCTGGCCGTCCGGCAAACTGAGCTATCGGGGGAGAAGAGCCTTGTGAGAGAGGTAAAGAAGAACCCAAAAATCACTGTGGCTGAGCTCCAGAGATGCTGTCGGGAGATGGGAGAAAGTTGTAGATATTCAACCATCACTGCAGCCCTCCACCATTCTGGGCTTTATGGCAGAGTGGCCCGGGAAGCCTCTCCTCAGTGCAAGACACATTAAAGCCCGCATGGAGTTTGCTAAAAAAACCCCTGAAGGACTCCAAGATGGTGAGAAATAAGATTCTCTCTTCTGATGAGACCAAGATAGAACTTTTTGTCCTTAATTCTAAGCGGTATGTGTGGAGAAAACCAGGCACTGCTCCTCACCTGTCCAATACAGTCCCAACAGTGAAGCATTGTGGTGGCAGCATCATGCTGTGGGGGTGTTTTTTCAGCTGCAGGGACAGGACGACTGTTGCAATCGAGGGAAAGATGAATGCGCCAAGTACAGGGATATCCTGGACGAAAAAACCTTCTCCAGAGTGCTCAGGAACTCAGACTGGGCCGAAGGTTTACCTTCCAACAAGACAATGAACCTAAGCACACAGCTAAAATAATGAAGTAGTGGCTTCACAACAACTCTGTGACTTTTTTCTTGAATGGCCCAGCCAGAGCCCTGACTTAAACCCAATTTGAGCATCTCTGGAGAGACCTAAAAAATGGCTGTCCACCAACGTTTACCATCCAACCTGACAGAACTGGGAGGATCTGCAAGGAGGAATGGCAAAGGATCCCCAAATCCAAGTGTGAAAAACTTGTTGCATCTTTCCCAAAAAAGACTCATGGCTGTATTAGATCAAAAGGGTGCTTCTACTAAATACTGAGCAAATGGTCTGAATACTTAGTACCATGTGATATTTCATTTTTTCTTTTTTAATAAATCTGCAAAAAGTCAACAATTCTGTGTTTTTCTGTCAGTGGGTGCTGTGTGTACATTAATGAGGAAAAACTTAACTTAAATGATTTTAGCAAATGGCTGCAATAAAACAAAGAGTGAAAAATTTAAGGGGGTCGAATCTTTCCGTACCCATTGTATATTGTCTATCTCTCTCTCTCTCTATATATTTCTATCTCCCTCTCTCCTCTATATATATATATATATTAATCTATCTCTTCTCCTCTCTCTCTCTCTATATATATATATATCTAAGCTCTCTCTCTCTCTAAGATATATATATATATCTACGCTTTCTCATCTCTATATATATAATCAATCTCTCTCTCTCTCCCTCTCTCCGTCTCTCCCTCTCTCTCTCTATTATATTTCTACTCTCTCTCTCTCTCTCTCTCTCTCTATATATATCTCTCTCTCTATATATATATATATCTATCTCTCTCTCTCTCTATATATAATTATCTCTCTCATCTCCTCATCTTATATATATATATATTATATATCTCTCTCTCTATAGATATATATCTCCTCTCTCCTCTATATATATATATTATATCTATCTCTCTCTCCTCTCTCTCATCTCTATAATCGCATATATATCTATCCTCTCTCCTCTATTATATATCCTTCCTCTTCCTCCTCACTCTCCTCTCTCTCCTCCCTCTCTCCTCTCTCTCTATATCATATATATATATCAATCTCTCTCCCTCTCTCTCTATATAATCTATCTCTCTCTCATCTCTCTATATTCTATCTATCTAATCTATCTCTCTTCTCTCTCTATAAGTATTCCTATCTCTCTCTCTCTCCTTATATATATATAATATATATTATGCTATGAATATATATATATATCTCTCTCTCTCTCCTCTATAATATATATCTAAGTCTATCTCTCTCCTCTCTCTCTCTCTATTCAATTCCCCTGTCAATTTCAATTCAATTCAAAATTGCTTTATTGGCATGATTGTAAATTATACAATATTGCCAAAGCTTAGTACACATGTACAAAAAGATAAAAAATAATAATACAATAAAAATAATAATAATTAAATGAACATCACAGTAATATAATGGGATATTATAACATCTTAGAAGTATTAAACTATCTTCTCCCTTCCTATATAATCTCTCTCTCTATATATATTTATCTATCTCTCTCTCTCTCCTATCTCTCTATATAGATATATATCTATCTCTCTTCTCTCTCTCTATAATATATATAAATAAATCTATCTTCTCTATATAAGATAGAATAGATCTATCGTCTCCTTCTTCTCTAATTATATCTCCCTCTCTCTCCCTCTCTCTCTCTATTATTATATATATTTATCTCTCTCTCTCTCTCTATATAAGATATATCTATCTCTCTCCTCTCTATATACGATTGTATACAGTTGCATCTCAATAAATTAGAATGTCGTTGGAAAAGTTCATTTATTTCAGTAATTCAGCTCAAATTGTGAAACTCGTGTTTTAAATAAATTCAATGCACACAGACTGTTTAAGTAGTTTAAGTCTTTGGTTCTTTTTTTGTGATGATTTTGGCTCACATTTATCAAAAATCCACCAATTCACTATCTCATCAATTTAGAATACTTCATAAGACCAATAAACAAACATTTTTAGTGAATTGTTGGCTTTCTGGAAAGTAATGTTCATTTACTGTACATGTACTCAAAACTTGGTAGTGGCTCCTTTTGCTTTAATTACTGCCTCAATTCAGCGTGCAATGGAGGTGATTAGTTTGTGGCACTGCTGAGGTGGTATTGAAGCCCAGGTTTCTTTGACAGTGGCCTCAGCTCATCTGCATTTTTTGGTCTCTTGTTTCTCATTTTCCTCTTGACAATCCCCAAAGATTCTCTGTGGGGTTCAGGTCTGGAGAGTTTGCTGGCCAGTCAAGCACACCAACACCAGTCCATTGAACCAGCTTTTGGTGCTTTTGGCACTGTGGGCAGGTGCTAAAGTCCTGCTTGAAAATGAAATCAGCATCTTTCAAAAAGCTGGTCAGCAGAAGGAAGCATAAAGTGCTCAGAAATTTCTTGGTAAATGGGTGCAGTGACTTTGGTTTTCAAAAAAACACAATGGACCAACACCAGCAGATGTCATTGCACCCCAAATCATCACATACTGTGGACACTTAACACTGGACTTCAAGCAACTTGGGTTATGAGCTTCTCCACCTTTCCTCCAGACTCTAGGCCCTTGGTTTCCAAATGAAATACCAAACTTGCTCTCCAGGCTGAAAGAGGACTTTGGACCACTGGGCCCAGTCTATTTTCTCCTTCTCCTAGCCCAGTTATACCGCCTCTGACGTTTCTTGTGGTTCATAAGTGGCTTAACCAGAGGAATATGACAACTGTAGCCAAATTCTTTGACATGTCTGTGTGTGGTGGCTCTTTATGCCTTGACCCCAGCCTCAGTCCATTCATTGTGAAGTTCACTCAAATTCTTGATTTGATTTTGCTTGACAATCCTCATAAGGTTGCCGTTCTCTCAGTTTCTCTTTTTCTTCCACACTTTTTCCTTCCACTCAACTTTCTGGATACAGCACTCTGTGAACAGTCATCTTCTTTGGCAATGAATGTTTGTTGCTTACCCTCCTTGTGAACAGTGTCAATGATTGTCTTCTGGACAACAGTCAGATCAGCAGTCTTCCCCATGATAGTGTAGCCTAGTGAACCAAACTGAGAGACCATTGTAAAGGCTCAGGAAACCTTTTCAGGTGTTTTGAGTTGATCAGCTGATTGGCATGTCACCATATTCGAATTTGTTGAGATAGTGAATTGTGGTTGTTTTTTTGTTAAATGTGAGCCAAATCATCACAATTAAAAGAACCAAAGACTTAAACTACTTCAGTCTGTGTAAATTGAATTTATTTAATACACGAGTTTAACAAATTGAGTTGAATTACTGAAATAAATAAATAAACTTTTCCACGACATTATAATTTATTGAAATGCACCTGTATATATATATATCTCTCCGTCTGTCTATCTCTCTCTCTCTCTCTTTATCTATCTCTCTCTCTCTCTCTCTCGCTATATATATATATATAGACTATCTCTCTCTCTCCCTCTCTCTTATAAAATAATATAAATCTATCTCTCTCTCTCGTCTCTAGATATATTATCTTATAATTTTATTGTTCGTTTACAAGATATAATAGAAACACTATTGCAAATTGATATATAAGGGCTGTGCAACATCAAAGCACCATAATGCAGAAATAACATATTTAGGAAAACTAGGTATTAAACATTTCACTATGTTAAACATGAATAATCCAAGAGGTTGCAGTGCAGTTGCTATGTCAACAGAAACAGGTGTTTGCCTCCGTTTGATTAAACTATTATAGTGTTTGCAGAACAAATGACTCACTCACTTGGTTGATTGGTTGGTGGATCTTTTGCACAACACAGACTTGACTTTATAATAAAAATGGACTATGCAGCAGCTGTTTCGTCTAAGATGTTAATTCTTGTGGAAGGGGAAAAAAGGTAAATGCATAAAACATAGCTCAAACAGGCATCCTAATAAAACACATTACGACAGTTTGACTGAGAGGCGGTGGAGAAAAATACAAGCAATTGTACATACAAACATATCTTGGTTGTGTAAGAATAATGGTTACACATGTGATGAGGACAGAAGAGAAGCTACAGGTTCAGGAAGACACCCACAGATGTTTGTGTATGAACAGCAGGGGCGCTGTTGACACAAAAGCGGCAAAGAAGGCGATCAAGTACGATGACGTGTGATCGTTACAAGGCATACTATGGCAAGCTAAAAGGTTCATATTTACGCTATAGATAAATCGCGTTTACATACAAAACGCCGTATTTGACGGTATTAGCGCAGTCAAATACGCCGTACTGATTGCACAAAAGCACGCATTATTAAGGCGTTTTCCTTGTAGTATAATGAGCCACGCCCCGCCTGATTTCCACAGCCAGTACTATTGAACTGCCTCTCCAACCAATCACACGTGACATAACCAGACCAGATTCCATTTACCACAGAGTCTCCAGAAATCTGGGCTTTGAATTTTCTTTATTTGAGCGTCTAGTTTGGATTTAACAAACAAATCTAAATCACGAACAAAAAGTGAATAAAGAGAAATGACAACATTTGATTTTAATTATTATTATTATCATCATCACATCTCACAGCATCATAGCGTTTAATTATTTCATTCTGTCGGACTAAGGAAAAACTAAAATAAGGATAGATTTTTTGTCTTTTTTTTGTTTTGTGGATAAAAATGAGCTTATGCTTGTGCGTGTAGCTTTAAACGCCATTCTTTCCAACTCATCGTGTCCTTTTACACCGTCTGCCATCAAGCAAATAATTTTCTTTTTGTTTCGTATTTAGATTTGTTTTTTAAATCACTTGAGTCCCCAATAAAGAAATATTCCAAGCCCAGATTCGGTATTATTAAAAAATAACTGGTTTGATGTGATCATCTTAAACAAGTCATATCCTCTGGGTCTGAGCGCAGTTATTGGATAGCATATTGGGGAAGCTTCAGTAAAAATATTACAATACATTTAAAACAGTGTATTTTTATAACTTCAGCAGCGTGCAGATGCTCGTTTATGTCAGGACTGCGGCAACAGCAGCGCAGACAATCGCTTAGTTCGCTCACATAATGTAATCTATAAAGGAAAATCATATTGTTTTTTACCTACTGTTTGTAGGCTAAAAGTATGATAAAGACGTGGAATCGGCCTATGTTCGATGTTAGTAGAGATGAAAATATACAAAAAGCTACTTTGTACATACTTCTTATCAGTTCACAGGCACTTGTTCCGCTAAAACGAACTGTGGTAAATTAGTCTGATCTGGTTCTGTTCACCATTGATTGGGTGAGAGCAGTTCAATATTACTGGCTGTGGAAATCAGCGGGCGTGGCTCATTATACTACAAGGAAAACGTAAGGCTCGCTTTTGTGCAATCAGAACGGCGTTTTTTACAGCGTCCTGTGGCAAGCCGATCGGTGTTAAAAGCGGCGCTTTTTACAAATACTAAAACGCCATTAAATACAGCGTTTTTTACGGTTTACGTGCGTTTTTTACAGCGTCTGCTATCAGGACGGTGTATTTGATGGCGCTAATATTGTTTAAAACGCCGTCAAATACGGTGTTTTGTATGTAAACGCGATTTCTCTATGGCGTAAATGTGAACCTCTTGGCTTGCCATAACATAGGGCTGTTAGATTCTGAAATTTTTGGAATCGAGTCCGATTCCGATTTCTGGTTCTGGAATCGATTCCTCACTGTTGTTTTCGATGCTTGTTTATTTAGATTGAAGGAACCTAATCTCACCATGATGACTGCAGGATAAAGGTCGTAGCAAGTCAGCTCTTCTTATAATATAAAACTTATTTGTAAAAAAAAAAAACGAAGGAAAAAAAAAAAGGAACATAATTACATTTTAATTTTATCTGCTTTGCCCGTGAAATTAGTCATAGCCCCAGCTCAGCAGGGACATGCGTTTATCGCATGAATTGAACAAGACATGAAGTGTCTAAAATGTGCACAGTTCAGCTGAATGATGAAGTTTACTTTGACTGCATGCTTTGCACAAAATTAACAAACTGTATACTGAAACTAAATAACCAGAACATTAAAGTGCCCCCTATTATGCCTTTTCGAATATTACCTTTCATGCAGTGGTGTCCATGTTAACACAAAAACAAAAAAAAAAAAAAAAAAAGCCTGTAATAGTTTAACATAAACTATCTGCATAGTTGTTGAACCGACAGTGGCACGATAAATAAAGTTATGTCCTTCTAAAAAGAGAGTCTGCTGGCACTCGCGTCAGGAATTCGAATATTATTCTGTTACGGCTCTACGTCACGATGTAACACATTTGCATAATGTCTGCCCCAATGTTGGGGAGTAGCTACATTTTTCAGTAGGTTTACAGTAGCGACGCTACTTTTAAAACAGTGTAGCTTTTCCTGTAGCTAACTACTTTTGAGAGTAAATTTGTTTATCTTATAATTACCACAAACTTGTTAACACTTGACAATTGCCACTGAGAAACGTCCTGCTCCAGTCTTGCTTGTGCGAATCGTCGATCGGAAACACCCCTGTCAAACACCGTTCAAATCATCAGACTCCGGCTCGAATTGATAAGGTACAATCCATACCATCTTTTCTATGTATTGACAAGTCTCCAGGGCGTCATGGCAATGGGCGCTTCGTTTCCGACACGCGCTGTACGCGGTAGACCAACCCAGAGCCAATCTTTCTATGGCTCTGGACCAATCACAAAGTACTGCGCCATCTGACCAATCACAGCAGTGAGGGCTCAAGGAAAGGAAGAGTTTAGAGAGACTGATTCTTTGAACTACTTCACATGAGTCGTTTACGAATCATTTAGAAATTAGGTAAAAGTAAATCTATTTTTTATGAAAACTAACGTGTTTTTTGACCTTGCATGCATGTAAACATGTTTTAGGAGACTCATAATACAATATTAGCAACCTTAAAAATGCCATAATATGGGCACTATAGAGCTCGTGGTTTATCTGTCAATCAGATGCGCTCTCGGCCACTGATCTATGCTTGTGATGTTTTCTTTTATAATTATCATTGGCTGAAAGAAATGTTTTAAAAAATTGTATTTTAGATGGAAATAAGATCAAGACCCTCGATCCCGTCATGATCTATTCGGTCAGTTCCACCGTAAAATAACCTCGGAGTCGTTTTTTTGAACTGATTCATTAAAACTATCCGAATCAGGAAAATAATCAGACTTCTCATCACTTTTAGCGAGTATGAGGGAGGCGAATGGTAATAAAAATATAAAAATAATCTTATTATCTCACAACTCTCTAATTACGGCTTTTAGCGAGCATGAGGGAGGTGAATGGTGCTTCTCAAACGGAAGGCTGCATCCTAAAATTCAGATGATCTCAGTACCGACTCGTTTTCTTTCCGTTTATTTTCGTGAATTTAAATGTGTGCAGCCTTCCGTTTGAAGTGCACCCATAGATAAGCTTCGTTGAACTGAAAAAGGCTCTGAATGAGGAATCGATTCCCCTTGACGGGATCGACTCTCGATTCCTAACGCCTCGGAATCAATTCTTTTTGGAATCGATTCCAAGCCCTATGTAGGCAGCAGCAGGAACTCAGTCAGAAATGGCGACGTTGCTGCAGCCAGAGAAAGTGCTTTATCTCGTCCGAGGCGAGAAAAAGATTCGCGTTCCGCTCTCTCAGCTGTATTTTTGCCGATATTGCAGTGAGCTGCGATCTTTGGAATGCGTGTCACATGAAGTAAGTAACGCGGTGTGTGACATTTAGTTGACACAATAGATGTTAGCCATGCTAAGAGCGAGCTAACGGGCTATTGACGACAGTAATGTACCCGCCTATCGGTCTAAGTGGAAGGAATTCTGGTTCTGTGATTGGCTAGTTTTTCCTTCCGTCATAAATTATACGGCAATAGCGCTATCCAATTGGCTGTGAAACCAGTCAGTTAACTTCTGCACCACCCACTTTTTTTAGGCGTTTGACAAGCTAAGCTAGTAGAAGTATTCTGAATGAAATAAAAAAAAATCATCTGTTTTCGTTCGTTTCCGTTATGTCGATTAAAAGACGAATGAGGTTCTAAAATCAATGTGCTAATGCTTGCAGCAGCCATTCGTGTTATTTTGAGGGCATAAACACTACCACACCCTATAGAGACAGCTTGGGCTATTTTTATTATTGTTTATTTATTTATTTTAACTAAAGCAATGTGTGAATTTGACATGATTCAAGTTCCATTTAGCCTTTCTCTACTTTTCCAATACATTTTCTTTTGAGCAAAAACACATTTGCTTGTCTAAAAATATTGTTTTGGTGTTCTGCTTGTTATATAGGTCGATTCCCATTTCTGTCCCAGCTGTCTGGAGAACATGCCGTCAGCTGAGGCCAAGCTCAAGAAGAATAGGTAAACCACATCTGTGCTAAATATCTGACAGGCCTGTGAATGAATAACGGAAGAAATCTCAATCATCTAACATCATCTGTAATTTGACATTGCCATTAACTAAGTACATACTTGCCATATAGAATTGTTGGCACATTAAAACTGGCTGCACTTTTTCCTGTTCAAGATTCAGTGATTTACATTTATTTAATAAACAGACTATGATAATATTATATCAGGTCAGATGGACTGTGTTTCCTCCTAATAATGTTAAATGCTCTGTGATCCACCGGTTTCAGGTGTGCCAATTGCTTTGACTGTCCATGCTGTATGCACACTCTCTCCACACGGGCCACCAACATCCCAGCACCACTGCCTGATGACCCAACCAAAACAACAATGAAGAAGGCCTACTACCTGGCCTGTGGATTTTGTCGCTGGACCTCAAGAGATGTAGGCATGGCTGACAAATCTGTGGGTGAGTTCTGGCACTTCCTGATGTGGACATATGTACCAATGTCAGTATTGGTTCATCAGTAAACCCAGTTGATTTTAACTATAATCATTATTATGTTGTATTGATGTAGGTTAGTTTTACGCATACTATAAATATACATAAAAATCTTCTAATGTTCTGACCAGAAGTAATGTATTTGCTTACTGTAATTTTATTGACAACGCTGTGTAAAGGGTCATAATTGTAGCTCATCATCACAGAATATGAATTTTAATAATAAGGATTTTGGGCCAATTATATTTCACTCTGGGCTGGAACATGACAGAAATAGAAGCAAGTGACCAAAAAATTTTGCTCACATTTTGCTTGTCGCTTTGTGCCTGGTTAGAACATTTTAATCTGCATGCACATGGTAGTAAAACGTTGTTCTTTTTATATATTAGCCAGTGGAGGATGGCAGGAGCCTGAAAACCCTCATACTCAGAGGGTATGTCTAAAACAAGATATCCACTTATTAAATTAATATTACATTTTCCATCGAACTGTCTCAAGTAGTTGACAAATCACTTATTATCTCTAAATAGATCAACAAGCTGATTGAGTATTACCAGCAGCTGGCCCAGAGAGAGAAGCTGGAGAGAGACAGGAAGAAGCTGGCACGAAGACGCCCGTTCATGCCTCAGGCGTTCTCGGTAAACACTCACACCACCATGTCTAGAAACCCTTCTAACCTAACATTTACTTTCCTTTTAGTAAGCACTAAATGGGTGTGGTTTGTCTTGTCTAGAGTCTAAACTTGGCCAGTCTCTTTGTCTAAAAACTTAACTTGCACTGAAGTACTGCTATTTTGTGTTGTAATTTTTTTTTTAATTGTGAAAGTGTAATAAATTAAATACATTTTTTGCTAATTTTGTACAAAATTAAAATGTGCAATTTGTTTTTACATCTTTACTTAAAAATTGCATCAAAGCTGGCTAAGTTTACTAAACCTACCAGGATCTGAAATGTGACTACATAACATGTTTTTTCAATTGTACATATACATTAGTTTAAAAGTTAGGGGTTAGTAAGATTTTATTTATTTGTTTTTAGCAAGGATGCATTAAATTGCTCAAAAGTAACCGTAAAGACATTTATTTTGCTACAAATGATTTCTACTAAAAGAAACAAATGATGTTCTTTTCATCAAAGAATCCTGAGAAGAAATGGTTTTCACAAAAATATTAAGCAGTCCAACGGTTCACCAAAGCAGCATATTAGAATGATTTCTGAAGGATCATGTGACCCTGAATACTGGAGTAATGATGCTGAAATTGTAGTTTTGGCATCACAGAAATAACTTGCATTTTAAAATATACTAAAATAGAAATCAGTTATTTTAAAATGTAAAATTATTTGTGATCAAATAAATACAGCCTTGATGAGCATAAAAAGTTCAAAAATCTTACCAACCCCCAACTTTTGGACGGTAGTGTATTTGGAGAAATGAGGGCTTCAGATGGTTAATTTCTAACCCTGTAATACATGACTGGATACTGACAGCACTTTGAGCTGCATGTCTTATTTACTAATGCAATCCTTGTGCTTTTAAACTGCCACTTTAATGTTTGCTTGAATGCATTTGTTTCACTTGATTCTGTCTCTCTCCTTTTCTTTGCTTGTGCACGCTGATATTTTTGGTTTTATACCCCTCTCCAGCAACACACAATTCACGTGGTGGTGAGTGGTATTTTTTTCCCCCCCCACAATTCTTACAGAAACACTAAGAAGGTCTCCCCCCCCATCCTTCCATCAGTTTAGCATCTCTAATCTGTTACTAAATGACTTTGCTGATCACATGAGATTCACTATTGCTACTTGGAATTCTCTACACAATTGAATCATTGTATTTGGCAGGCAATGGCTTTAATGGCACAGTCCAGGATGGCTGGCATTTATGTTTGGAGTTTATTAATGATGCTTGAAGTTTAGTTGCAGACCTATTTGATTATTTAGATTTCGAACAAGATTTCACCCTGAATCAATCAGTTGGTTTCTTGGAAAGCAAGTTTTTAGACAACATTTGTACTTAAACTATGGTTAACTATTACTAAATGCACCCTTTCAGCAAACAGTCTGACACTAGCATTCATCTAACAATAATGAGCTGTACCTTAAACCTAGAATAACTCTTTATTATCATAGACTTAAGTGGTCTGTATTTATGTCTGAAAGGAGAAGTATGGACTGGGAACCAGACTACAGAGACAGAGATCTGGAGCCCCAATCAGTGCCCTGTATGGTCTTTCGTAAGTATTGCCTTTCAGAACAATTTGATGGTTAAGGCAGGTATTATTATGTTGAGTACCAATATAATTGATGCATCACATTTTAAATTATTGTGGACTTTGTCTAAATGATGCTGTATTGTTCTCAGATTAAAAGAAGGAGAAGACCAGAAGGAGATCACTATAGAGCCAGCACAGGCTTTGGATGAAGTGGAACCCCTGCCTGAAGACTATTACACCCGCCCCGTCAACCTTCCTGAAGGTTGGTCTCATACCTGCTTCACCCAATAATACTACTTAATTATTGTTTTAATCTGATACCATTTTAGTGCAGTAATCGCAGGCACAGCCATATAGATCAAGACATACAGGTGTCATGGGGTGATTTTGGAAGTTGCATGTTCAGGATCAAATGTGTAAGAATTTAAATTGATATAACTGAACCAAATTTTCTATTTTAAGGCAGTGATTTTATGACTAGATCTTTATTGACATGGTTATATGATGCTTATTTTAAACATTGCTTGTGTTTTGATACAGTAACGACTCTTCGCCAGAGGCTGCTACAGCCTGATTTTCAGCCCGCAGGAGCTTCACAGCTGCACCCCAGACACAAGCACCTGCTAATGAAACGCTCTCTGCGTTGCAGGGTATGTAAATACATCCACTGCTTCTCTTTCACTCCAGAGAAAGCCATTCAAAATGCTGTCATTGAATTACTGAGCTAAAATCATTCAGCTTGTTTTTTTTTTTTTTAAATTTACACTACCATTCAAAAGTTTATGGTTGGTAAGATTTTTTTGTTTGAAAGGAGTCTATTATGTCACCAATGCTGCATTTATGTGAGCAAAAAAAAAAAAAGTAATGTGAAATATTATTACAATAAAAAAAAAAAATTATTTAAAATGTAACTTATCATGAATTGGTGCTCTTATTATTATTTGATGAATAGGATGTTCACATGAACTTGAAATAGATTTTTCTGTAACATTACTATAACGTTTGATCAATTTAATGCATCTTTGCTAAATAAAAGCAATCATTTCTTTCAAAAACAAAAAAATCTTACTGACCACAAACCTTTGAATGGTAGTTTATATCTGAAAAGCACATTTGATTTGATATTTGTATTAAATTCCCTTGAGCTAATCTGCAAATCTGTTAAATAACACTTTAAATTACTGTTAATTACTGTTCCTCATCCATTAATTTCAGAAATGTGAGCACAATCTGAGCAAACCAGAATTTAATCCAACCTCAATAAAGTTCAAAATCCAGCTTGTGGCAGTGTAAGTCATGTGTTTGTGCCCTGAATTATTTTATTTGCTGTTCTTTGAGTGTGTATGAAACCAATCATCTAAAGATTTGTGTTCTTTTTTTACAGGAGCTACATTCCTGAAGTGAGAATCATGTCCATTCCAAAACTGCGTCATATGAAGGCAAGTTTGATTAATGTTGGGACACTTAAAGAAATGATGCCGTTTATTTGTTTTCTGTTTTTAATAAATTAATAAATAAGACTATTTGAACTTTTGAGGCTTAGTCTGGTTACACTTCTTTGTCATTTTAAGTTCTAGAACTTTTTACATTTGTAAGTAATTGTAGTGTTTTGTTGTAATACAGGAGAGTCAGGTTCTGCTGACCCTGACCAACCCAGTGGAGAACATCACTCATGTGTCTCTGTACACCTGTGAAGAGGAAGACCCAGATGACATTAACAGCACTGCTAAGGTAAAACACCACAACTCAGCCTATATAACTACCAGTACATATGAATTATAGCGATTTAAATTAATTATAAGCAGTGTATACTGTATGTCCTATAACAGGGGTTTTCAACCTGTGGGGCACGTTTCCCCTGTCGCACCTGTCCAGGGGCACCTGTCAAGGGTGGCGAGAGCATCAGTTAATTCAGAGACGTTCCCTTGAGAATTTATGAATATGAGTTAACAAATCTTTAGCCATCCACTAGGGGGCAATCTGCCTCCCACTGCTAGTCGACAGTTAGAGCAGAGTTGGCTCGAGTATCAGTCACGCTCAGTGTTGCCAAGTCCGTGGTTTTCCCGCGGAATTGCGCTACTTTAACACTTGCCACGTTTTGTAGTTTTGGGCTGGTTTTGAGTAGCAGTTAGGTGGGTTTTTGTTGTGAAAACCTGGCTTCACAACAAGGTAAACTTCAGGTAAACTGGTTATATACTTGTTTCAGTATAATTACGCACGCTATACCAGGGGTGGTTCTAAACCCTTTTTAGGTGGGTTTCAGCCCACCCTATCTGTCACCGTAGCCCCCCAAAACTATTAACGATCAGGCCAGTGCTGCTTCCTCAAAGTTTTTCATTCTCACGTGTTTTAAGTTTTGTCCGGTTAAACATTAAAGTAATTTTAAGCCATTTAAGCCCAAGACATCTCAATGCGGTACTCACGAACTGTGATAAAGCGTTTCTATGCGCACCGCTCACACATCTGAAGTGCACAAACAGAATGCCTTCTCAGACAGCAGGCGAATACCAATGGCTGTCTTGTCTTGGTCGTGGTGTTGGATGTTGGGGGGGCGCGAGTGAAATTAGACAAACTTGGGGGGGGGCGCATGTCCTAAAAGGTTGAAAACCCCTGTCCTATAATGATAGCTTGTGGTTGGTTTTTGATTTGGACAATTGTACTTATGTGGCTTGAGCTGAAGCTGTAGCAGAAGCATGACTCTCCAAAACTCTGTTAATTTCATTGATGAATAATTTTCGTCAACAATTTTTTCACCGCCGAATAACAAAATAAAAAAAAAATTGTATTGAATGACAAAAACTATGATGAAAATCTATTGATATTTTCGTCAACGAATAAAAAATGTAATGCCTGTTGATCTATCCGGTGGGACATAAGCTATTGCTGCACATCTCATAAAACGTTAAAAAATGTCAATATGTGGGAGTAAGAAAAGAGCAGACATATGAATAAATTTGAAAAGCATGACGATGCAAAAGAGAACTCAATTCGGTCCGGTTTTCAGCGCACACACAGAAAGCGCATCTCACACAGCGCACGAGTACTGAATTCAGTTCTCTTTCAGTTGCACAGAGAAATACACAAAATGATTGTCGAATTTCGTTTTGAAGAGTATTCACATAAAACGCATCTGTTTTTTTTTTTTTTTTTTTTACGCTTAAGTGAGCGTGAACAGTTGGCAGAATATTGGATGTGTATCAGTATAATACATCCTTGCATTCTGTTTTAAAGGGACAGCAGCCTAATTTAGTTGCTGTTGAATGTGTCATTGTGTTAATCAAGCAACAAAAGAAAGAGAGAAAATCACTCACTGCTGTGACTTTAGTAACCCTAAGAAGGATTCATCTAAATTATGTATATAAATAAATTTGTCTGCTTGAAAGAATGAAGAATGTGGTAAGTTGTTATAAAAAAATTATATTATATAACCATTGGTATTTCATTGAAAGAAGGACCATGTTCTTGTTTCTGTATGAGAAGTGGTTTTATTTAATGTTAATATAAAGGCATATTGTGTGTCACAGCAGTAAAATCTGTGTCTATATTGAATAATAAAACCTTAATATCAAACCTATATAATGAGATTGGAAATTTTAGAGAAATGCGTAATAAATGCATTACACTACCTTAAACCCATTAGATCTACTGTAGATTTAGTCGACTAAAACTAAAACGATTAAGATGACTAAAATATGACTAAAACTAAATGGCATTTTAGTCAAAAGACTATGACTAAGACTAAATCAAAATTTGCTGTCAAAATTAACACTGCTCCAAAAGCAAACACTCAGTTCAGTCTCCAGACAGACATTATTTACCTTGAGTGGGCCACTGCAGGGGACATGATAGAGTCATTACAGCCTCACCATTACTGTGCTGCAGTGTGTCATTGCCTTGTGTTGTGCCCCCATGGATTTATTATGAAAAATGATTGTTTAATAGGTGCTGGTGCCCTCAAAGGAACTGGTCCTGGCAGGGAAAGATGCCGCTGCTGAGTATGATGAACTGGCTGAACCTCAGGGTTTTCAGGATGACCCAGAGTAAGAACCACCTCTGCTGATGGATACTGAGAGCAGATAAATCAATTTAGCTCATAAATTACCAAGAAGATGAGATTGCAGTAATACAGAGTCTGGGGCACAGACTTTGAATAGGTTTATTTATTTATTAATAAGTAGGGCTGCATGGAGCCTGCTTTGAATTTGAACATCAGTCGTTCACTAAGTTTATCACACCCCCATTCCTGAAATATCTTTGGCTATTTTGATGATGCTTTCAGGTACCGTATGTTCGGATTATTTTTCTGCTGAACACAAAAGAAGATATTTTAAAGCATGTTGATGACCAAACTGTTGCTGGTCCCCGTTGACTTCCAGTTGGCAACCAGCAACTGTTTGGTTATGAACATTCTTCAAAATATCTTATGTGTTCAGCAGAAGACAGATGTCAAAGGGTATGAAACAACTTAAGAGTGAGTAAATGATGACAGAATTATTATTTTTTGGTAAACCATTCCTTTAACACATTTAGCTGTATTTAAATCCATTCTGTGAAATTCTGCAATTTAATAATAATTTAATAGTAATAATAATAATAATAATTTAATTAATAATAATTTATGCATTTAGCAGACGCTTTATCCAAAAGCGACTTGCAGTGCATTCAGGCTATAATTTTTTTACCAGTATGTGTGTTCCCATGGGAATCTAACCCACTACCTTTTGTGCTGCCAATGCAATGCTCTACCACCGAGCCACAGGAACACAATTTCCTTCCACGATCATAATTGACGAATCATAATGATGATTACATAAAAAAATAAGTGACCCTGGTTATTGTTAAAAATCTAAAAATTGCGGTTAGATTTAAGGCATTTACAGTGAAAAGTAAACTGGGTCAGTATTCTCAAGGACTGAAAAGCTTAATTGTACGGGTTGTTGACACAAATTGAGCTTTATAGGATTCATTCTTAACTTTCGTTTGAAGTGGGAATACTTTTCTAGATTAACTTCTGTCTATGCATTACAGATTTAAATCCTGTGCATGGGGTCTGTATATTAAAGCAACTGTATGTAGTTTTGTGTATTTTTGTGACTTGAGCTCCCTACAGTTACAACAGTGAATTCTATTTAAGTATATCACTGTCGTAATTACAGTAGTTAGCTGTAAATTAGCTCTTGTTGCTGCCGTAAAGCAGTCCACCCTTTTTGTGGAATTTTGTACCGCTCTAAACAAACTTGCATACTCCTAAAACAGATGTTTGAGGGGAAGCGTGGGGAAGAAACTGAAGCCATTCACTTTATTAGAAGTCAGTGTACCATCAGAATGATTTTGAAACTGATATTTCAAGGTAAAAAAACGTACATGCAGCATATAGAAGCTTTATTTTTGAGCTGAATGCCAAATTAATTTCCTCTGATAATCACTATTATGCCACAAATGCTGTTGATAGAGCAGAACTTGTATTATAGATGAACTTTTAAGTTTGCAGCTACAAGTTTAGTCAATATTCTTGGGGCATCTGCTTTTAAACATCTGATAGCATCGTTTCCTGTGCTTTTGCCGTTCATGAATAACAGTCTGTACTCTTTTGTATCTTCAGTGTGGTAACCTTTAGAAAGTCGAACAAGATTGGCTTCTTCATCAAAGTGATTCCACAGAGGGAGGAGGGTGCTGTCACTGTCGCTTTCAAACTTCGACATGACTTCCGGAACCTCGCTGCTCCGATCAGACCCACTGAGGAGGGAGAAGCCACCAGTGAGGCCATCTGGCTCACACACCATGTGGAGCTTAGCTTGGGCCCCCTGGCAACTTGAGAACATAACACACGAGCTACACACGCAAACTTAAACACACTCTGACGCATAAAGGGACAATTTAAACAACATGTGGCACTAAACTCACAAACTCTCTTGCTCATAAAGATGTTCATTATCTTGACAAAGTGAGTGTAAATATTATCAGGCACACATACATCACTTACAGGAATGCAGTTACTTAACAGTACACACACTATGCCTACACTTATGCCAGATGCTTTGCGCAGTGATCTCTTTCTCGCTCTCTGTTTCTAGTGCCCCCTGCTGACGTGTTTAACTGCATGTGATTACAGTGACATCACCTACTGTTATATTTCATGGTTCCAACTCCAGTTCTTCTCAGTGAGTACATTTACATCGACAACAATAATCCGATTTTAACACTACCATCTACCATGTAAAGTGTAAACAGACTTTTGATTACCTTAATCCGGCTAAAGTCATACTCGAAGTAAACAGAAATCGTATTAAGGCATGTGGAGTATTCCTATTTTAGTCACATTACTGAAGTGCAATAGACATGTAAACACCTTAATCACATTATTACTGTCATGTAGGATTTTTCGCCGCATTTTGCGACAGGATACACACACGGCAGGGGTCAACCGTTTGACGGCAAATAAAAGAGCTTCAACACCATCGTCTGTATGCGCGTACAAATAATTAACTGCACTTGAAGCTTTCATAAAATTAAAAATGAAACACCCAAAACTGTACATGGCTTCATCACGAAGACGAACTATATGTTTATATGTGAAATTCCGGAGGGTACGTCGGATGGCATCACGTGGGGACGTAATGAACGTGTGCCATTAATCGAACTATGTACTATAACATGTAAAACGGGAACATGAAAGGAATATTCTAAAAGCAACTCATGTAAACACCATAATCATAATATTGGCTTATTTAGAATAAGGTAAATAATTTGATTACTGATGTCCATGTAAACTTAGTCACTGTTAATAAAGATATTTAGATTAATGCTTCATCTAGGTTTTATGTTAATTTAATATTTTGTATTTGCTGTAAAACAAGTAAAATGTTACTTGCAATTGTGTGGCACTAATTAGTAACTGAGACACAGTCATTGGTAGTGAAACACGTTTCACAACCAGCTCCTTTGTCCCGTCATCTGTATTAAATCAGAGGGTGAACACCAGTGCATTCAGCTTTATTTATCTGTCTCATGCTAGTAGCTGGAAGTCCTGATTTAGTTTCTAATATGACCGCCTTAAATGTGGTTGAGCAGTCTTATCCAATAAAATATGAGAAAAGTGATGGATCTGGGTGTATTATTATTATTATTAATGGTTCAACGGGGCTGTTAAGATATGCTGTGTATAGTAGCCTGTTGATTTTTACTTTATATTCTGAAAAGAACATTTAACATTTACTTAAAAATAATAAAGGAATAAGCCTTTTTAAACTTTATTTACAGGAACTTTTTTTCCCCCCTAATTTCTTTTCAATTTGATCAAAAATAAATCTAATAATTTATCTATATGGCTTTCTTCTTTTTGGACACTAATTTCATTATAATAAAAGTGAACGGGGACTGTGGTTTAAATGATTAACCATTAAAACACCATAAAAGTAGTTGCACTACAGCATATTGTAGTAGTATGCTATTCCGAAGTCATCCATACTGATCAGGATCTCACGTTCAACTCATTGACTAATTGATCATTCCTCGTTTCCTAGCTCCTCCCTCCTCCACCCCGTTATAAGGACCGCTGTCGTATTAAGTAGTACATATCAGTTCGCAATCATTTGTAATAGCATACTAATGTTGTATACAGTTTTTTCTTTCTCTTATTTAAATCTACCCCGAGGAGAGAGCAGCTGGGAAGGAGAATTCACAAGCGCGTCCTAAGCGGAAGTCGAAAATGTGCACGTGACACAGTTTAAGTCACGTTTTACCTTCGCGATTTAATTAGGCCTTGTATTTCACATACTTCAACAGTGCATCTTGTTTTGATTAAGAAAACATCTTAATTAACTACATACCAGCACGCTAAACGCAACTGATGTCAACAGCGTTTCAATGAGCAATATTCCAATACGTCTTATTTTGGATCATTCTTGCATCTTATCCTTGAATAATTGAATGGGTAAATTAGAACTGGAACGACAAGACGGTGAGAAATTAAAGCGTTTACATTTTGGGGTAAACTTTTACCAGTAATATTCATTCAATGTTAGATGCTGTCCACTAGATGGCAGTCTATCATGCATAAAATGTATCCTGGTCTTAATATTTGACATTGTGCAGTCAACAGACCGGCCTTTCAGGTGTATGATCCGTATATGACTTACTTCACTTGACAGCAACTTGTTACGAGTTGTTAATAATATCCATCAAATTAAAAGTAGTTTTTTTATCATTATTTATCTTTGCTGAATGCATGAATGTAAACTAGAGGCTTTAAAATGGCCTTATGTACAGTGTTTAGAGAGCCATGCTAAGAAGAATCTACTTTCCACAGGCCTTAATGTGCTTTTAACCTAATGAAGTCAGGAAAAACCAAGAATAAATTGACTTCGTCAATGGTACGATTCAAAACTGTGAGTCTGTACTGTCTGGTTAAACATTTACTGCCCTGTATTTTACAAATAACACAATGTCCCACAGTGTATTTTGGCATGATGTCATAGTTCTTGTGTCCTAACTAAACTAAACGGGACTGCCTGTGCTGCAGTGCACACTCGGGTACACATTACAGCACACCTGATTATTATATTTTACAAAGGTGACAAAGTGAGGTCTTGGTGTAATGCCTCTAACAGTCTATAGCAATTGTACTGGGGAGTCTGGGTATAAAAATAAAGTGAGCTTTAACAGTCTCTGCACTGTTGACATTGGCATGGTTGTGGTACTGGAAATGGTGTGGATGTGGAAATCTAGTTTTTTCTTCTTTCTTTTTCCGTGTTCATTTTTTGGAACCGTAACCAGATGTGTTTTGTCTCCTTGCTTCGCAGATAAT
Organism: Sinocyclocheilus anophthalmus; assembly: GCA_018155175.1. Lineage (NCBI taxonomy): Eukaryota > Metazoa > Chordata > Actinopteri > Cypriniformes > Cyprinidae > Sinocyclocheilus > Sinocyclocheilus anophthalmus. The sequence continues at coordinate 336,923 of JADLZN010010586.1, forward strand.
TATCTTAAACTATGCTTCTATTAAGAAAAGGAAACCGTAGCTTCCATGTATGACCCATTCATTTTTCTTCATAATAGGCATGTCTGCATACGCCAGGAAGGCCAAAACACTTTGTGCTGATTTTTCAGTATCTTTAGAGGAAGATGGATTAAAAGTATCTTCTGACCTTTCAAAAGAAGTTGGAGGAAAGAAAACCGTTTGAAACTGATTTTAATTTACATTTTATATACATTCAACATACGGCAAAATAAATGCTGGGTGACAGGCAAGATGCACTATTCGATTACTGTTTTTTCCAAGCCTTTGACTCCGTAAGTAACATAGTATACCATGAGTTATAAAAAAAAAAAAAGAAAAGTCTATCGAAATGTTTTGAATTTATTTTTGTTGTTGTTTATTTTCTTTATTTGGTCCTTTTTTAGATTTTCATTTTTTTTTTCACTTTTGTTTTTAAACCTTTTTTTTGCATTCATTTTAATATTCATTTAATTATTAATTTCATTTTGTCCTGTGGTATGACAATTTAATAATTTTTCTAAGTGAAAAAAATATTTAGTTTCTCAATTCTCATGAGGCCATAAAAGTGGTATAATAATAATAATAATGCTTTTTTAAAATGTTTAAAGAAGTAGTATAGCACTACACATCAGTATCCCAGAAGTATTTCAAGTCAACTGCCCATGTATTAGTAATGAGTAAACAGAACAAAATGACCTGTCAACTCATGGTCATAACTTTATTCACAAGGAAGTGGCACATCTGTAATAACTATACAGAGGCACAGCACAAATCATGATTTTTAAAGCCTGATGATTTGTTACTTCATTTAATCTTCATGAAAGACCTGTGTAGAGGCATTAGAGGCCGAAAACGCCTTGTGTTGCCTCTTTCTGCAAATGTGCTACAGACTAATTATGTGAGTGTAAAGTGTTCAGTGCTGCTGATCTAAAATGCAGCCAAACCTCACAAGTTCTAAAAGTCCAGAGTAGAAGTGAAAACTGCCACAGGAAAAACTCTCCATACCAGGACAGACTTTAGACTTAGGATATTGTCAGGGAACAAAAGCATGGTTGTCTGCTGTTCACTGGATTAATTTGTAGTTAAACACCTCATAGAGAGCTTTGATAAACGATGCATCAGAGATCCTCTCCTGCTCTGTGTGTCTGTGGCCATGTAAAGGATAACCTGAAGAATGTTTATATTCCAGGCTGGTCCATTATGATAGGAAAGATCCTGGCGTAGTTCACTAAAGGTTCCTCTATAGCCACCTCTGGTTGTTTCCCATTTAGGGAGTTCTCTTTACCGTTAAACCTATATGTCATGTTGGTTGAGGTCCCTTGCTGCCATTATGGGCTGTTGGAAGGCCTCTTCTAATGAAACTGACACATATTTGTGCAAAGACTCAGTTCCGGCAGCATCTTTTCACTGGTATCCTTCAGCACTGACCTGTGACACTGCTTTGGGTGATTTCGAGTGCACATTTTAGGCAAAACAGAATTCTTTCGCTTTCTATTTTCCACACAGAAGAAATGAAGCTTGAAATTACTTGATGATCTTCACCTGGAGACCTTTCGAGAGACATGCAGTATGTGAAAACACTTTGAAGTCATAGCCAGAATTAGGATTCCAGCTTAATGCTCTGACGCTTGAGCAGTTTCCTCAAGTAATGGGATGATTACATAAAGATGTCAATTTCCCCACATTTAAATGCCTTGTACCTTATGTATTTTCTAATGGAAAATAATGATGGTTCCCATCTTGTATTTATTTATTTTTAATCTGTGATGTCCTTGTGTTGTTTTGTCTTTAGTGCAAGCACAGAAAGATTCCACATTAAATTGTGAGGCTGACAGATGTCTGGACATTTCTACCATGACATCACCTACAAAAGCAATTTTAAATTCTGAACTCACTTTATGGCAGTACAGCTCAGAGGCCAGCTGAGAGATAGCAGGGGTCCACGAACACCCCAGTTTAACATGTATATCAGAAATGGAGAATTTTGAGATGCCCAGACACTGATAGAATTGGTATTGTCTGTGCTGCACTCCTGAAATTCATTAAAAGCAGATGCATTGAGCATTTTTACTTTAGTTTATTGCTGCCTGGATGATATTTATCTGTATTTCAGTTTTTTTTTTATTTCAGAGCTAAAGTATGGGGTATTTTTGCAAGACCTGCATACTGTAGTCATAAAAAATAGTTTGTACTGTTTCAAATAAATGCTGTTCTTTTGAACTTTTATTCATAAAATAATTCTGTCATGGTTGCCACAAAAATATTTTGCAGCACCACTGTTTTCAACACTGATGATATAAATAATGAGCACCAAATTAACATATTAAAATGATTTCTGTAAAGGATCATGTGACACTGAAAGCTGGCTGTTGAAAATTAGGCTTTGCAATCAGATAAATAAATTACATGTTTAAAATTAGAATGTTTACTAACTTTGTTTTAAAAATGTAATATTTTTCACAATATTACAGTTTTCCTGTATTTTTATCAATTAAAATATAACTAAATGTCTTTAAAAACAAAAAATCTGGCTGAATATTCATTTTTATCAATATGCTTTATTTTATGCTTCATAATATACACTTTGTACTTCATTAATAGGGACAGTGAGAGATAAGACAAGAAATAGTCAAGAGCAGTGAAGAGTATCAGGAAATGTTGCAAGCATGATTCAGACTTGCATCGCCCACATGAGTATCAAGGCATGTGTGCTAACTTCTAAATTACAGCTATGACAGTTTTTGGCTGTTCACTCTGTTTGTGCCTAAAGACCCAATTAATCATTGTTTTTCACCTCTATTCACTGGACCATCATCTGAGAGATTACAGGTAGTTGACCATGTCTACATAGACAAATGACTTCAGTCTTTGAGCCTTGAGACGAGGCCAGGTCTGTGAAATCCATGCTTGCACAAAGTTCCAACAGCTCACTCTCTTTCTTTCAGCTTGTGATGGAATGTTGATTTTGGAGGCTTTGGTGAAAAGTAACACTCTTGAGAAAGCAGTCCTGCTTCGCTCTGCCTGAAACTGACATACATGCATGCAGCCTGTCACCCAAAACTCACTGTTTTCTCTTAGCATTTGGCTTTTACTGTGTGTATGACATGTACAAGGGCGGCAAAAGCCAACTATCCTACACGAACCTACAGGAAGAACCCCGAAGAACATAACGTAAAGTCCACGAGTTTTCCAACCTTGGTTGTGGGTTTTTCCAATGGTGCGTCTGAGAGGAATTGAAGGTTTTATTTGTAAATTTGCACACAGAGCACCTTTGAGGTGTCGTAATTTGTATGCTGGCTGGGTGCTGCAGGTTCATATTTCTTTGTTGCTGTGGCTGATTGGGTGTTGAAAGGAGCCAGAGGGTGTGGAGGGATGCTGCCGAGATGCACATCCTCCATTGCTCCCTGCAGGCTGGGTAGTGCCAAAACCACACCACATCCCTCTATTACTGTTGATGGGGACTGAGGTTTATTTTGGGTTTTTAGACAAGAGGGTGCATGGCTGGTTTGAAGGCAGGACACATGGTAACTTAGAACTGGAACAAGGTTGGACCTACCTTTTGAGCTCAAACGGATTGAAGAGCATAGAAGGCATAATGAAACAAAAAACTGCATCCATCAGACTGCCTAGCTTAGCATAGTGAGCAATAAAAATTTAGATGAACTGTGTAAAGTTTATGATATTAGATATGCAAATTCTTCTAAGGCCTCTAAGTTAGAAACATTATCAAAACTTAGCTGAAAAACTGTTGTTCACAATATACTACATGCCTTCTGTGATGTGATTAATAGTTTATTCTTTTTTTTTTTTTTGTAAGTACAAATTCTAAAAACATCCCCCTCAGGGCATGATGCACTTCTTTTTGCTGTGAAATCTTTACTTATTTTTTTTTCTAAAGTAAGAATAACTTTTTTTTAAACTTTTTTTTATGCTGTTATTGATATTGTAAGATGAACACTTGCTGGACTGAAGAAATTTAGGTTTACTACCATACATAATTAAAAAAAAATAATGTTGGAGTGTGAGTATCAAATATGACAATCTCAATCATCGTCTTGCATTGAGTTTTGGCACCTACATTTGATCATAAACGAATAATTTAAATGTCATCTTACAATACATATTATTGGAAGATTTAGCGTAACAACTGATATTGTTTTTTCATTTTATTTAAATAGTCTGCTATTCTGACTTAAAGATCTCATTGATTTGCATTAAAGGCTACCAAAATGAAATCTTCCTTTTGGCCATAAAAATAACAACTGCACCAAATTGCATATTTTTGCTCAATTGTTCCTCTGAATAAAATTCAGATGTTTTTACCCTCTTTGTTTATGAGCTCCACTTCACTATATCATACTATATGAGCCATCAAAGCCTGATGTATCAAATATGATATTCAACAAAACACACACAATACTAAAGGTTCAATAAACTGTTCCAAATGGATTTTTCCTGACAGTTATTTTATTATTTTATATATCAGACATAAACCGGTTAAAATATTAGATGTTCATATATCAAGGCATGTGTCGCCATAATGACATCAATATGTGGTTGGTATGGTTAGTCCACTGGGTCTGATGCGTTTGCCATACAGTCTTGAAGTTTAATTTTGTGTTTTATCTGGATCTTCGATTGAGGTTGGTCAAAGGAGACGCCTCTCACGAGCAGAGGCCAGTTGTGAGATGATCCAGATGTGGTTTTCTTTTCTTCAGCAACTTTATTAATAGCACTGGAAATGACAGGTTGGAGCACAGAACCACGTGTCTGGGCTTGATTTGATAACCCTTTTGCTAATAGAATGAGACATTTGGATGGAATACAGATTGAGTGTGTGCTTCATGGTTTCAGTATGTTGGTCTGGCCTATTGTGAGATTATTAAAGCAATATTTTTGGAGGGAGGAAGATATCACCAGAGACAGATATGGATGTTATTGCTGCACGTTTCTCCAAGCACATGATCTTTAAGCTCCAGATATTCTAGTGTATGGGAGTTGATCTTGACGTTCATCTCCAGATGAGGTAGGCCCCTGGAGAGTGTTTGAGAGTGATTGCATGTACGTCCTATTGGGTTTCAGATCATTTGGGTCTGGCATTGAGGAATCCCTCTGTGCTTGGTTGGGCTTTTGTCTTAAACCGTGTTGTTCTGTTTAATTTCCTGTCAAGTGGCTCACAGATTTGATTTCCTTTAGCTGGTGAAACGTTATCTGCCCCATTCCATCCCAGACAACTCGCCTCTCCAGTCATTTTGAGATGGGCTTCCGTCTGGCCTCTGCTTTGAGTTGTTTGGGCTAAGAACTGCACTGAGTTTGTTGATGATGACATGTATTGGTTAAGTGGAAGGATGTAGGTTTGAAAAACCTTTAGAAGTAGGACATATGACTGGGACTTGTAGATTAGGGGAAACTCTCAGAGTCTGGGATCAATTCTTATTTTTGAAGCAGTCAGACCAGTTTCCCATTAAAGTGCCTTGCCTGTGTTGAGAGATGTTCCATTTTTTTCCCACTCAGATGCTTATGTTTTATCCTGAATAAAGTTGCTTTGCAGTTCCCAGATGTTGTACAGGGTTGCAAACACAGTACATGCTAAACATTACAGCTCATCCAGTGTAGTCTTGATTCTCGAACAAATGACACTCATTAGGTAGTTTCTGTTTAGTGACTCTTATGAGCTCATTCTTTTTAGTAAATCAAAATTATATATAGTGCAACCAACACAGTCCAGTTGATTCCTGAGCAAAAAACTCTTATGAGACTCTTATCTTTTTAGTGAATCAAAACCATACAGCTTGATCAGTGTAGTCTAACTGATTCCTGAACAAATGACTTGTACAGTATGTGATGGTTATTTTTATTATATTATAAGATGCTGTATATTTTATTTAATTTTTTCGTCAAAACCATAAGGTGCAATCAGTGTGGTGCAACTGATTACTGAACAAATGTCTCGTGTAAGATCCTGCATGTCTTGCTCTTGTAAAATCCTACGTGTCTTAATGTTCAGCAGAGCTTGCACGGTAATGTTAACAGGAACTCATACCAGCGAATGACGGCTGTGATCCTTTATTAAAGGGTTTTTTCCCTCTTCCATGGTCCACTGAGTGCATAAATATTTTCATGCAGAGGGTTATCATAACATGACCTTTTGAAGCAGTAAAACAAGGCATTCCTTCTCCTCATGCACTCAGAATAAGGCTCTGTTCCAAAACCTAGTGAGCTTCTACGGCCTACATAGGCAGTTACCTTCTAAGGCAGCCTCCTAAATGGAATGGACCCTCAAAAGCGAACATACTACATGTACAGAAAACTATTTGTAGTAACTGCCTAAGAAACACATGAGAGATGCTCTTAATAATGCTAATGCACAGTCTGTGCAAATATGCAATGCATAAATATAAATAGCACACATATTGTGGGAATGTCTGTTTGTAGTAATTTTTTTTTTTTTTTTACGTTTCTCTCACTTCATCTGCATGGGCAAATTGTTTTTTGTTTTCTGTTTACAAAATTAAATTAAATGCTTGGTACAGATGCAGCTCACTAGATTTTGTAATGTGCACTGCTGTTCTTTTGAACTTTCTATTCATCCTTCTGTTCAATCCTGGAAAAAAATGTATCCCAGTTTCCACAATAATATCCAGCTTTGCCATCACAGGAAAAATTTAATTTTGAAATATAATAATAATCAAACACTTTTTTTTTTTTTTTTTAATTGTAATAATATTTCACAGTTTTTGTTGTATTTTACATCAAACAAATGCAGCCTTGTTGAGCATAAGAGACTTGAATGAGTGTACATCTTGACTTTCTTCCTTTCTCTTGTTCACTTCACTCACTCTTCTATTTCTGTTTCCTTCCATTGCCCTTTTCTTTCCATCCCCTAATTAAAGAGAGATAAAAAATACAACTGAAGTTGCTAAGCTCATGACTTCTGCATACTCTTAACAAGCTTGGTTTGCTTCCAGACGAGTCCCACATAGTATGTTTGTCAGCACACATTCGTATGTGGGTCAGAAAACTGATACCTGGGGCATTCGTTCCTCCGTCCACCCGTGAATAACATCTCTCTGGGGAGAGCCAGTGACCATATGCCATTCTGACAGCTTGAATCAACACTCAGGTTTAGCCCAGCCATCTCCAACCACAAGCTGTTTTCACTGAAAGTATTACAAGCTGTCACCTAAGGCTAGAAAGGTGTTTTTAGATGTTGCGGCGTGGTTCAGGGACAGAAACAAGTCTCTGGAACTTGAATCAGTAATGCAATGTGAGAGGCACATATGACTGCAGGGTTGCTGTTACTGTTTTTTAATGAGACGATCCCGATGGCACCTGGCAGCCATTGCACTGTTTATTTCTGCCTGTCCAGAGAGATATCCTCACTCTGTGCTGCACATGCTCTATGGTGCTGATTCATTCTCTTCATATGTTTACAAACACTGTTCAAAATAAGTTTGCTCAGGATCTTTAGGATCTGGTTATGCAACCAAAAATCTGTTTGGAGATTTTTGAGTAGGGCTGCATGATAAATCAGATTGTATTTGTGATTACGATTTCAGCTTCTCGTGATTAATTAGGCATAGTTGTCTGCAATATTTGCCTGCTGGTTATTTATCCTAAAAATATTTCATTTTCATTTGACATTTGCATTGTTAAGCCACCATAAGCGTTCATGTTTGGGGTTGCCAGATGTCAAGAGTTTAACCCTCCCAATCAGAGTGTTTCTCCAGTGCCTTACTTCGCTGATTAAAAAAAAAAACACAGATGATCTGAAAACACCGGAAAACGTGTATGTTAGAGTTTAGTGATCTCCACGGCGATATTCTGCTTGATTGAAAGCGTAATGTCTGTTTTCCTTCACGTGGACGTTCACACTGTTTGCTGTGACTAAAGTGTAATAAATCCAAACATTAATTCTGATATATCGTTTGCGATTGTGGTTGCTGAATAAATGTACACAACTTCTGTGACTTCCCCCCCCATTGTTTTAATAGAGAATCATTAACATAATTTGAAATTGTTGGACTTAATATTGGCTTGTTGTTCCAGTTTTCATATTGTAAAGATTGTGTTAATGTATATGATGAATATTATACATCAGGAAACTAGATGATGTGAATAAACCACGAGTTGATGTTCTCTTGATTTGTGCTTATGTGAAAGTGCAAAAATTCTGATGAAATGAGTGATGATTACTACATTGAATATTTCCTTTAATGATGACCATAAATTATAAATTGGTTGTTTGGAAAGGTCACAAAATGTAGCTATAAACTGGTTGAATTGTCTTGATTTAGTCAGGTTTACTGAATAGAAACTGCTATTAAATTACATTTTAAATTAAAATTTTTTTTTATTTAATATTTCACATTATACAGATTTAGTGGGAATTCTGTTTTCAGTTAATATGGCCATTAGTACACGTCGGAGATGTATGAAAGTCCTTCGAGTTACGAGTTCGTTCATATTCTTAAGAATGAGCAATAGTAAACTTAGCAAGCACAAGTAATTCAAACAGTTTGGCAAATTCCTTCTCATTATAATCAGTCACACTACCAAAGAGAAATAAGAAATCTGATCTTAATTACAGTCACGCTTTTTTTCTTTGATTTTGTTTTCATTCTCTCTCTCTCTCTCTTCTTTTTGAGTATGGCTTTTCTGAATTCATACTTTCTAGAAGAAACTTTCTCATAACCAAAACTGGTATTTAACATCTGTGTAGCTTCTAATTAGGCTTTACTATGGTTAGAAACTCTGGCAAAAACTTCAGCAAAGAAGAGAGAGGCTTGAATTTGTGCTCTACACAGAATATTACTGTCCAGCACTTAGATTTTCAAAAACAACAATGACATTGTTTTCTTCCACTGAATATTTGTTGCCTCCTGCTTGCATTCGATTGGCTGCGTGTCTGGTATCTGGCACATCGATGGTTTTATGGTAGAGCTGCCACTCACAATGCCACAGAAGCAAGAGTGCAAAACAACTTGCTCAACTATTAACATGACTGAGGAGGAAGAAAAGACTTGAATTATTTGAATGTGTTCTTTGGAAACTCATATCAAGAGTCTTTCCTTAGCAATCTTTGACTATATAAATATCTTTTTTAAAACCTTTTTTGAAGAAGTTGTTGCTGCCACTCAAATTTACTTCACATACGTGATGTCCTGTCACTAAATATGGACATTTTAGTGGCTTTTTTGACTCCATTTATACAATCTTTGCTGTCTAACCATAAACACTGTGCATCGATCCATAAAGAGCAAGTTAGGCTATTTATTTTTGTGAACTTTTGTTACTTTATGTATATGTGTCTATGAGTGTGTGTGTGTATGTTTAAAAGGTCAGTGTTCTGGTGAAATGAGGCCTGGACACACACACACACACACACATATTCTGGCAGCTCTGATTTCACCGAGGGGGGATTTCCTTTCGCTTACTGAGGCTTTCAGACCTATTGAAACAACATGCCAGAGTTCAGCATACTGAGAGAGAAAGTGCTCTTCCTCGCACAGCACATGGCTTTGGCTCTTAGAAAACTGAGTAAGAGCCATATATTTACGTAAATTATGAAATTAAGCACAGCTGTAAGAAAGAAAGAGAATATGGTTGTGTTTACTTCTGTAATGTGCTGTATTTCTGAGGATACTCAACAACACATTGTCTGTTATGTTTGGTTTTGAGTTTGTTATTTGTCTCTGTTGTAGTCCTGCCTGCCTGAGTTTTTTCATTTGTCACCAGTCACTCATTTGATTTTTGTTATTCTGTCCAACTGAGTGTCATTAATTACCTTCGTTTGCCTTTGTATATAAGTTGCTGTGTTTTCACTTTTCATTTGTCTATTCATGTCAGTGTAGACTTCTGCATCAATGCATATCTCTGGGTTACTGTTGTATTTAGTTTGCCTGCCTTTTTTGGCTTAACCTTTTTGTGGATTATCAAAGACTTTTGAACCTGAACTTCATCTTCATCGTGTGCTCTCTGCAACTGTGTGTGTGACACACACACCCATAGACTGTGAAAGTGGGCTCTCAAAAAGTGTTTATTTTTTTTAGTTATTAATGTATTTAATTAAAGATTTGTATTCAATATTTTTATTTATTCATAAATTAATTTGCACAGATGAATTATTCACAGTATTTTATTTATTGTAGTTATTTAATTTTAGATTAACAAGCAGAAATTAATCATTCATAATAATTTTAGATTCATAAGCACAATTTTTTTTTCCACATATTTTATTTAATATTGGATTCATGTATGCTCAAGATAATATTTCACAATATTAAATTTTATTTTATTTTAAATGAATGTGCATAAATTAATCAGTGACAGTATTTTGTTAACTTTAACGTACATTATCTATACCCTCAGATTTAAGTTTTCTGTTTTATTTATCTTGTTTTAATAAAAATTTTTGCTCAAAATAATAATTCACAAAAATAATCAGTCACAATATTTTATTAATTATTTAATTTTAAAGTTAATGTGCAAAAAATAATAATTCACAATATTATATTTAAATAATTCTTTTTATTTTAGATTTTTCACAATAAGACCGGGAGTGTGCTATCAGTAAGTAAATAAATAAGGTTAAAAATAGGGCAAGGATGTGATTGTCACCTGTTTTCAAAAACAACAAAAACTAATTCCCATGGTAACCTAATGTGCTGACATCTGCTGACATTCATCATGATGAATGGGGCTGGTTGTGGCTGTGTGACATACACTGCAGTGCAGTTTTGCATCAAAGTAAACAGCTCTTGTTATCTGTCCTCTTTGAAGCCTCACAGTTCATTTCTCTCAAAGGGGTGCCATGCATTTAGCAAATCTCAAAGTTCATCTGCATGAATCTGATTTCCTTTCCTGTGGCTTCTTTGAAGATAATGATATTAAGCAGTTTGTCTCAAGTCACAAGCTTTTGGAACGCTGAAGGGAAACAAGAATTTGGGATCTCTGGAACGTGATCTACTGTAATAACTCCGAGTTCAGTGTTGTACGACCTTTGGTTGTAAGGGGGCAAATAAAATCAAATAAAACAAAACAACTAGAGAGCACATTAAAGATGATGAAGACAATCCCCCAGACTGCTAACAGACGTCAGGCATCTCTGTGGTGATCTCTGTTCCTAATCAGAGTCTGTTTAATTCCATAATCTGTGCTGACGTCCTTAACGGCCCATGGGTTAAACTGTGAGCTGCTGGCAGCTGTTCTTACAGAAGCTGAGGGACTGATGTGTCGGAGAGGCAGATCTCAGAGGGGTTGCAGAGCTGATGAAGATGCAGAAAGGGAAGATTTGTAACCAACATCTAGTAAGTCGGCCATAGCGGTCCCTCCTGCGTGGGCGCATCTGCAGCTCTCCACAGGACATGTGATGGGCAACAGAGCGAGGCATTGTGGAGCCCTGGCCCCAGCCAAAGTGGATTAAAAGGAAAACTGAATCCAGAGAGCTCCACTGGCCCATCAGGACACTAGGAGCGATGTATAATGCCATCCAACAAGATTGTGGTGCTCCACCTGCAACAATACCTGTTGTCTGCTTATAGCCAAGTGTGAAATCCACAGTGTGAAACCCTATGTTCTGCTAGAGTTTCCCAAGGTTGCAAAAAACAAAAAGAAAAAAGACTACTAAAAGAATGGAAATATCTCCGCTGAAAGTTTGTAATAATTCAATTTTGGTGTCCTCTTAATGTATTAGAGAGACAAATCCCATAGTTATTTTTATTGAAAACCATTGTTAATCTGATTCCCCCTCTTTCAATGTTGATTTTGGCCAGTTCCACCTAAAAGGTCATGACCGTCTTGACCATTTTGATATGGAGTTACAAAATATTTTATTTTATTTTGAATGTCTTATTTTAATTTAATGTTAATATGTTTACTGCTACAACAAAATCATACAAATCAGGAATTATAACTATTTAGTGTTAAAAAGGATTTATTTTAAGAAAATCATTAAACAAATATGATTTACTTATTTAAATGAATAGGGAAATAGATTAAGCCAACATTTAATTTAATTTAATTTAATTTTAGAGAATGAAAATGAAAACTGTCATTTATTTTTAATGTTTACTACAAAACAAAATCAGGACTTAAAATTGTATTTAGGGTTGGAAAATGGCAAACCTCACATAAAATGTAAAATAAAATAATGTTGACTTTAAACCTCTAAAGTTTGCTGTCAATATTTTCTAAAAACATTGGGCATTTACTAAAAAACCCTTCATTATTTTGAGAATTTATCTGTTTTTTAGCCTATCCACTGAAAGTGTCTTTCAGCAACATTAGTACAAAATGCCATCCTGTAAATTCTCCCAGGATGACCGATGCAGTCCATCGGGACAAAAAGAGCTCAGATTACAGCATCTATCACTCCAATCTTTCTGTGTGCCTGTGCTCTGAGAGGTCAGGCCTTTGAAGTTCACGTCCATGCTGCAGGGACCCCGTCAACCCTCTGCTAACTAATCCCAGACTTTGACTCCTCTACCCCCATTCAGCCCCAGCTCTTTGTCAACCTGTTTTTACTGTGAGTGCTCCATGGCCAGACCTGTTTGCATTGGTGTAAAGGGAAGTGGGGCATTGTCTGGACAGGATCTTGCTCAGAGATCATGCTTTAGATTGGGTTGGTGTTCGAAGGGCAGGACTCCAGCGACTGACGTCAGCTGTGTTTTATTTGGACCCGGCAAACACTCAGCTAATCCAAGAACATAGACATCCAGGAAGAGGGGACTTGCAAAAACAAGCATCCTGCTGAAAAAAGAAAATTCTTTAAAGTTATTATGGTCAATTCTTCACTTAAGAGTGATTTAATATCTTATTTGACAAGCAAAGTGTCACACCTTCTTCTGTAGGTGAGCGTACAATGAAATATTTATGGTATACTTTTAAACAGAATGCAAGGAATGCTTTAATACTTAAAAGTCATTGCCTTGCATAACCTAGTTAATCACAAGTCTGATAAAAGACTATCAGCAGTTTAAGTTTATTGGTGTGGAAAAATGAGTGTTAACAAATACTTGTGTTACAATTGTAAGTCTTTCTCCCTCAGCTCAGTGTAACATCATCATTCAAAGTTTTTAACTTCACTGAATAGCATGAAGCTAAATTTGCCTATATTTGCTATACTTGCAGAATTTATATGGAAGGAAGAATCTGCAAGACCAAAACAACAACGGCTGAAATAGTCTTGCATAGCCAGACTTTTGACTATAAAAGCACATTGTGATTTATCCTGCCTAGATAGAAAGATAGATTTCATTAAATTTTTTGTATTTTCTTTTGTTTGGAAAAAAAATTGCATTTTGGTATTAGTGATGAAAAATTGCACACTTTATGTAAAATATATGTAGACTTCAAAGTTTATTAATTGCTGCTGATAGCTTTTAGATATAGCGTATAAATGGCTATAATACTATTTTACCTTTGAATTGGTATTGATATCTGCCCTGGTAGTATTTAGAAAAGCCGTGATATCGTCCATCACTAGCTGATGGCTGTAAGCTTCTCTTGTGGATTTTTAGTGCATACTTGTTCCATATGCAGAAGTTATGGCCAACACAAACTGTATACATAACGTACATGCCTCATGCAGCATGTAGATGTCTGTGATCTGACCATTTTTTTTGTCAAAAATGGCTTTCTCCCACCACAGACGTTGCCACATTTTAATCACAAAGGTTGGTTACAAGTTGTTTTCTCACTAAGCAACGCAAATCTTTCTGTCTGCAGAGTAGAGCTCTCTATTGAAAAGATGCAAGCAACTAATTTATGTTTACTGTCTAGCCAGACAATTAAGGCTTGGCGAAAGGCTGAAATTACAAGATGCATGAGCTGTCGTGGCCTGCTTGATGGGGCGAAAATAGAGGAGACGTCTGTTTCAGCTAAGCGTGTTTATTTATATATATATACAGTGGATACGGAAAGTATTCAGACCCCCTTAAATTTTTCACTCTTTGTTATATTGCAGCCATTTGCTAAAATCATTTAAGTTAATTTTTTTCCTCAATGTACACACAGCACTCCATATTGACAGAAAAATACAGAATTTTTGACATTTTTGCAGATTATTAAAAAAGAAAAACTGAAATACAACATGGTCCTAAGTTTCAGGACCCTTTGCTGTGGACACTCAATTTAACTAGGGTGCTGTCATTTTATGATACACCTTGGATTGTCTACACCTTCATTGGGCCAGCTGTGTTTGATTATCTGATTGGACTTGATTAGGAAAGCCACACACCTGTCTATCTAAGACCTTACAGCTCACAGTGCATGTCAGCGCAAATGAGAATCATGCGGTCAAAGGAACTGCCTGAAGAGCTCAGAGACAGAATTGTGGCAAGGCACAGATCGGGCCAAGGTTACAAAAACATTTCTGCAGCACTTAAGGTTCCTAAGAGCACAGTAGCCTCAATAATCCTTAAATGGAAGACATTTGGAACGACCAGAACCCTTCCTAGATCTGGCCGTCCGGCCAAACTGAGCTATCAGGGGAGAAGAGACTTGGTGAGAGAGGTAAAGAAGAACCCAAAGATAACTGTGGCTGAGCTCCAGAGATCCAGTCGGGAGATGGGAGAAAGTTGTAAAAAAAGTCAACCATCACTGCAGCCCTCCAAAAGTCGGGGCTTTATGGCAGAGTGGCCAGACGGAAGCATCTCCTCAGTGCAAGAAACATGAAAGCCCGCATGGAGTTTGCTAAAAAAAACACAAAGGACTCCAAGATGGTGAGAAATAATAAGATTCTCTGGTCTGATGAGACCAAGATAGAACTTTTGGCCTTAATTCTAAGCGGTATGTGTGGAGAAAACCAGGCACTAGATCATCACTGTCCAATACAGTCCCACAAGTGAAGCATGGTGGTGGCAGCATCACGCTGTGGGGGTGTTTTTTCAGCTGCAGGGACAGGACGACTGGTGCAATCGAGGGAAAGATGAATGCGGCCCAGCACAGGGATATCCTGGACGAAAACATTCTCCAGAGTGCTCAGGACCTCAGAATGGGCCGAAGGTTTACCTTCCAACAAGACAAAGACCCTAAGCACACAGCTAAAATAACAAAAGAGTGGCTTCACAACAACTCTGGGGACTGTCTCGGAATGGCCCCGCCAGAGCCCTGGACTTAAACCCCAATTGAGCGATCTGGAGAGACCTAAAAATGGCTGTCCCCCAACGTTTACCATCCAACTGACAGAACTGGAGAGGATCTGCAAAGAGGAATGGCAGAGGATCCCAAATCCAGGTGTGAAAAACTTGTGGCATCTTTCCCAAAAAGACTCATGGCATCAAAAGGGTGTTTCTACTAAATACTGAGCAAAAGGTCTGAATACTTAGGACCACGTGATATTTCAGTTTTCTTTTTTAATAAATCTGCAAAAGGTCAACAATTCTGTGTTTTTCTGTCAATATGGTGTTCTGTGTGTACATTAATGAGGGAAAAATTTTTTTTAAATTATTTTAGCAAATGGCTGCAATGTAACAAAGAGTGAGAAATTTAAGGGGGTCGGAATACTTTCCGTACCCACTGTATATATATATGGTCATTGAGCTTTTTGGAAACTGGGTTTAGGTGGTAATACAACCCATATGTCCCTTTATGCTTTGATCAATGTCTCTTCTGTTGTGCCTTTCTAACAGATGTCATTTAAAGGGTAAAATAAAAATTAGCCCATGAATTACTCACCCTCAAGGCATAGGTGTATATGCAGTCACGAGACTCACCGGCGCATGTGCAACGCCGACATCTTACGTCATCCTCCTGGAGCTGCTTCCGTGTACAACTGTTTGCGCAAGCTATATTAAAGTGATTATTAAGTTTTTTGAATATGGATATTTTTCTTACAAAAAGCATCGATTCGCTACAGAAGGCCTTTGGTCACCACAAGAGCCGTTGGTAAGGCACTTTATTATGGATGGATAGTGCTTTATTTAACTCTTTTGGACTGATGAACTGCAACACCCGCTGAGTGCCATTAAACAGCTCGGAACATCAAAGATCTATATTTAATATAAATCCAATTGGATTCATCTGAAAGAAGGAAGTCATATACGCCAAGGAGGCCTGAGGTGAGAAATAGTTATTTTTGGGTGACGATCCCTTTAACCAGTAAATTGGTAATTTACATATGCTAAAATAGTAGTAAAGACAGAGGAGTGCTGCAGAAGTGGTTTTTTACTTCAAATGCCGCACCTGAGCCAACTCTAGAGGAAATAACTTTCCTATTCTCCCAATTCGAGACCGGGCAGTTTAACCAACCTTTCTTCCGGAACCAAATCATATCTTGAATTGAGTGGCCAGTCGGGCCCAGCAGCAGGAGTCTACAGCGCCGAGGCTTCGTTCTCTTGGACCTTCAACAACTCGCGGCAATGTCACTGGTCATTTCTCCAAGGTCAGAGAGAATCATGGCATTCCTATTGGTTAGCCAACAAAACTGGCCTTCCTCCTCCAGTTCACTTAGACGCTCTCCTGTTTGCCATAGCGTTTGTTACCACTAGAGGTGTGCTATGTGAAAGAGTGAATAATAATATATAAAATAATTCATTACATTTATATAGCGCTTTTCTAAGCACTCAAAGCGCTTTACATTGTCAGGGGTTATCTCCTCATCCACCTCCAGTGTGCAGCATCCACCTGGATGATGCAACGGCAGCCATAGTGCGCCAGAACGCCCATCACACACCAGCTTACTGGTGGAGAGGAGACAGAGTGATGAAGCCAATCAGTAGATATGGGGATTGTTAGGAGGCCATGATGATCAGAGGCCAATGGGCAAATTTTTAATGGGATTTTTAATGACCACAGAGAGTCAGGACCTCGGTTTAACGTCTCATCCGAAGGACGGTGCTTGTTGACAGTATAGTGTCCCCGTCACTATACTGGGGCATTAGGACCTACACAGACCACAGGGTGAGCACCCCCTGCTGGCATCACTAACACCTCTCCCAGCAGCAACCTAGTTTTCCCAGGAGGTCTCCCATCCAGGTACTGACCAGGCTCAGCCCTGCTTAGCTTCAGTGGGTAACCAGTCTTGGGCTACAGGGTGATATGGCTTGATATGGTGATATAAATGGAGACAGCGAGGATTTTTATGTCGGAGCATCTGCAGTAGCTTTTAAGCGGAGATGACATCATCCCCCGTCAATACGATTTTGCTCCCTGTAATTAGCGTATCGTTCTCTGTACAGAGGCTTGTAAAACACTTACTTTAGTCCCAGGCGTGCAGATGTGACTCCTGATCTGTGCAACAGGCAAAGTTATATAGCAGAATTGATATGGAAAGAGGATGCTGCAAGGCCCGAGCAACAATTGCAAGGAGTTTTATTGCAATGCACCTGTATTTAAGTATGATCTTTTCCCCCTAAAAGACACTCCAAGGCTGAAATAGTCTCACACAGCCAGGACTTTGACTATTAACAAGACATTGTGACTTATCCTTCATGCTTAGAAATAAATATTTGATTTATTTTTTATTTCTTCTTATTATTTGAACTCTCTTTATCTCTTATGTAAGGTTGTTTCCGCCATGCAGGGGATAAAAAAAGGAAATTGTGACTTTAACTTGAAAAATAAACTCAGAATTCTGATATTATTTTCCCTTTGAATTCCAAGTTTACATCTTGCAAACCTATATCATGCAATGTATCCTTTGTTTCTCTGAATTCTGAGTTTTTTTACATCTCATAGTGTTCTTTTGCCACCGCAATACAAAAAATAAAGTAATTGCGTCTTTTTATCTTGCAATTGACTTTATTTCTCTCAGAATTTTATTCTGAGAAAGTTTGTTTTTCAATTTTGCAATCTCCAAAATTCTGACTTTATATCTCACAAAAGTTTCAATTATTTATTTAATTTTTCTCATGGCGGAAACAAGCTTCCATAATCTTTAGCTTTATTTGAACTTTAAAAAAAAAAAACGTTTTTTTTACACTTACTTTTGCTTATAAATATATTTTTACTCTTTTACTTTTGCTAATAAATATATTTAATTTGATATCCTGATGTTGAGAATAGACATATACTGAAGTTCAAGCTTCTCTTCTAATTAATCAATTACTGATAAAAAAAACTTCATTTTTTTAAAGTGTTTTATTAATCTATTTTGTACAGTATTAATAGAAAGCATCTTTTGGCATCATCATTACAAAATAACATACTGCTATACATAAACACCAAGAAAATGGGCCCTCTAGAAATGGTGTAAAATCTGATTTGTAATTGCTCGATCATGAATGTTTATAGTTTTGTGTGCAGTATGCATCAGACATTCAGCAAACGGACTGTGTGCGGTCCTGTCTGAGTCTGGAACTAACACTGGATTCAAACGCTTGCAGCTCCACGTTTGCCTCACGGTTTGCATTAAATTCAACTTTGGTATGTGCTCAAAGAACTCTTGTCTATGACATAAATATCATCAACATGGCAAGTGTTAACAAGAACATTATTTCTTCCTTTGGTCTTTGCAGTGAAACAGACACTTCTTTGTCTAAAAAGAGATAAAATATGACAGTTGGCCAATGGAAAAAATAAAGTTTTCCATGCCTAATGGGATTCAGCTGTGGTTGTAATCAAAGGAAGATGACAGGAAGTGTAACAAAGCTGAAGCAAGATAGCTCAAAGAATAGCTACAGAAGACTGTTTTTAACAGACTTTCAATCAGGCTATTTTTGTTCAGTCTGTGATCTCTGTCCGTGGTTGATAGAAAAGGGGGAGGCTAGAAATGATACAGACTTCAGACCCAAATAACTTGGCTATGACCGAGACTTCCCATGCTGCTCTGACTACCAGTAGTCTCATTAATTTCTCCTGTTGTTATTTTAGACATGTTAAGAAAAAGTCTGAGAGTGGGCTGTACCATATGTTGGACTTTCATGGTGGGCATCACATTGGCCGCAGCATGGAATTGTTCATTACAGGGGAGGTATAATGGTAAGCAGGCCTACAGTATCCATCCACCCCTCAGACACATACCAACTTAGCATCTGCATGACCAGTCACTATGTGAATATCACTGCATGACATACTTAATGTGCATCAAAACCAGTGATCAATTTGATTTTGGCAGTCAGTAAATGCATGAAAAAATATGCTATAGCTAAATCTTTTGTACAATATGGTAGCTGAAGCTTGCAAAGCTGATGTCTGTGGGTTAATACACTTAATACAAAAATAAATGTTCTTTGTATACTGATAGAAAGACATTTCTGAGTAATTTTGTTTTGTTATGCCAGTTATGGCACAAACATACCTGTAATCCTGAACAAACAAAATGCTTGTGAGTGCTCTAAAAATAGCCAACAAACCTCTTCAGTCTATATATACAGTGGGTACGGAAAGTATTAAATAAATTGTTCACTCTTTGTTATATTGCAGCCATCTGCTAAAATCATTTAAGTTAATTTTTGTCCTCATTAATGTACACACAGCACCCCATATTGACAGAAAAAACACAGAGATTGTTGACATTTTGCAGATTTATTAAAAAAAGAAAAAATGAAATATCACATGGACCTAAGTATTCAGACCCCTTGCTGTACATCATAGTTTAACTCGGTGCTGTCCATTTCTTCGGATAATGCCTTGTGATGGTTCTAACCTTCAGTTGCGTCAGCTGGGTTTGAGTATATGATTGACTGATTAGGAAAGCCACCACACCTGATCTAATAGACATTAACAGCTCACAGGGCATGTCAGGCAAAATGAGAACAGGAGGTCAGAGGAACTGCCTGCAGATTTCAGAGACAGAATTGTGTTAAGGCACAGATCTGGCCAAGGTTACATAAAAAATTTCTGCTGCACTTAAGGTTACTAAGAGCACAGTGGCCTCCATTATCCTTAAATGGAAGACGTTTGGGACTTCCAGAACCCTTCCTAGAGCTGGCCGTTCCGGCCAAATTTAGCTATCGGGGGAGAAGAGCCTTGGTGAGAGAGGTAAAGAAGAACCCAAAGATCACTGTGGCTGAGCTCCAGAGATGCAGTCGGGAGATGGGAAAAGTTGTAGAAAGTCAACCATCACTGCAGCCCTCAACCAGTCGGGGCTTTATGGCAGAGTGGCCCAAAGGAAGCCTCTCCTCAGTGCAAGACACAAATGGAGTTTGCTAAAAAAAACACCTGAATGACTCCAAGATGGTGAGAAATAAGATTATCTGGTTTGATGAGACCAAGATAGAACTTTTTGGCCTTAAGTCTAAGCGGTATGTGTGGAGAAAACCAGCCACTGCTCATCACCTGTCCAATACAGTCCCAACAGTGAAGCATGGTGGGGGCAGCATCATGCTGTGGGGGTGTTTGTCAGCTGCAGGGACAGGACGACTGGTTGCAATCGAGGGAAAGATGAATGCGGCCAAGTACAGGGATATCCTGGACGAAAACCTTTTCCGGAGTGCTCAGGACCTCAGACTGGGCGAAGGTTTACCTTCCAACAAGACAAATACCCTAAGCACACAGCTAAAATAACGAAGGAGTGGCTTCACAACAACTCTGTGACTGTTATTGAATGGCCCAGCCAGAGCCCTGACATAAACCCAACTGACCATCTCTGGAGAGACCTAAAAATGGCAGTCCACCAACGTTTACCATCCAACCTGACAGAACTGGGAGGATCTGCAAGGAGGAATGGAAGAGGATCCCCAAAACCAGGTGTGAAAAACTTGCTGCATCTTTCCCAAAAAAGACTCATGGCTGTATTAGATAAAAGGGTGCTTCTACTAAATACTGAGCAAAGGGTCTGAATACTTAGGACCATTGTGATATTTCAGTTTTTCTTTTTTTAATAAATCTACAAAAATGTCAAAAATTCTGTGTTTTTCTGTCAATATTGGGGGCTGTGTGTACATTAATGAGGAAAAAAAATTATTTTAAATGATTTTAGCAAATGGCTGCAAATATAACAAAGAGTGAAAATTAAGGGGGTCTGAATACTTTCCGTCCCCACTGTATATATCAAGAAACCGTCTGTAAAAAACTGTTGGCTCCAGTTAAAACCTTATTTTTTTACTGAATGTCATTAGGTTATTATTAATAATCTGCCAATACAATGTGCTAAACATAACAGACAAAACAGAGAGAATGTCTGTTTTTATATCTTATTATATTATAGCAGAAGACAAGCAACTCTTTGTCAGGTATAGTGGTATAGATGTGTCAAAGATAAATAGTAACAAATATTCCTCATAAGAGTATTGTGGTCTGTTTTTATCTCTTTTAAAACTCAAGACCTGTTACTGGCAGTCAAAACACTCCGTTATACCACAACAACACACTCCGACTCGAACCACAAAAATAATAAATAATAATAATAAAGTAATAATAAACTAAAAAAAATGCTTTGGGAGAGGGAGTAATATGGTCTACTGTTTACAGGGTGCTTGGACATGTGCATGAGGGGATGTTCTGTGATAGTTCACAGATTCAGATGACTTGTTTGCTGAAAGTTTTTCAGTCTTCCTGAAAGCATGGTAATAATATTACAGAGACGAATGGAAGGAAAGTATTTGGCTTTATTCAGTTTTGAATGCAAATAGCAGGGACTTTGAGATTTGGTTTCACTGACATTCAATGACATCCCCTCTGGAATATTTTTTCCCATCAGTGCCAGAAAACATTCCAGTCCGCTGGAAATGTCAATAAAAAAAAATGCATCCGCAGAACAAAGTGGAAATGTAAGTTTTTGTTGTTTCTTTTGTATTTTTTTTTAAGAGTTTGTCCAAGAATAGCTTTGGATTAATATGGTTATTGGTCATTTAGTGATTCCACATTCCTCACAGAGATCGGACTGCCCTGTTCATCTCAGCTGAAGCCAGATCGCTTTCAGAGCCTGCTGATAACAAACCACCATCAGTCAAGCCACTCCTGGATTACTGTGTGATTAATGTACTGCAATATTATATTTTACCGAAATGTTGGAGATATTTTAGGTGTAATTATAGACTGTAAATACTAAAACATTTTTTTCTTTAGCAAGACATTTCTGAGTTGAATGATTAGTTTGGGTCCAGTCGACTCCTCATACACAGAAATTGTTCTCCGAAAAGACCGACGACACAACACAAAACAAAATCCAAAAAAAAAGATGGAGCCTTAATACTGAGGACAGTTTTGTTTTGTTATGCCAGTTATGGTATAGCCTCAACCATTAAGAAACAAAATGCTTGTGAGTGCTCTAAAATAGCCAGCAAATAGAAAAATATTAAATATGCCAAACTCTTCAGTGTCACATGATTCTCAGAAATAATTCTAATATACTGATTTGGCCCTCAAGATATAACATATTATCAATGTTGAAAACACTTGTGGGCCTAATATTTTTTTTGTGGAAACTGTAATACATTTTTTCCAGGATTCTTTGATGTATAGAAAGTTCGAAAGAACATTTTATTTATTTATTTATTTATTGTTCTTTAAAATTGGGCAGCCATCTTGGAAATGACATCAAATGATGCCAGATGTCTGACCTCGAGCACCATTCCAGTGGTTGTTTTAAAGGAAGAGGTGGGAGAATTCCAAGGTGTCTGGAATGCAGCATTAGAGAAATGTTGGGGGTGGGGTGATGTTTTTGCCCAGCCTTTTGGGAAGTGATGACATATCAAAACCTCAAAGGGCAAGTCTGGTCCAGCCATCCCGAGGGCACGTCTGCGGTCTTCCTTTTGTGTTCACAAATGCTGGATAGAAGAAGGCCTAGTTAAAACACACCTAACTCACACAAAACGCACCTGAATGCAAGGCCTGTGTTATGAGAGAGAGAACAAAATAATTTCATAGTGGGATAATCCCAGAAGAGCTTTTTTCTTCCTGTGTAGCTGGACTTTTTAATAAGAAAATGGAGGCCAAAGTCTCTCCAAAGACATGTTGACAGTTTTGTGTCCCTCCTTGATTGAATTATTCATCCAGAATAATAAAACTTGACCTTGAAGTTTTGCTTTACCAAGCTGAGCAAAAACGGTTTTGAGTTTTATGTACTGTAGAACAGTAAAAGGAACTGGAAATCATGTCCTCTGCAAAAAACATTACTGTCTTCTTATAATATGCTAAATTATTGTCCACTTTCGGATGCTAGGCTGTTTAAATCATTTTTGTTTTTTTATGTGAACAAATTTAACATGTCTGCTGTGGTTTGTTATTTTAGAGTTTGTCTTTTAGTGATTCTGGGTGTATTTACTGAAGAAAAATACTGAGAATCTTAGTGCTTTGGAAGAGGAAAATGATGCATCAGTTATATAGCATTTTTCAATAAAAGAAGAAATAGTTTGTGCACCACAATCCAGGGCTGGACTATGGGAATTGCATTGTAAAACAAAGAATAACAAGGCTTTGAAATCAATCTCTATGACTTAATCACACAACAATAACCCAACGCAGAACAGACACATATAAAAGAAATGTAGTTTCAGTGAGGCCACACACCCCAATGAACGCTGATTTTTGAAAAGGCTGTCTAACTAAAAAGGTAATGTCAAATTGGCCAGCCCTCCCATTCTATCACCTCCCGTTTCCTTTGAAACAAAGGAAATTCTTTCCCCAGCTCCAATTGGTCTATACATCATATCTCAAAGACAGTTATGTTCTGATGGTGCACTATCAACTTCCGCCCCATTACACACCTGAATGACTGTACGTGAGGCTGTTAACAACACACAACAGACCCTCCATTAAAACAATAAGCCTTTCTTTTGAGACTGGACTAAAAGGACACACACCGATAGTTGACTTTTAACCCCGTCAAGTAGCCGAGAGGGCCAGTAAAACCACAGGAAGTTCTGCATGGAATAAGCATCAAAATCCAGCTTCCCAAAGAGGATTTTAAAAAAGAGAAAAATGCAGAGGCAAAGCGCAAGAGCGTGAGAGGGAATACACTAACATAAACCCTCCTCAAAAAACCCTGTTTCTACTTATCTATATTTGTTGTTGGATGTCTGTTTACTTGGAAAGGGAGGTCATTGTTAAGTTGCGAGCATGTTAGTGAACATTAGAGCATTAAAGCCCTAGAGGCCTTTCTGGATGTTGTTCTGATGTTGTTAAAGCAGTGGCGAGGCCAGAAATTTTCAAAGTAAGTAGACTTTGTTGAAATATGTTGGACCTCAGTGCCTACTCTAAAATGAAAGAGTAAACAAGGTAATTCCGACAGCTAAAAATGGCATTATCATTACATAATACATAGACTTGTCATATGTCGCTGAAAAAGGTCTCAGCTAGTAGTATACAAGTGTAATTGTTTCAGTAGACCAATCAATACCAGTATTTTCGTTTGTAGCTTCACCAAACATTAGCAAACCATAGTAGATTGACAGCTATTGCCATATAATAGAAGCGCACAATGTAGCACCTATCCTCGCCACTGTGTTAAAGCAGTACTGTCATTTAAATTACACTTTCTTTATATATTTATTTCATTTAATTTCTGTAAACTGAATCAAATGATTCATTGGAAAGATCCAACTCAACAGAATGATTAATTCAAGAATCAGTTTTCCTCTGAACAAGGAGAATGTGCCAAAGGAGAGCTAAGGCTGTTGTCACGATTTCCAGTGAATAATGACAAAATTTTCTTTCACAAAATTTTTCTCATGGCATAAGAAGACTCTATATAGTGTACAGGTTGTATGTAGCATTTATATGATATTTTGCATCATTTTTGAAGTTTGAAAGCAAGTGTGCATTTATTAGTCATTCTTTTCCATGCAGTACAGTTCAAAATCCCCCTTTTGTTCACAGTGAAAAAAGTCAGATTGGATTAGAATGACGTGAGGGTAAACCCAGGTGTCACAGTAGTCCTAAAATGACTGTCAACCACAAGTTTGAGCTTGAACCCGCTTCTGACATGCTGTCAGCGCAGACAGCTGCTTATGTTTCAGCACAAAGACTTTCAGATGAAAGACAGAGACTTTTCAGACTTTTCAAAGAAGACAGAGATGTAATCCGATGAGCACATCCTCATTTCAAGCTCAAAAGTAGCATGAAATAAGGTCAAGGAAAAGCTATGTGTGCAAAAATATACAGCCTGACGTTGATCTACAACTCCAAGGCATGACATCAGCGACTTGACATTTTCCTTTCATCTCATCTTGTTTGACCGTGTGTAAGAGGCAACGAAGGTCTGTTTATCTGCTCCCTTGGACCATCCCGAAAAGTGGGGTCATCCCAAGGCCCACAATCAAGGCATCTGCCTAACAGCTGCAGGACAGCTCTTTCGGCTAATGCCCTGGAACTCTTCTGTGGAGGCGGTGAACTTGAATGAGTGCTTTCTGTCTGTTGAAAGGCTTGGTTTTGTGTCCGTGGCCTGAGGCACTTTTCTTTGCTCAAAATGTCCTGTTGTCCACAGCAGGGGCTAATGGAGAACCATGTGGTTAAATAACGCATATAGTATGCAGTGAAAACATCAGGACTTTCCCAGAATCCCGGGATCATCTTTTATGAGAGAAACCACAAAACTGTTCTCCGATCAGTCTTATGGTCAAGTTTTACCATAGGGCATAGAGTAAAAATACACTCTTTGAGTCTATTAAAAAACGATCCGGCTGAGCCAGGGAGGAAGCTTTCATCGGTAGCTCAATTCACACATTAGGTTAGATCATTATATAATTATTCAATATTCATTTCCCATTTGATTGTACAACAAAAGCAATGACATGAGATGATTGCTGAAAGCCAGACAAGCTGGTGATGGAAAAGAAAGATTGTAAGGAGAAAAAAGGCATTCAAGTATTGTTCATTGTCCAAAGAATGAAAATACTTCAAGTCATTGAATGGAAAAGATATGAAGGGGGGTTGTTAAATCAGAGAATAAGAATTTGAGAAGCCCGAGCACATATGGCTGGAGTCATAGAGTGTAATTGCTCCCAGGCCTGTTGCAAAAGGAGGGGAGAGAGGTAGCTGTACAAATAGCGCTATGAATCATGGGATTCATATTTTTCCTAAGAGGCTATCAGACACAAGCACCATATTTGGGCAGTCTGAAAAGCTGTGAGAGTTGTCTGGACATTTGAAAACCATCAAAACAGCTTAATTAAAAACCTGGGAGACCGAACGGAGCATTAGCAGAGAGGTATAGATTCGTTTATTGACGTACGATGGAGAAAGGCAATGGATTTCTTAGTAAATGTTGACATACCCTGGCGTATCTGCTCTGCCCCTAATTGCTGCCGGTCTCTAGTGACCAAGTGAAAAAGATAGAGGCCTCCATACAAAGGACATGAGCCTCTGCTCATTTCAGCAGCACTGGCTTATATAATGAAACACACAGTGCAGCACAATCACACTGGGGGCCACTGAGTCCCTGGAATGCTGAATTACACATCAACAGTTAGGGAAAGGGTGTGTGAGAGAGAGAGAGAGAGAGAGAGAGAGAGAGAGAGAGAGAGAGAGAGAGAAAATTGAGAGTGAAAGAGACAGACAAGCTGAGTTCTGATATTTCAGCCTTATCAGCCTAATGCCATTTGCAGCATGGAGAGGGAGTGGAATGCAAAGACTGGGAGGAGGATAAGTAGTCTGACACCCAAACATATAAATATTATGAGTCTGTTCTTTATAGTGAATAAAAAATTTACTGTGCAAAAATGTTGCTTGATTCCCAAATGAATGCTTCTAATGAGTTGTTTCTTTTTCAGTGAATCAGTTCACTGGAATTATAAAGAAAAATTAGAACCAGTGCTGTTAAATTCTTTACGAATTTTCATTGCTTTGTATCACAGACTAAGGGGGATTTTGCTAAGAATGAATTACTCTTTATAGCATTGTTTATTTGCAGGCACTGTCTACTTGTTTGTACTTCTGATTGACTAGAGGAATTATGCAAATCATATAACCGCATAAAACACCCATAAAATATGCTGACCCTGTATTGCAGGCGCTTGGTGAATAAGATACAGGGTGAAATATGGTATGCAACTGTTTAGTGAATTCACCCCAGGTCTCTGAGCTCAAATTCACTGAGGGAGGGAAGCCAGCTTGTTCCTGAGATATTTTGTTTATTTGTGTCTTGGAATGATTTTGATTACAATCTAGGGAATGGGGATCAAAACAGACTGAGAGGGAAATGCTGTCCCACTCAGGTTCTCATCTGTGCTTCAGTTCTTTCCCAGGGCATGTTTAAAAACAACCCATAATTTTTCTGTTTATTCTAGTTCATCCAGAGATTTTTGCTTACCTTGTTGCTAAACATCATCACCTAAACATGTACAATAATTAAAACAGGTGTATACAACACCAGTATAAATAAAAAATGCATTCCAATACCCTAAAGTATTTCATGACAGGCTCTATGAGCAGTATGCAGCCATTGGTTACTTAATGGTGATCTATGTCACGTTAATGTGAGTGTTACACCAGGAATTCAGAGGTGTCTGTGCCATTCTGAGGAAAAGCTCCCACCCATTTCCTGTCATTCTTTCTTGTATTAGCATCAAGACGTATAACAGTGCTGGCAACTGCTCCTTAATGCCCTCATTGCAGTATGACTTGAATGCACAATAATCTACCATTCCATAAATCAGATGTGTAATTGCCTTAATGCAAGGCTGTATTATTGTAATAGTTTTGATCATCATGTCCCGCCTTAATATTTTCTTGGCTTTTTAAGGAAAATATGCTGGTTTGAAATCTGTCTGACCAGTCGTCAGGAGTGCACACTGTCTTGACCAGCCAGAAACCAGCAGTTAGCAAAGGCAATGAAATAGCGAAAGAGCACAGGATGGGTTGAAACTTTTCCCCAACCACCCTCTTATTCATATTTTAAGTCTCTTTTAGGTTGTTTTTCTCATTCTGTGCGAAATTCATTGTAAAAACAAGTCTGTCCTCCTTGTTTTTTTGTCATCACATTTTCAGGAATCTACTTTCTTGTTAATCTGTGAATGTGTGTTTTCTAGAGAATTAATTTAGCTTGCTAAAAATGTCATATAAAGCAATCGTGAACTGATGTCTTATGGATTTGTAATGACAGAATTTTCATTTTTGGGTAAACTATCCCTTTATAAGTGGAATTGTAAAGGAAGTGTGCACATTTTTTTTTTGCACAAAAAATATATTTGCCAAAATGATTATTTTCAGCCATCATTCTGACTCTGACATTCTGACTTGGCAAACGTCATTGCAGGGTAAAAAGTATCAACACCCCCCTATTTCATGTGAGTAAAAATTATGAAAACATTATCCGTATAAAACCTTTAAATTTACAGACAAACATGATGAAATGTTTACTCACGCTTTGCGACGTACCTGCTGTCAGATCCAATACAGTTCAGCTTCATACTTCAGCAGATGTTCCTTTGCAAATTCTCCATTATACTGTGCCTTGCTTACAAAACTGTCTGCAGTCAAATGCTCTTAACATGCCGGGATGCCATTAAAAATACACTATTCACTTGCAGTCTGTACAACAAGCTGTTTAATCGGACATTGAACATGCATCTGTATGCTTTATACAGTAGACAGCATCAGTGATTATGATGGGCTCCATTTGCTTATGATGCAACACGGATGTTGCTCTTTTGCTTTTGCTTTTTTGTACTGAGGAGGATGATTTAAGATATAAAATTTCCATGATGTTTTAATGGTACAATTACCTCTAATATCAGGGGAGTCCAACCTCAATTAAACACACATGGGCCAGCTAATTAAGGTCTTACTTGGCATACTAGAAACTCCCAGGCAGGTGCGTTGAGGCAAGTTGGAGCTAAACTCTGCAGGACAACGGCCCTCCAGGACCAAGTTTGGACACCCCTGTCATGACCCCTCTAAAATGTGCGCTTGGCTTAATTAGGAGAATAAGAATCCATTCTGAATTTTGAATTTGAAAGCTGTGCATGGACAAGGAATCTGTCAGTGGTTGGGAGTGTAACTTAAGTTTAAAAGCCTGGAGTGACTTCAAAGATAGATCTTTGTGTCATGGAGATTTATCGATTGGTGGGAGGAAGTGTTCGATATGAGATGTTTCAGAGTTTCCAGGTACTGACTCTATAGTGTGGTGGAAAAATCTCTCTAGAGCATTAACACCAGCTTTTTTTCAGGTGCATTCGCCTGGAGACTGACAAACACACCTGAGATTGGCGAGATGTCTGGAATAACATTGCTGCACCCATAGAGAACCCGACTCTCAGTCTCTGTTTATTGCACAGATGATTTCATTGCCATATCTGCTATTTGTTTGCGTTGGCCTGTGTAAAATCTTATCTTGTGTGTTGATGGATTACACAACGGAGCGAGTATGTGTCATATTAAGCAAGCTATCAAAACAGCACTAGGTAAGAAACCAAATAGCAGTGATTGTTTCCAAGTGTGTCTTCGGATTAATCCAGACTTGTAATGCTGATTCATATCTTTTAGGAGTTTCTCTCACTTTGCTGGCAGATCCATCGCCAACCGCTCTCACCTCTGGGTTTGTTTGCGTTCTGGATGGATACTCATCAATGCAGGAGCCTTGTAGACTAAAGAGGGATTGGGCTTGATTTGTACATCCCTCTTGACAAATGACATAAATACACATTAAGCAGTGAAAGCGTTTGTTTTAGGAACTCTTTAAAACCCCTCCAGAGGCCAAGAAATGCTCCATACAACAAAAACCTTGCAGTGCTTTTTAAGCTGGGATGGGGAGTGGGGTGCAAAGGCATGGAGTCTGGTTGAGGTTTTGGATGGGAGTAGAGGAATTCTGGCCACATAAAGACACCCAGTCGCTTGATCTCAAAGATTTTGACTTTGTGATGTCTCACGTCATTGCTCAATCGCACACCCACACCCTTCACTGTGTTTGGGCACGCTGTATGGTACGCGCTTTGCTCTATAGACCGCAGCTCAGCGGGCCCTGCAGGGTCTGCGGCGCTGGTCGCTCTCTGGCATAAATCAACATTCATTCAGTCATTCTGATGAAGTATAATTGTGAAAGAAGATGGGCTGTAAAAGGCCCTGGTTTCTGGAATTTATCTCCAATTAAAATAGCTTTTCATTTGACATTTCTGGACACAAAAACTTTAATTCTAACAAATTCAAATGAGAGGAAAGAAGTGCATATGATTTTTAAAAAGATTTTAATACTAAAGTCCAAGTCCATTCTCATGGCTGGATGGATACTGGTTTTTTACATTTTAATTTAATTTAGTTTCAGGGTCTGATGGTTTCAACTTCAGATACCCTTGGACTGGCAAGAGTTTGTTTGATGATCGTCTGATTATTACTTATTACGGCACACTAGAAAGCATTTCTTGATCAGGTAACATGTAATCTAAATTTTTGCAATGTGTGTTTTTTTGGCTTTGAGGATGAGAAATCACCATCTTTCTCAATGTTTGCCAAGTTAGTATAATCAAATCTTTGAAATATACAGTGTATGGAATATTTATTTTGAATTTTGTTCAGGCACTTGAGTTGACTAGATATCTACAAACAAAAAAGTATATTTCACTTTGACTGTGAAACCATCTCCGTTTTTTGTGTGTGTGGCGTAATCTGTATCAGAATCCTAAATGCCAAAAAAACAATAACACAGAAATATGAAGGTTGTCACTTTAAATGTCGGTTAGATGGTTTCTTCCTGTTTAAATTGGCCATTTTTGGCCATAACTTGGGATGTAGACTAGAACTTTTGCTGTTAAGTCACATAGTCTGGCTACACGAGTCTAGGATATCTGGATAACATTGGCTCGCCGTGAGTTTGCCAAGTAAGAGATGTTTCTGGATCAACATCTTTTGTTGATCCTGGATCAACATTACTGTCCAAAAATATAAACTAAACCCAATCCCTACCCCTAAACCTAACCCTACCCATAATTTATTCCTAAAATCAGTGGGAAATGATAGCTGATTAACAAGGGTGTAGAAGCACCTAACCCTGATCGTAAGCCTAAAACAGATATTTCCTGAAAAGTTATCCCTTAATTCTGATTGGTTAATTGGAATGTTGTTCCAGGATCAACAAGGATGTTGATCCAGGAACATGTTGTACTTGGTGAAATCACGGTCACCATAACATTGTTGTCATTGACCTCCTTGAAGTCCTGAACACCCGTGACGCTTTTGCAGTTGCCAGTGGAGCGCATAATCAAACATTTTTTAACTCTGTTGGATTCAGTTTCATCTCTCAACAGGGTTTTGGTGGTCTCCAAGAAGAGGAGGACAGAAAGGTTCACTTCCAGGCTATGTATGACTCCAATCAAATGACTACTCTGCTATGGCCTTCTCTCAGTAACAGGCAACAGACTCAAAAGAGGAGAATGTAAACCAGAACACTTAGGAAATTCTACACCTTCAGAAGAAAAGCCCAGATATGGTGGAATGTGTTCTAACATTTCCTCCACTGGTCCGTTCAGCCACACAAGGATACAGATTCTACAGTGAGACATGCACACCACACATCTAGACGTACACAGACACAGCTGCCCTTTGAGAAAGTCACGCTAGACTGCTGAAAGAACAAATGTAATGACAGGCTGACCAGCTGTAAAGAGGGCGTTGGGAAAAAACAAATATGTTTGTAGTGGCGGGAGGGATAGAATGAAAGAGTCAAAGAAAGAGAAAAGAAGAGAAATGGCCTGTTTTACACTGGGGAGTTGGTATTCATGCTGGTGTGCACCTCTGTCTTTGCATAATTTGAAAATCACTGGCAAACTATTTTAATGTACTATGATGTTAGAAATATTGCATAGTTTGCAAACGATCATCCTAGGATTTGCAGGAAGTTAAACTCAGAAAAATTTAAGTTATTAAATTAGCATTAGCATTCCACTAATTAAATAAGGTACACACTGACTAAATTATTAGTTTTCCCCCTTAAAAAAAAAAAAAAAATAAAACAGCACAAGCGGTTCCTGCAAGGTCGCTGTTATATTAAAGATTTGTTAATTGCACATGTTTACCTAGGAGAGGGGAGCTAAATTTTTAACAAATTAATTACAGTCATTCATATTTTGCAATTTTTTTAAAAAATTTAATTTTACATTATTTATTTTGCATTTTATATATAGATCTATTCTGTTTTAATTTTGGTTTGGTCATTTTAATATTGCTGATAAAGCACTTGCTATTATTTAGTTGTTTTATTGTTTATTTAAGTATTTATTTATTGTTTTTAATCATCCATGTCTGTTTGCTTTATATTTTAAACTTTGAAAGACATGCCTCGAGATTCCTAGAACCTTTTTTCTTTAGGAATTTGCGAATGGGTCAGGCTGCATGATTAATTGCACTGATTTTAATCATTTTAATAGTTTAAATAATTTTTATTAATATTATTCATTTATTAATTATTATTATTTAATTGCATTGTTTTTTGATACTTCTCATCATAGGTATGACCCAGTTTTTGCTGACAAAGCCTTCATTCTGGGTACGATCGGCACGGTGGTCTGAATGTGGCTGACGGCCTCAAATATCACCCAGGTATGACATTTCAAAACAGAAGCAAATATTTGATGGGTTTACAAAGGAGCTCAAAGTTTCAGACAAGAACGATTTGCTGTGAGTGTTATTTCAACTGTGAGAAAGCACTTATAGATGAAATAGATCAGAGCTTATTTTACACAGTTGCATACAACATTGAGCTATCATAAAGATCATTTTCCCTAAACTTACCTTTAAAGATGCTCTGAAGTCCGTAATCTAACCATAGTATTTGTCTGTTCTCAGACAGACATCTCTGTCGGGAGATCAGTGGACTTCAGATCCCATCCCATTGAGACTTTAAGTGTCTTACTTTGCTTCAACACGCAGCTCAAGAATCATTGCGGGGGCTCTCCATGTCTGTGAAACCAATCTGAGAGGCCCTTTTGTGTTACACTTTATTCATCTCAAGAGAAAACACTCGACACTGGTTACTTTTTATAACTCATAGCAATCAGAAACAAGCACATATTGGCAGTTTTATAGCATGCATAGGCTGTGTATGTTTTATTCCCCTGTCCGGTGTAAAAATTTGAGCGGGACAAAGAGCAAAGTGCACATGATCCCCAAACACCCCTACTTTAAATATGAAAATATATAATGGTATAATGTGTTCAGTGTGCATGCTTGAAGGAAACCATATGAAGAAGGCAGACAAAGAACTCTCTGTGTTCCAACTCCTGTTCGTCCACACCCCCTTTTCCCTTCTTTCAGTCTGCTAGAGAGAAAGAGAGAGCGAGAACGAGAGCGTAACTCCATGTGAGACAGAGGGGGAGGTGAACGTAAGGAGGACCTGTAAAGGGGCTGTACAAACTAGCCATAACATACACACCGAAGCACTTGGGAGTACAGGTGAGTCCACCATCAGCTCCAGACTTTCACTGAGTTTCACTTGGTGTTGTGTTATCAATGAACAGCTTTATCACCTGTTGAATCGCAAACAGCATCCTTGAAGAACCTACTGCGTGAGGTAGCCAGCTGCAACCTGGAGGAATGTTTTTGAAGTAGATCATTCTAAATATTTGGGTTGGATAATTGAGGATGTTAACTTCGTTCTCCTCCCGGTGGAGGGATAATCTAACTGGCGATGGGCTTCATGTGTTCCCTGTTTGGCTCTCCTTTGTTCGGCCTGTGTGTGGTTCTTATGATGATAAATTTGAGCAGCGTGCAGTAACAGTAGAATGAATATCCGGTGCTGGAGTTTCTTCGTGACAGTCATGACTTATACATTAGGCAGAGGTTCTGTTTAGCAGAGACGTCATGCTGAGCATCTGTCACTGACCTTTGGTGGCATAATTGGCAGGAGTCATTAAGTCGCAGCTTTTTAATGGTACTGAAGTTTTATCTGCTATTTGGATCTGCTAGATAAGTTTAGTGTTGTAGTTATTTCTCTGTCAGAGTCCAAAAAGGCTAGCTTTTCTTTTTTATATGTGTTTATGGCTCTTTAATGAGCCATTTAAAATGAAATTAAAACAGTTACAGTATTTTCACTTTATCCCAAAGCACCTGGTTTTGCTCTTTTTGTCTTCTCATTGATTCTCTGCAGACTTTGTCAAGTCACCTTTATATAGCATTTTATACAACACAGATATCCGAAAAGATTAGAACAAATTCTGCTGTAAAGCAGGCATAAAAAAGACAGTAGTATCATTATTCAGCTAGCTATTGAATGCACAACCCAGTGAGACCTTGCACATCTATGATTTCAATGACATGTCATTTTTCTCTAAAATGTATATATGTGCCCTCTATATACTTAGTACACTTATGAAGCAAACACCATGTCTCTGAGCCTCATTGAAGTTTATACCTAATGGTGTGTTCAACCTGTGTAAGCCAAGGCATGCTAGCTATCTGCTGAGAATTACTCTCAAAGAATGCCAAATGTAGAGTGCAAGCCCCAAATTATTTTTCAGGCCACTTACAGGTGCTTCAATAGGCCTTTGTGTGAAAGAAGCCGAGTTGAAGAGCAGGTCTCTGCATTGTGCCGTGGCGTATGGTTGAAGGATCTGGCCCTGGAGGGCTGTAATGGATCTGGAAGATTAGAGAGACCTGTAGGGCCCCGGAGGTCTATCAAAACGTACACTATTACTGCTCATATTATGCACTGTAACAGATACAGCCCAAAACACACACAAATACTATCTCCCAGTACCTGCATCCGGTGCCTCGGGACTGATAACGTATGGAATGTGATGGGTAGAGTTCGATACAGCTCATTAGATTGGTTTATGAGCACAAGAATGCCCTCACTGGATTGCAATGACTCATAAATCAAATGATGGCAAATCGTTAGAGTTATGTGAAAGAGCCATGCAGGTAGGCTGGTAAGTTAATGTTGTAATATACATACCAGGAAAGTGAAATCAGATCAGATAAGCATACTTTGATACTTTAAGACACAAAGATTTATCATTATACTGTTTTTTTTCCCCCCTTAGCAAATCCAAAAGATATGCCCTGTAGTTCAAAATGCTCTGTTATGCATCAGCTTTCAACCTTCTTTCAACCAGCTTTCAGCCTTCAAGATGTTTTGGTGTGCCAAAGAATGTTGATTGCTCATCAGCTGGTAATTTGATAAGGAACCACAACATTCTAGAATGCATGTTAAAAAAACTGAATTGATGGAGATGAAGAATGATAGTCTGAGCTTCCCTGATGTACAGTTAAGTGAGATGTGACATGCTTAATGTAAGAAATTAAATGGAAAATTCTTTACATTAAGCAACTTACAAAAGTCTGAGATATATCTGGAACAATTTATCTTGAGTTTAAAAAAATAACTTTATTGCCTTGTATGAAATATTGAAATATTTAATATTGAAATATTTAATATTTATCTGCCAGTGTGGCAAAAACGAAAATGTATTTGTCAGAGTGTTGTCGGAGGTTACATTACTCAAAAGCATTACAAAACAAAGCAACTGCTCTTTATGTTTCGTCCAGTGCAGAGAAAGGCAGAGAGATTGTGAGAGGCTTTTGTGGGCAAGAATGTTTGTTTTGTTGAGTTGATTGTCTTTATTTGTGGAGGATGGCATGGAGGGCATGAACAGTGGGTGTCATTTTTGTGGCCACTTTGAGTCAACTGTTGGAGTGGGCGGGACGTTAACTCCCAAACATAAACGCACAGGGGTCGAACGAATCACTGGAAGAGTGAAACAGACCGCTCATTTGTCATAGGTGTTATTAGTTAAAACAGTGTTTTAAAGGGGGCGATGAAGACTAATGGGGTCTTATTACCTCATGTGACCCGTGGCCTTGTTGTAGCCTACAGGATGTGAGAGAGACGACACTCAGCTGACAGGGTGATTCAGTGCTATTGAGACTAGACTATGCTATTTGTACAACTGCCAATTAACACACTGTCCTGTTTCAGCATGCAACTTCTTTACAAGTCATCCGAGAGCATGCATAGACTCACATTTGAGTCAAAGCCTTTCCTATTACAGAAAATTCCTTAACTGACGAAACTGACAGATATTTAGCTAGGACGCTGCAAAAGCCTTCATGAAACCAAATGATTTATATAGTGACTCCACCCTTAAATCTTTAAAAATCATGGCTTTTTAAAGGGATAGCTCACCAAAAAAAATGTTCTTTAAGCTTTTAGAGGTAATTCTTATACCAAGCACAGTTTAGTCAGTAATTTATAGGGTTTCATGGGGTTTTACGTGGTAATGGTGTTAAAGGGGTCATATGATGCGATTTCAATTTTTCCTTTCTCTTTGGAGTGTTACAAGCTCTTGGTGCATAAAGACGATCTGTAAAGTCGCAAAGACTAAAGTCTCAAATCCAAAGAGATATTCTTTATAAAAGTTAAGAGTCAACCACACCTACCTAAAACGCCTCGTCCTAACACGCCCCCACATGTCTACCTCACTATGTGGAAATATTAGCATACTGCCGCCCAAATGTGCACGCAAAGAAAGAAGGCGTAGTTTCAGGAACAGCAGTAGTGTTGAATGCAGCATGTCGGATACCTGTGTGTTTATGCTGGGGACGCCAAAAGCACTTTTTTTGGCCTTCCGGAAGTAGATGCAATGATTTATTGGTTAAGATTTATTTACAACAGACAGCACAACCCAGATGTTCGAATTTATGCAACGCATTTTATGGACGACAGTTTTTTGAACCTAGGAGAGTACAAGGCTGGCTGTGCACAAAGCTATTTAAAAAAAAAAAAGGTCCTTCCGACTTCTATGAACCATCTGCGCTTCTGACTCAGCGACTTGTAAGTATGTTTTGGGGGGTTATACAATTTAAGTGTTTTTCTATGTGACACATGTTTTCAAATGCGGAGTTTTGGCTCACGCAGAGTAACGCGTCGTGTGTGGTGTGGTGTGTGTGTGTGGTTGTGTGTGTGTGTGAGAGGGGAACAGGGTCACAAGGTCACATCACAGGAGTGAACTGCCTGTCAGAAATCATAACACATCAGCTGTCTTAACCGCGGCTTATGCACTGCATCATCACTGTGTCTGTCACGAGACTCTGTTGCCCTTTCGCCTTGAACTGATGGAAAACTAATGACATTATTTACTGTCTTTACTTTTATTTTGAAAGATGAAGCTCGCGATTGTGGTAAGGGGCATTACATTTCCGATGCTTGCTTGTGGTGTTTGGCCAATCACAATGCACTGGGTCAGCTGTCCAATCAGAGCAGACTGCGCTTGTCAAAGGAGGGTGCTTTGTTGAAAACTAAGTGTTTGAGAGAGGCGGGGCATATAGGACCTACATTAATGTACAGTATTTGAAAACTAATGTGTTTTTTTGAACATTAAAGCATGCCAACATATTCTGTTACAACCAAATACACAAATTAATGATCTTTAAAATAGCATCATATTACCCCTTTAATAGCTTAGCTGTTACAATAAAAGATATATACATATATATATATATATATATAAGAAGTTGGGAAACACATGTTCCTTTCATTATCCTGTCTCCTTGATATTAGTCAGGAGGAAAATGAGATATGCATTGTTTCAACTTCACATGTAGCGAATGCAATTCTTTCCTCCCACTGATTTGACAATGGGTGGTTTGTCATTTTCACAAATTATATCAAGTGCACAGTGCCAGAGGAAATACCCCTCCTTCAAAACAGAGGAATATTTCCTTCATGAGGTTACTCATTTCAATTAGTTCAGATTGAAAATGTTTTGTAGAATATTATTTACTTTTTATAAGTGCATTTTAGTATATATTTTGACTGACAGTCTGCACCTTATATGTTTCAGGAAGCAGCAGTTGAGAGGAAGATCACTGACTCATTGTACCCTGGCAGCAGTGGAGGTTCATCCAGTGGCCTTTCATTTCAACTACACAACTAGAGACATTAAGCCCTGTCTGGATATACCATATACTTGCCCGAGGAGTCTTTTTGAACCTAATCTGAAACAAGCAAATAAACTATGCCACTGTGATGGTGGGTTAGAGATCATATCACTGGGCTTAAGCCACCCATATAGTCTTGGTCAGTAATACAGGGATAAGGAATGAAAACTATAGAAACCATTTGTTTAAAATCCAAACAATATGGACTGAGCACAATTAAGCCTTGCTTGAAAGTTTAGCGATTACAATAGCCGCAGTCAGAACATTTGGACAACCTTTCGGCTGAATGTGTTTTTTCATGTGCTAATGAAACGACAGGAAAGCACCAAGCACTCCCCTTCATCTTAACACTGTTGA
The DNA here is from genome assembly GCA_018155175.1 of Sinocyclocheilus anophthalmus. Classification (NCBI taxonomy): domain Eukaryota; kingdom Metazoa; phylum Chordata; class Actinopteri; order Cypriniformes; family Cyprinidae; genus Sinocyclocheilus; species Sinocyclocheilus anophthalmus. The sequence goes on from JADLZN010010586.1 coordinate 374,987, forward strand.
AACATTTTGAGAGCAAGGGCTACACGTGCCTTTAAAGAAACAGTCTGCCTCGGGGAGATTGCGATAAACTCGAGGGACATGTTTTGGTGACTTTGACTCAAAAAGAAAGACAAATATCTGGATAAGACATCGAAAACAGACGCAAATAGAACAGAGGACAGTTTGCCAGCCTTTGCCGCATTTGCACAAGAGCATATCCCAGTTGTGAAATTTTCTTGGCACTTTTCCATGGGAACTGATCCAGGGTGCATTGAGAAGTACCTCCAGGGAGGTCTTGTTAGAGTTTGAATAATATTGTGTGGATTGAAAGCAAAAGTACATTTCTCTACTCCGAAGGATTACCGTGAAGAAAATGTCCAGCAAAATGTAGAGCTTTAGTTTAACTTTGATCCTGCTTTTGATCTTTGTTTCTTCAAAAGTCGGGAAGCATAAAACAGTCAGCGGATCCTGAAACCACCTCTTACAAGTCAAACTTACGCCCCAGCTGAGAAAAAGAAAGCTTTTGTCATACCCAGGCAAGTGTGCCAGCTAAAAGGGGGCTCAGCGAAAGAAGAGAGTATCTTAAGCAAGAACGAAGTGAGGCGGGCTGGGATGGAGTGCAGACATGAGCCTGCTAGAAGAGGGGACAGCTGGGGTGGGCCTACCACTACAACATCCTCCACCCTCAACAAGACAGGAGCAAACACGTCCCTGGAGAGGCACAGTACTAACAACTTGGAGAAGGATGACCACCACTGTGGGGTCAAAGCAAAGCCAGGCTTGACGTCCTGCCAGATGGAGCGGAGAACAAGTAAATATTTACTTCCAAATCTTGTTTACAGCTTTTAATCTGAAGAACATGATATTTTATAGTATATTACAGGCTGCTTTCTAAAAAAATAAATAAATGAATGCAAACACTGAGTTTATGTTTTGTTGTTATATAACGGTTTCCCATACTGGGGTTTGTGATTTGATGAAAAGCTAATAATTAAAACATTGCGTAATTGCATAAGTGCATAATGTAAATGGATATGTGAGTCAGTTCAAATTTCGAGTTTTTAAAAGTATAAAGTTAAAAAGCTAATAATTAAAACAAACTAATAAAAATAACATTAATGCAATTAAAATAAAACACTTGCTAAGAAACAGGCAATTGTATAAGTTTCCCTGGACGTCATGGGAGTGACCTCATAAAAGCCACATCCTAACAAACTGGGGGTTGGGTTATATGTATTAGATACTGTGTCCGGTATCAGTCGACATGTTACGAAATTGACGAGAACAGGCGGATTAAATGTGGGAGAGGCGACAACAATGTAGGAAATCTTAAAGATCTGTGGATCTACACCATTGTACGGCATGAATAACGATTGCATACCAATTGTGTGCCACACGTGGTGTGTTTGCGTGTCCTACGTATGTCGACAACATGACCAACTAGCAAAACACTATGTCAGCCATTAGTGGCTATGCCATCGTTTGTCATCACAATATGCGAGTATACAATTAGGTTAACAATTATTTAGTTCAATCATACATAAAATTCAGGTCGATTTAGGGCAGAGCACATGTTTTGCAAACAAATGGCACTCAGGCCAATGAGAGAGACAAATCTGAACAAAGCAAGGTCAACGAACGAGCCAGAAGGCATTCATGTACTGATCCTCATGGTGGTGACAAGAGGTCTCGTTAGGCTGCGGACACGCGTACACACGCATAGGACACTAAGAAATGAGATTAAGGTGGGAATGTGGTCAAACACTCAACAGGAAGAAATGGGAATGAGACTAGATAGAGAGGGCATGAATCAAATTGTAATGTCCGCGTCAATTAGTGCAGGGGTTTAGTGTCATTGACTACAGTCGGGGTGGGCCTGTCTTACTGCAAATACTGCAGAATGTTGTGATTAACCAATCAGAGTTAAGTGTTCAATAGTGTCATGTAATACATTTAAATAGAAACATGAGTCAAGACAAATTTATTCTTTAAAAGTTGAATGCTTTTACAGACAGAGAGACATAAGAACCATCCGATTGATAGACTGATGTAGCTGCTATCCCCTAACTGTTTAGACATCAGTTCTTACTAAACCCTCAGTGACACATTTGTTTCCTCACAGACACAGATGAGCCGTACAGTAATAGCTCTTCAGTTCATATACCCACTGACCATAATGCTCAAGCTGTGGGTAATGTTATCTGGAAAAAATGCATAATAAGGTTTGCAGATGACCAGGCACCCATTGCAAGTGCAGTAAGCGGCAGTTCACACCAGTGACTGTGCGACAGAGGGGTTTTACAGCCCTGCTGATGAGAATTCAGACCCATTTCAGATGGTCCAAAACTGTTTTTGCAGAATTTAAGAGGTTGCTGTGGTGTTGTAACAGCTTTGGAGTGTGTAAAATGGCGAGAGAGGAGGATGTGGAAAGGCTGAGATGGAACAGCTAATTCAGTCGCTTTATATTGGTTTCATACCGTTCCTAGGAAGAGACGCTGAAGTAAATGTCAGCATTTTCTCTCTTTTTCTTTCGTTCTCTCTCTCCTTGTATGGGATTGATGTCTCCACACAGCAGCATGATTTGATGAGATGCAGAATGTTATGCTTTTCTTTCTTGCATTTCCAGATGCTGATAGCATGAAATTGGAAAATGATACAGTGTGGTCTAAAAGTTTGAGAGCAGTTTTTTTTCGAATGTTTTAAAATTAGTTTAATAAGAATAACAATAAACAGTAGTAAGAAATTTGAATTCTACGCCGTTTTTTAGGTCATTAATCAAATTTGGCAATTTTTTGAGGTTGAACCTAAACGCTTTTACACATACTTGTGTAGTTCATCCAGTTTTAGTGCTGCTGTCATTGAAACAAAAGAGGGCTCAGACATTCAAAAAGTACTAAGACTTTCTGAAATTGATGTAATGGTAGTTCGCTTGGAATTGTTTTGCTAATAATATAATTTGTAGCAAATCTCTTATTGCCACTGTATATGACAAATGCATTAATTTCCATGTTCCTAACTTATGATTTAGAGCTGCAGGTCATATGTTTAGATACCTTTTGCAGAATATGCAAAATGTTAATAATTAAAAAAGTCATTCCTTATACCCCTTTAATTATGCCTTTTATTCATTCACTTATTTTTTAAACCAACTTTTTTTTTTTTTTTTTTTTTTTTTTATAGTGTTGGGGGGGAGATACAAAGTATGTAAGAGTTCTCACATTGTACACAAAACAGCAAAAATAACAATATATAAAGAACAGCAATGTTGGATGGGATCCTACACAAAGGGAGACACAGTAATACAATTCAGTGAGGAAGTATTAAACAGCCTGTCTAAAGCCAGATACAGTGCAGAAAAAATTACTTATTTACCCCACACCTTTTCTGTAAACGGACTCATTTGGAGTCTTTTAAACTGTGTTATCTTTTCCATCACATCATTTTTCATCTAGCAGCTTCTGCAAATTTACAGTAACTTATGGCCACAGCTGTAGGTTTTATAATGATATAGCAGGTCAATTACAAGGCATTTCTCAGCATCAGAACTGAACTGTATATGCTATTCTGTGAATGTTGTCCTACTTGAGAATGAGGTAGCAGAGTAAGAAGGGTCTCCTAGTACAGGTTTCGTGGACAGTGATGTGTAATTGCACATTCATGGTTTGAAAGTTCTCAAACCTCTCTGATCTCATCACTTCCACATTTCCCAGAGGAAAACTGTCACTTTATCCCATCTTCCCAGTGAACCATAACATCCGACAGGAGAATCTGACCTTTGATATACAACCCTAGGCCTGCCAGGTCCCCAAATCCTCAAGCTGTGAGGGAGTTTCTCTCATCTGTCCAAACTGAGAGCCCACATATCATACACAGCTCGATGCCAAGGACATGGGAACATTATGTCCCTGAATTCCTTCCTACCACTACTTCTTGGTTTGAGGAAGATCCTGTCTTTCCCTTCATGTTAATGAGAAGTTAAGCGTGAGTGTTATGATTCAGGTAGGATGGATCAGCTAAGCAAGCAAACCTCTGCGGCCTAAACTGAACTTCACCCTTGAGGCTCAGGTGTCCATCCAACCAAGCGAGCGTATTTGCCGGACGACTCTCTCCCCTGACACCCAATCCTCTGAAAGAGCTGACACACTGATTCTATACATGACACTGATGAAATGTGGCCACTTAATTTGGCGTGAAACAGAATGTGCGAACTTACAGAATCTGTACGTGATTATTTAAGTACATCCAAGGCCGTAGATGTCATAAATTTGAATCGTTCCTACATCCATCATCTCTGGTAATGAAAACAGTGGTTACGCAAAAGGATAGTTCATTGAAAAATGAAAATGTTTTCATTATTTGCTCACGCTCATGTAGTTTGAAACCCACATGATTTTCTTCTGTAGAACACAAATAGAGATGTTTGGCTGAAAGTCAGGAACTGACAGCCTCAGTCACTATTCTCTTTCATTGCATATTTTTTCCAAATGAAATGAAAGTGAATGGTGACTGAGGCCATCCTTCTGCTTCTACTTTAGTGTTCCACATCAGAAAGAAATGGGTTTCAGGGTCATAGAGGTTTGGAACATGAGGGTGATATATAATATAATATATACTTAAGAGGGTTGAACTACAGCTTTAAAAACAACCTATAAAACCACTGATAGAGAAAACATTTGTCTAATTGGACTTCTGGCTCAAAACCTCATAGTTTCTGATTTCTGACTATCCCTTGTGACAACCTTCCCGCGTGACAGCTGCAGCCCCGCTCTCCAGATCTATTCTGTATCCTGGTTCTTCGCTGTTGAATTTGGAGTGTACCAAACGTCTGCCAGGAACATTGCACAGCATAGCCATCCTTTAAAAAAAGCAAAAAGAAGCGCAAACCTCGTCCAGTGCCCCAGCCTGCCCGCCTCATACTCGATGCGCATTTGGAGCGCGCGAGAGATCATCATTCGCAACGACACGAAATCCGATCCAGGCTCGCGCTGCTAAAGGGGGGAGTGGAGGAAACACATGAAGTTAAATTAGAAAAGCTCGAGAAGCAGCAACAAAAGAGACTGTATGCTGAGTTAATTAAGGTAAGAGAAGTTTAGTTTGACACGGTGCTTCTGAAACTTAAAAAAAAAAAAGCTTAGATTTGTGAAAGGCATGTGCTGAAGTCATGTTTAAGTTCTGAGGTTTGATGACATAGATCGTTTAAATTATATAATGTGATGCATCTTCTTTAAAGCGAGAAGAGAGCAATATTTGACAGTGAATGCAAGCTGCTTTAAAAGACAATACAGACTGGTTGCCACTTTGGGTTGTCTTTAGGCATAAACAGACAATAGGCTTTTTTGAATGAATAGAACAACTTTGTTTTGAAGTTAAAGTGACAAATGGCTCTTTGTGGATTTCAGACATAATGTTTTTAAAGTAATTTTTTTGTCTAAAATGTGCTTCATGTGGTAACATCTAAATTAAGTGGTTTCATTCTAGAAAAAAAAATTGCACATTACCACATTTTGTAGTGTATTCATTTATTTTAAAAGTAGAAAGCAGTCAGTGAGTAAAGTCATAACTGTATTAAATGAACTTGTATTTAGGTCTGTCTCTGACATGACAGGGACGTTTATAAGAATAAGGAAGAAATTAAAACTGCAAAGTTTTGAAAGTACTTGAAACTACTTTGGTTGGTGGGAAAGCATGCACATTAAATTAAAAGAAAAGAAAGAAAAATTAAGAGAAAAGCTGCGTGTATGTTTTTATAATTATCAGATTTTGCTCCAGGTTTATCAAAGGAAATCTATTTAAACACCGTAAAGATGAATGTCTGTTAAGAAGGAAAATGGAAAGCTTTTTATCACAGTGCTAGAGGTTGTGTTGCATGGCCTGACTAAATAAAGAGGCATTTTTGCTGGTGGAATGAAAGGCAGATGCACATTATTCATGCTCTATTATAATTTTATGCCATGTGATATAAAAACTCCTTTGAGTCTGGCAAACTTGCACATAAAACAAACGGGATAGATTTAGAACTCTTGCTTTTTTTTACTACTTTTTTTTAACTCCCATTGTGGCTCTGGCAAGACAAAGACCTACCTGCTTGGATAGAGAAAAAACACTCAGCAAATTGTTTTCAGGTTTGCTGCCAAGTCTGAGGTTGAGGATAAAAGCAAAGAACTACCTCAGGGAAACCTGGAGTGGTTAATTATTCAAAGGTCTATTAAGAAAACAGATTGTGTTTATGTTGCACAGGTTAACCACACTTATATTAAGAGAGTCAAGCCGTTCAGCCAGTAATGTAATTGTAAGCAGTCTGTTCCTCAGGATGTAATGTTCTGGTATAAGAATTTTCCTGAGGCATTCATTCTTTTGTAGGCAGGATTTTCAAACACGCTTGTTTTATTTACTGAAACTTTGATGCCACAGTATGTCACTGTAGGTCAAAGTTTAAGCATTTAAATGTAGACTTTGTCTCGTAAGTGATGATGGAAAGGCATGAACCTGTCGGCATATAAACCAATGGCTCCTGTGCCTCAGAGAGATTTCTCAAGGCATGCTGCAGTCTCAAGCAGGGCATTTTCTCGGCAGTTGAGGAATGCTAAGGGAGGGACTAGAGCCCATGGTGAAGGAAATACTTTCTGCAGCTCGGAATGGGGCTTTTTTGCCCAGTCAATAAACCTTTGCCATTTTCAACAAATTCATGACTGTTTTAACATCCATCTTTGCCAAACTATGGGTAGAACTGCAAATATCAGCGTTAAGATTTATTTACAGGAGGTTTTTAGAACTATAAATGTGTGAAAGCATTGTACGGTCTACAAAAGATTGCCCGCAGGCTCTGTGAATCACAGCAAACTGTGAAAAGAATAATTTTGACCACAAATCCTTGAACTTTATTTGACAGCATTTCTTTTATAAGTCTGTGCGCAAAAAAGACGACAAACTAATATGATTCATCTTTTTAACAGGGTGACTCATGAAAGCTAGAATTACTTGAAAGACATATAATACTCTTGACTTTTAAAATAATTATACTCCCATTTGAGCACATTGCTACTATAGCTGTGACTTAAAAAGCAACCGAATGATTGAGACAGCAATGGTGAGATCATGAAATAAAATACAAAGCAGGCTAATATTTGCCAAAACCTGTCCAATTATTCTGTCTAATAAAAAAGGCATGTGATATTATATACAGCACCCTTTGTTTGTTAGGCTGAAACAATTAAGTGCATTTGAAATATTGTGAATAATTGGTGGGCTGTGCTAAATTCTACAATTATAACCTGGGTCGAGCAGTACTTTGCTTTGTGAACTGAAAAGCACTGCAAATGGCATAGCTGTGAATGTGTTATATAATTTAAATTTTTTTGTAAAAAAAGTTGAAGTTGATTGGTGGATTTTTCTACCATTACAGACCTCAGCAGAAGTGCCAGTTTGTCGGAGAAGGAGCTGAAGGAGGCACGGACCAAGAGTCAGATCATTGCTGCTCAGCTCCAGGCCAGTTCCAACTCTAAAGGCGTCCAACTTTTCAACCGGCGCAGACAGAGAGTGAACGCTTTCACACTTGTAAGCGTCGGAGGAGGGGGAGTGGAGGCATCCAAGAATGTAATTGATTCATCTTTTGAAAGTCCACGGACATGGAACAAACATCACTTGACTGAGGACCAGGACAAAGAGTTGAATCGTAAGAACCTCTCGTGGATGGCCGACAGAATCAGCAGTACTGGGAGTGACATGGAAGATGCTAGTGAGGTTACACAGGAGGATGTAGCAGAAGAAAGCGGCCAAGACAGACACTTTCTCCCTGTCAATGAGAAGGATGAGGAGCTCTCAGAAGACGTCACGGAGCATGTGAAGGAAGAGGTTACTCTTAGAAGTGATAATACCCCTGCTGTTATGGACAGAACTGGTCAAGATGAAGCTGAAGACAATGGAGCACACAATAAAGAAATCCCAAATGGATACAGTGCACAATGCAATGGAAAAGCAGATAAGACAGTGACTAAACAGCCCACCATCATGAACAGAACAGCTCGCCCATTTTTCTCCCCGACAACAGTAGGATCCTCTGAAGCTACAAGTCCAGTCATGGACATCCCTCCAGCCCCATCTGATGACTCTACAACACACTTTGAACCTTCAACTTACCCAGTGCACCCAAGACCTGTTTTCTCTCCACCACCACCTCCTCCTTCATATCCAACGCCTCCTCTCCCCAGCTACTCCAGCCCTCCTCCACCTAACACAGCCCATGCTCCCTCACCTCAGCCTTCTTCTTACATCCGCCCATATGTCCCCAGGCCTACATTTGTCCCTAACCTTATGAGTGAGAAGAGATCTGTAACTCCCATCAGATCGGGCATCCTTGACGAGGGTCGGGCTCGCAGAGTGACCCGCAAGTCGATGTTCACATTTCAGGAGAAGCCAAAAGTGGCTCCGAATCCCGAACTCCTGTCCTTGGTGCAGTGTGCAGATGGAAAGAAGAAAAAACCCCAGCCATATGCAGGGCAGGAAGAGGAGCTGCTGGATCTCGGGGCTGAAGCCTCAAACTTCCTGGCCAAGGACAAGGATATTCACGAGGAAGCTGCGGTGCCAGAGTGGGCCTCGAGTTTGAAAAGCTCCAGGACACGTGCCAGGATAGAGCACAAGCCTGAGCAAGCCCTGACCAATGCTTCAGGAAAAGGAGCCGAACTGTTTGCCAAACGCCAGTCGAGGATGGAAAGGTATGTCCATGACAGCAAGGACCCGAGAGCTCCCTCTCCTACCATGTCCTTGCCTCCTTCGTGGGTGTATCCATCCAACATGCCCGGTCGAGTAAAGGCCATAGTAAACTCCTCCAATATAAGTACACAAATTTCAAAAACACTTCAAGCTCAGCAGGCAACTCAGAAAAAGACTGTCCCTGCCAAAACACCAGCACCTGTTCCGGCTCCACCTCCAGAAATACCCTTGGAGAATGGCTGCACTAAAATCGAGATGGAGCTGTCCAAACATCAGCCATACCAACTCAACTCATCCCTCTTTATCTTCAACCCAATGAAAGATCCCTACAGCACTCTTCCCAGAGCCGCCCCAGCTCCTAAATCTGTCGTGACAGCTCACTCCTACTCCAGACAATCATCCCTTCCAACAAGCCCATTGCCATCACCCTACAGCCCATCTGCCGCCTATCGGTCAGCCCATTGCTTTTCGCCTCCTATGACACCTCTCAGTCCCATCAAAGCAGGCAGTGTCAGTTCCCCAGTGTCACCTTTAGCTCCAGATCGTGTGGCTTCACCTCGCTCTGGCGTCCAAGCTCCACGTCCCACGTTCTCCACCAAAAAAGCTGGTATCAGCCCACAGGTGTGGAAACCCTCTTCGTTCTTTTAAACCTTTTAATTTCTGCTCTTCTTTGCTTTATGTACTCTTCAGACCAAAGTATAATGGAAGTAAAGTAAAAGGGACACATATCAGACTGACTGTCCACTCAGAAGTAGCAAGAGAGCAGTAAGGTTCTAAAAAGTAGCTACAAGAAACATGAAATCTAGTACGCTTGGTCAGGCCTGTTTGTTTATTGTTTTTGTTTTTTTGAGTTTTGCAAGTGGAAGCAATAAATGTCAGGTCCTACATTTGCCTGTAAAACTGATTCAAATTGTAATTCATAAACTGGCCACCAGAGGGCCATAAATTGAACCCTTATTTATTTTTTAATTAAGACATTGTAATTTAATACAGCTTTGAGTTTCAGAACTACAGTTTATTCATTTTTGTGCTGATGCCAGATATATTTTTGGTACAAAACCAGTGTGTCATTTTCCAACGCTTGCCTCCAAGTTTTCAGGTTGGAGTTGGTATAAGCTCATAAGAAGTTTAGCAGATGGTGTTTTGCATTTTATGATGTACGAATACAATTTAATATGAGTAGGATGATATGAGAGCCTCTTTCTATTATGACACATGTACTAATTCTTTATCTTAATTAGTTCTGTGTGCTTTTCTTTGATTTATAGTTCCAGTTTAAAACTTGCATACTGCACACAACAGTATGTACTTAATGTAGAGTGCAAAAACTCCTGTATGTGCTACTGCAGGGATCTGATTAAACAAAGCCATAATTGAGTTTAATGAAGTCATTCTGGATTCTTCTCTTTCAAATGATTTTGTCTACTCTGTTTCATTAAAGCAATGAAACACTCAGTTTCTTTTCTGTCTCTGGTTTTCATACTTTATTATCTTCTTCTGTTGACTAATTTGCTGAATTTCCTGTGTGGATTTCTTCATCTATTTTCAGCATCCCCTCTAATCAGTTGTTTCAGTTTTTGTTAGTGTCTATCCTTCTCTTCAGCGATAAGAATCCCAGGCCGGCTTTCCGGAGTCGTTTTTATCTATACACTTGTACCAACTAAACAAAGATATGCATATCAGAGCCATGCCGCGTGGTTCTCTGACCCAAAATGAAATTAGAAACTTTTTTTTTTAATGCTGACTAAATATGTATGTGCCCCGCACATTCCTGGCCTGTCCCCTGAAAACGCACATCTGAGCCAAAACAGGCCCCTGTGGGCTTGAGCTTTAGGCTAGCGGCCTGACCTCTGGCCTCCCTCATGCTTGGAAAAACACATTTGCTGGAGGTGAAAACATACCCAGCAGTCTCAGCAGTGCAAATGCATATCTCAGTAAAGGTTAGTGGTCTTGGCAGCGTGTATGCAAGCGATCTGAAGATGGCATGATACCCTGGTGTGCTGGGAAACTACTCAGACATTGGACACTAATAAACAGCTTGATGTAATCACAGGGTGTATGAGAAGGCCTGATATCGATAACATCACATCTGAAGTTGCATGCAGTGCTGCAGGAGATGTTTCAGTGGCGTGTTTAAAGGCTAATCTTAACCAAACGTGTGCACAGTACCTGGCATGAACTTGGAAAGCTTGGATTTTTGAATGGTTATTGGATCTTTGGATCCAGGATTGTTCTGCTATTCTTGTACCTCAAGTGTGATGATAAATGTGTTCCCGTGCATTCCTCACTATCTACATTTATAACAAACGTTGCCTAAAAAAAAGAATCATAACAAGTTATACAGGGCTCAACAATAAGGATGGTGTGCTGGCCCAGTGTAAGTTTTGGTCTAGGTGACTGAACTGTCACATGTCCTATTGGATCTAGATTTTTTGCGTTTTCAGCTAAATAAAATGATCTAACATGATGTCCAGCATTATCTCCCAGTAAAAGTGAAAGTGACTTTCTTGCATAATAAAGTCTAGCTATTATATATATTTAGCTATCAAATTCTGTTTGTAAAAAATCTTGAAATTTGATCATTTTAATTTAGATGTGTGAAAAATCACCTTTATTTATATAGTGCTTTATACAGAACAGATTGTTTTAAAAGCAGCTTCACAGTAAAAAACAAGAACAGAATCAATGATGCAAACTTCCAACATGGGACAAATTAAAATTCTGCTGTAAAACAGTTCTAATACAATAGTGTTAGACAAACATATTCTAATAAATGTTAAAAGAGGTCATTAAGAATGTTGGCAAAGCTAATAGAAATTCGAAGTATGGCAAACAGAAAAATCCTTAATGTTGAGCCCTGTTATTATTCAGCGTGTGTGTTTGTGAGTGTATTTAGTGATATAGAAACTCTAAATTAAAGTAATGTCTCACCTCTAAAAGTAATATTTTCTTATCTTTTGTCTTATCAGATTAAGGAGGAGACCCTGGCACCAATCAATAGCCCCGGCTTCACCACCCCAACCTCCAGGACGCCCAACCTCACTAGACGCTTCACCAGCCCTGAGGTGCTTTCCAGCGCTGTCTGGTCCCCCAGCAGCCCTCTAGTGACCTCTACATCATCCAGCCCAATCTACAAGCCCACACCCATCTCCCCCTCACCCCGGCCCATCCATAAGCCCATCACGACATGCCCTTCCCCAAGCCCTATCCACAAGCCCATTGCAACCACTGCATCTCCAGGTACCATCTTCAAGCCGACCGCCACCTCTCCTGTATCTCCACACTGGGAAACCAGGTGCCAGTCCCCAGCTGTCAGTCAGGACAGCAAAGCCAACCACCGCATTTTGGCCAAAAACATCATCAATGCTGCCAAGCGGAAAAACAGTCCGTCTCCTGGGGCACTGAGCAGCCGCAGTCTGCACATTTCCCCAGTGAACGGCGGGATTGTGCCTTACGAACACAAACCAGTCAGTCCATTTCAGCCACGGATGCTGGGGGCTCAATCGCCCACCCTTACCAGTCCCTCTCCCACCCGCATGATCCACTCTCCAGTGCAGTTGTACAACGCCCGCTCGCTGACTGACTCTGATGCCTCGGTCGAGTCTGAGGATTCAGGTCTGCGCTCTCCTGGAGTGCGCAGCTATAATACCTGCCCCCGTGGCTGGACCGGCAGTCTGCAGGTGAAGAGGGGAGGCGTACCCGAAGATCTGTAGGAAGCACTTAGGGATGATTTATACTTCAGCCTGATTTCGTTGTAGACCAAAGTGTCCCTTAAATATTGAATGTAAAGCATTGTGGATTTTTCAGTACATTGCGTATAGTACAGTATGTTACTATGTTGACTCTGTGATGGAATCTGTTCATGTTAAAGAAATACATTGTCGTTCAAAAGTTTGGGTCAGTAAGTTTTTTTTTTTCTCAGCAAGGACGCATTCAAATGTTTAAAGTGAGAAAAAGGGCTTTTTATAGTTTAAAAAATCCAGTAAATAAAATCAAATAAATGGTGTTCTTTTCTATTCATCAAAGAATACTGCAAAAAAATATGGTTTACACAAAAATATTAAGCACATACCGTTTTCAAAATTGATAATAAAAAGGAATGTTTCTTAAGCACCAAATCAGCATATCAGAATGATTTCTGAAGCATCATGTGACACTGATGACTGAAGTAATGGCTGCTGAAAATTCAGCTTTCTGTCCAGGAAAATAAAGTTTTGAATATATTAAAATATAAAAGTTATTTAAAATTTAAAATTGTTTACTGTATTTTTGATTAAATGCAGCCTTAGTGAGCTTCTTTCAAAAACATTAAAAATCTTACTAACCCCAAATTTTTGAACGGTAATGTAGTTGATAATTGAAAAAAAAGAAAGAAAATGCTGTCATCATTTACTCACCTCACATGTTTACTCAAACCAGTATGACTGACTTTCTTTAATGGAACACAAAATGAGATGAATGTTCACATTTTCTAACAAAAGTAAACGAGGCTGATGCTGAAATATAACTAATACGTGACTATTATGTTGTTGTTGTTGTTGGAGCGTGACCGCATCTGTAAAGAAAGATTTTATCAAGGTCATATGATCTTGCAACAACAAGAGGGTGAATAAATGAAGACTACATTTTCATTTTAAAGTGAACTGTTCCTGTAAAGTTACATCTTGGTCTCATCTCTGCAGCTGTCTGTAATCTAATGAAGAAGGCATTACATGGACTCAGAAAGGTGTACCAAAGATAAAAAGTAATGTGCAAGACTTTTCAAAGCAGTATTAGTTATTAACCTCATTTTTTAAATCTACATAAATATAAAAGGGATTGTCCCTTTTGCTTTTTTTGTACAGTATGTTCTGACAATGTCACAATATTCGTAGGTCCGACTTGAGTCAAACTTGGAAGGAACTGACTGCTTATTGCTGATTGTGAGTTAATTTAGATGTAAAGACAGAATGACACAGCAAGGTTTTATGGTATGAGAGGGAATGGTAGGAAATTCTCTACATTACGTATATTATAAATGGATGCTGCTGGTGATTTGAAATCCAATGCGGTTTTCATATTAGTTTAGTGCTGACATACATGAGGGAAATAAAATGGTCTGATGCACAATGGGAGAAGTGAAAAAATAAAGCATTAGGAGGTTTGGACAGTGTGATTTCACTTAAAATGTAGGAATGATTGAATTTCAGTGTTCATTAATGCACCTTGCTTAGATGGCTATTAGTTATATTTCCAAAGAGGGCAAAAACAGGAGAAGAGAGAATTCTGGCTGAGCTTATATATAAGTTAAACTTCACATAGCATTTCAGTTTATCACGTAAAAGGGACTGAAGTAATTCTGGGTTTAAGGTGACTGACAGCTCTGTTGGTAGAGTAAGGTGAGATAATTGCTTTTTTACACATTTCACACAAATAAATATATTTCATGGGGCACTTGTAAGTGTTAACATTTATTTAAACATCACCCCTGACACTGTCAGACTGTCTACAGCACGTTTACACTTGACTGGGAAATTTCTGACAGTACACACTGTATACTGTGTGGTAAATGGTAATTCACACTACTTAATACCGAATGTTTGTCTGTCGTAGTTCTGAAATTACATGTTGAAATCTGTCTGAGCTGATCACTAGCACTCATTTAAGGATTGAGTCTCAAGGGTCATGCATACCAAGTGTAGTCATGTTAGCCTGCGCTCAAATATTGGATCACCACACATAAGAAAATCATTCTCTGTGTTGGTGCATCAGCAAGATTTTTGAGTATTTGCATGGGGGAATTTTGATTGACAGGGACATCAGCTGTAAAGTGACTCGGCACCTTTGGTGAGAATAATGTTATCACTTTCACGGATGCTTTACAGCCCCTGAGTACTTGTGAGATCCTTCATTTGTATTATGCTTGATTCAACTTACATATACAATTTCTTTGAGTTTGACATCATGTCTGAATAACCAGCCATCCTCAATATTATCTCTGTTCAGTTCTGTTTTTAAATTAAGTGAATAAACACAAATAAACAATGTCATCTTCTTGGATAGGTTTTTAGAAGGTTTTCATTTCTTGCTACATTTTGATGCTGAAAGCACAAACTGTAAGTTTATTCATTACAAATGCACACAGCTTTACCTCCCTATAAGAAAAATGCACATTATTATAACCAGATACTTTATTATAGTGTGATTATAGGAAAGGGATGTAGTTTATATTCTGACCTCTTTTACTGATACATGGGAGAAATATTTCACAACAAAAATGTAGGATATTATTATTGTTATTATTCACTACTACTATTTTCCCCACAACTCAGAATTGGACAGTATAGACAAAGTCTTAAAAATTATTTAATCTAGTCTGTGAATTGCATTCATACACTAGAATTAAGTAAAAAAAAATGTCATCAATAAAGTTGTGATGTTTCTTGAAGAGATACAGGCAGCAAAGACCACAGATGCCTGGTCAATACCGCCACCTATAGGACCAAAATGGTAAACTGGTTTCATCACTACTGAATCCATCGCTGCAGACTCAGGAGATGAGCTCAAAATAATGTCAAATATTAATTATACAAATACAAATATAAATTAGTCATTAATATATATAATACAAATAATTTTGGGGGAAAATCGGTAACGACCACATGTGTGCAGACATTATATACACTGTGTGTTTTAGTATGCAAACCTTTTTAAGGCTCAAAGTATGTAATTTATTTTAGATGATAATTTTGTAGGAGTCAATATAATGCCACATATATCTGCAAACTAATAAAGTTTTGCTATATATGTGGCATTATATTGACTCCATAGTGTAACATGCCTTCACATCTCCAGAGAGACCCATCAGTGCGGCTAGACTCTGTTGCATAGAAAGAACAGATCCAATGGCAGCAATAAGCGACGATAAATAACAAAAACAACCGGAAGTGACAAAATAAAATAACCCCTCGGCTGTCTGTAAATTGTAATTATTTTACATGATTTAATGGCTTGGTTGTCAGCATTTACCATAATGCCAAAGTATACAGTTACAGCAGTGTAACGGACAATAAAACCGACAAAGTAAATACAGAAATATGGAAAATGCAGGGTAAATCAAAAGGAAAGGAACAAAGTACAAAAAAAAAAAATTAATATGAATTTGACTGAATTTAGAATCAGAATCAAGCAAATGGTTTTTTTATTGCCAGGTATGTTTACACATACGAGGAATTTGTTTTCATGACAGAATTTACATAGAATTTACATAGAAGATATGAAATGCAAAATGAAGTCTCTTGTTGCAGGGTGTGAAAAGGTTGGGGTGGTAATAATAATAATACACAAAATAATAATAATATACTAAGGTAATAATATGCTAAACTCAATAGTAATTATATATAATTTGATATTTATATTTATAGGTATATAAACAAGTGTTTACAAATTCATTAGGAGTTGGTGTTTGGAAAAGCACTGTTTACTCAAGACGACCTGAACAGATCTCAGAAATACTTTAAAAAGGTGAAAGACGTTGCATATTTGTGCAAGACATTGTTTGTTTCACACTGACTTGTTGGTGAAATAAATCAATATTTCATGGATACTGGCGCTGACAGGACTTTTATTATGACAGCTTGTTCAGTTGACAGTGAGCTGGTGTCCTCTGATTGCAGTGTCGCGCTTCTCTGTTCTTGCTGGATTGTTAGATTGCTGTGGATTGTTTTCCTCGGGACATTCACAACTAGGTTAAAATATCAAGCACATCTCATGACACCAACCCAAAGCGTTCGGGGTTTATCAGGGGGGACCCGGAGCATTAATCTCCCCATCCATATAACTCCTCACCCGTTGTTTATATGTTGAAAAACTGATGAATAGATTCAGCTCAGTGGAAAAAGCGCTTGTTGATGGTGCATTGTTGTGGTGTGCGATGTATTGCTGGGTCGCAGCCTCTTCGGCTAAAATATAGATGCATGAATCGCTTTCGAGTCGTATTTTTGGCGATCCGTTTAGTTTTTCGCAGCTGATCATTGAATCAACACAACAGCGTTAGCTGGCTTGAACAAAATGAGCAGAAAACCGCATCATTTTAAAGGAGCAGAGGTCAGCTGCTGTGTTAAATACTTCTTGTTCGGATTCAACATCTCATTTTGGGTGAGTTTTGTGGATCTGCAGTTCATTTGCTTTTTAATGTTTCTCTCAAACTCATATAAATTGCCTTCATAATCTTTTCATTGTGCGTTTCCATCATCTAAACAAATCGGGATTGCAAAACAAGTTCAGCAGGATAGACATTTGCCTTATTCAATGTGTTTGTATGAGATATACCCAACCAGTGCTATGTATTTATTTATTTGTATGGTAAATGAGCTCTCTGATGTGTGGATTTATGGATACATAATCAGACACTCATCCCGGTAAAAAAAAAAAAAAAAAATCATCTGTTTCCCATGGGAATGCATTATGGAAATATTAGTTTCTCAGTACCTTTCCAGATTTGAAGAATACATCCCATTGAGAATTGAGGGGAGGAGAGTGGAGGGGTCAATAGGATTATCCAGGTCTCATTAGTTGGTGGAGCTTGGGACAATTCACAGGTTCAACAGAGATTACCTCTCACACCGATCAGTTTTTCCATGTCTGTATTGGAAATTATTATTTTTGCCCCTATTTCTGTCTTTCTCTTTTCCACGAACAAGTTTTCTATATTTTGTTGTGATTTGGAGGAAAACAGATTGTATCAGTTTTTGAGCGGTTCAACTATGGTGGTGTTGATTGTAATGGTAAATCTTTTAGGTGTCTGATTTTGTTTTATTTGGTTTACATGTTCCAGCCAAACTTATTTCATGGAATTTATCCAAGTGTTAAGAATATTTTGCTTTATTAAAGGGTTAGTTTACCTTACAAATTCATATATTTAGTCATTATACACCCACACACACACACACGTAGATATATTTAAATATATTGATATTACTAAGTTCATATATTAAATTAATATAGTACATTTTCACTTAGATGTTTTGCATATATTGACAGTTCATACTGACAAAAGGCTGTCAATATTCCAGAACTCTGTAAAAGCACCATTAAAGTAGTCCATTATAGCTTGTGCACTAGCTATTCTATGGCTTATGGAAATTTAGGAATATGGAATATAGCAAATGAGCCATATGGGCGACTGTTATTGTGCTTTTTATGGTCCTTTTTGAGGCTTGATAGATGTGTTCACTAATTGTATGGAAAATATCCAGTTCAAATGCGTTCAGAACAACTTGAGAGTGAGTAAATGAAAATAATACTATAATAAAGTCTTATTTTTGAGCTGAAGTCTCTCTCTTAAGTGACTCTTAAGCCTTAAATATGGACTTTTCTCCATTACATCATCACTAAGAACCAATCATGTTGCTCAATTCCACTATGGTTTTCATGTAAGAGAGTGATAAATTGTGAGATAAAAGGAAAATCTTGCAGCGGGAAGCTTCCATGAGTAATTTCTGGGGTGAACAGATCGCCTGGAGCGTGATTCTGTTAAGCTTCTTGATGACATAAATTCCAGCCTTCATTGGTTAGTATTGAATGGGGTAGTGAAGACCCCTCTGGAGGGCGTGGGGGTAATTGGTACCCCCTCATGCTTTAATGCCGTCCCGTCTGAAATGTTAACCTTGCATAATGATCTGCTGTCCTCTGTAACAGCTAGCTCTCCTACTGCCATTGTTCCCACGTTATAGAGAGCCTGTTGTGTTATGTTGGAACTTAGACGCCTGTGTTTTCACCAAATCATGGCCAGGATGTCAGTCTATACTCCTGGAAGCTGAAATCAACCTTGTTGTAGCAAAATTAAACCCTTGACATGATCTTTTCAGGAGGAATTCACCCAAAGTCAAATCTGATACTGAACATTCACCTAAAATGAAAGTTCTGTCATCATTTACTCACCCTCGTATATGACTTCCTTTCTTCTGTGGAACGCAAAAGAAGATATTTTCAGAAAATATATTTTGAGAAGTGTTTTTTGTACATTCAGTGAGCGTCAGCGTTGTTTTGACTTTCTTTGTATGGACAAACTGGTTATACTTACTTCTTTCCATAGTTTGCGGTGTTATTGTTACTAAAAAAAAAAAAACTAAACTAAAAGTAGTTTCCATTAATTGAAATATAGCTGAAATAAAATAAAATATAAATATTAGATGAAAAACTTCAACTTAAAATGTATGAAATAAAATTAGTAATAAAATAAGTTGAAGACTAACATGACTCAACTGAAACTAATGGAAATAGGAACTTTTTAAATGTAATCAGTATCACTGAATACTATAACAGTATAAATAATGCTAAAAATCTCACGCGGTGGTCGAGTTAAACCTTGGATTTTTTCATTTTTCAACTATACCCATAAGAACAAAAATTAAAATATACATTGGTTGACTTATAGTGTTGGGAAGCGAGTTCCTTGGATCTTGGTTTTTTTTTTTTTTTTACATTTTTTCTTAGAAATGTGACTGGTTTTTTACACCATGCAAAGTCACCACTTTTGTTGGGTATGGTCACGGTGAATGTTTTTCTTTTTTTCTATGTGGTTGCTAAGGTGATCTGGGTGGTTGCTAAGTTGTTGCTTACTGCCAACTGCAGATATTGCTGAATTCCCTCATTCAATGTAAATCTAAGCAGTTTTTATTCTAAGCCATTTTATTCTCTGCCAGGAGAAAATTGTACATCTTACCAATTAGAAAAGTAATAGAAGACTACTCCAGCGTAATTGGCATGATTGGAGGTATCATTCATGTAGCTTGAACCGCTCAAGATAAGTTACATACTTGTTTTATGGGTGCAAATCTCTAACCCTAATTATGAGCAACAGCATCAATAATTAAGTGTCTGATCACCATACTTCTTCTTGTCATCTTATTGTCCCCTCATCATGTCTGAAAGCCTTTTATTGTCTCTCGACTGCTTTTGTCTTAGCAGACTGTTTGACCCCTGTGCGCCCATACTAATGCCTGTCTGATTGGTTTAAAGTGGAGACAGTCTGATCGGGCAGAAACCTACCTGATCCCTACAGAGCACTCACTTTGCCAGCCTCTAACTGGGCCGAGTTGATGGCCTGTAATTATGGACGCCTCGCTCTGTAATCGCAGTCTGATATCTCCCCAGGAGGCTTTTGAAGGGACATCTTAACGTTACCACTATCAGACCCCCCCACCTCCCCAGCAATCTTTAATTCCTCCTCTCCAAATTCTCCTCCTCCTTTCCATTGGGGAGCCTCACAGCCCCCTTGTCTTGTATTCAAATGAAGATGTTTGGCTAATGGTGTATATGAGAGGGGACATGCTGTTCCCACAGCGTCTGAGGGGCCCGAGTGCGAGCCATGGCCCTGTGTGTCTCAGGAACCCCATTCAGCCTTTTGCTATGGAGCTGATGGGACCACGCGTCTATTGTCACACACACTGCCCCTGATGCGACAAAAGCATTGACTGCTGTGTTTGTTTGCACACTTAATGCGTCAGGCTCATGTATTCTGTACAAAGCAATGCACATTTCTGATTCCCGAAGTGTTTATTATGTGTTTTTGTCCTTGCTTGAGCTCTTGTATGTTTTTCCTTTTCATATCCTCCAGGTTCATACAGCAGATGGGAACCACATGTCCGTTCCCCCTTCTTCCTCTGTTGCTCTGCGAGGGAGTTTATTTCCATGCCATTTCCCAGCAGGCCCTTCTCTGACTCGCACACATTGACTCATTCTCACTAAAACACAAATGAATCAAGCCAGAGTCACTCTCGCTGTTTCATCAATTATTAAAAATGACTCTAACGTGCTGATATTGAGCCACTGCTGACATTCAGCAATTATATGGTAATAACAAATGGCTGTTCTTCATTGTTTTATGGTTTTTGTTGTTTTGAAATAGACCAAAGCTCATGTGAAGTGAGATTCGTCCCCCTGAAATGGTGAACTTGTCAATGTTTCCATAATCTAGGCCAGATAAAGATATTTTCTAAGCATTCAGAACCAAAAACAGACTCCCGTTGTAAGTGTTAAACCTAAAACAAATTGATGCGAATGATTTCCGAATAAAGTTTCTGAAGTTTTCTGAAGAAAATCTGAGTGGTGTTTGCCATTGCAAAAAAATTTTTGCCATGCAGTTGCTAATGATTTCTGAGCTTTTTGTTTTTTTAATGTGTTGCTATGCGGTTGCTAGGTGCTTGCTTAAAGGAATGGTGCAACCAAAAATGAAAAATCTGTCATTATTTGCTCACCCCCTTGTTGTTCCAAACCTGTATGACTTTATCTTTCTGTTTTCTTTGCCCATACAATGAAAGTTGTTTTGGACCTTCACTGCCCTTTCATAATATGGGCAAAAACAGTTCTTCAGAATATCTTATTTTGTGTTCCACAGATGCAACCAAAGTAATACAGGTTTGAAACAATGTGAGGGTGAGAATTATCACCCACCAGATGAAAGTCACATCAAATCAAAAGTCAGATAGTTCAGAAAAATTACAGTACACAAGTGTATGATAAAATTGTAAACATTTGACAACTGGTAAAAATGTACATCACACTTTTTTGTTAATTCAAAATAAGATTGAATAACTGTGCTTTTGTCTTTTTTTATATATTTCTATTTAGATTTAAATACATTTTAATTTCAGTCGTTTCAGCAAATTTAGTACATCAACTTAAACTTACTTATTTCCTTTATTTGTTTATTTCTTTATTTTTCGTTGAAGTTTTTTCTTCTAATATTTATTTCTGAAAATAAATACATATTTTGAATTTTATTTCAGCAATTACCGAAAACAGTTTTTAATAGTTTTAGTTGTTGAGAACAACAATAACAACAACACTGGGTGTTGTGCATGTACGTACAGTATAACTAATAGGCTGATGATACACGGGGCAACTTTTTGAGCAATGTTGCCTGCATGGGCACTTTCTCATTGAGAATGGGTAACAAATTTCAATCTGGATACTTCAGATCGGTTGTGGGCCCTGTGTCTCACCTGGTTGCCCACTGACGGCAACATTAGCCAAAGTTGCCCCGTGTATCATCAGCCATAGTGTAGGATAAGTTTCAAGAGGGTTAGCAGTTTGTTCAGATCCTTGAGTACTGTGAGTAAAATTAATATTGATGCTTGCTTTAGCAAACAGCACTAATAAAGCCAAAATATTACTATGTACCGAGTCAGACTTTCCAAAAGTATACGTTTCCATGGCGATGCAGCAGTTCTTTAATCAAATAAAGATAAAGATGTCAGAAGATGGCTCAAGGAGAAGAAAAGCAAAAGCTGTTCTTATGGATGTAGCAGCTGGTGGAAAAAGTAGTTCCGTTCACTGTCACAGTGCTGAGAGTTTAAGACAAGAGTTTATTTGGCTGCCGTTAGTGATAATACAGAGATACTGTAAGTCTAATCATCCCACTGTGTGAGATAGCAGCTGTCCTCTGATTGACTGGACGCACTAAATAAGCTGTTTAAGTGCTCTGTGATGCTTGAATGTTTCTAATCCCAATATCCACGTCACTGGCCTCCCCTGGATCAGGACCGAGAGGAGTGGAGAAGATATACTAATGTCTTCATTATAGGGATGAGTTGGGAGTCAGTGGTATGTATTGACACAGAAAGTGTGCAGTGGATGACTGGCCCTTAGCTCTGTCCCAGCCATCCATTGGATTAGCCGAGACCACTGGGAAATGGGATTATGGTATTTGCGGCTGCTGATACCCGACCTCTGACTCTCACCTTCCCGCTCTCACGTTTCCCTTCATGCTGGAAATGCTCTAACCTGCAGTCAAACACACACCGCTGAGAGCTCAGTGGGAGTTTGACAGGGAATCTGTAGTTTTGATAACACATTAGAGCAAGAAGGTCAGTCAGTAAATCAGACTCACTGAGAAACATCTTTTATTGAATGGTTTAGTCCAAGAGAAATTGGATTCTAGTTGGTGCCATGGCCTAGTGGTTGGTGCATGTGCTTAAGACATGGTAAGCTGGGGTGCTCTGGTTCAAATTCTCATCCCATCCCTCTGTCTCTATCGCTTTCTCTCTCTCACACTATCTGTCTAGTAACGTCCTGTACTGTTTCTTCTGTTTCTGTCTAATAAGAGTGATGGATGACTTTTTTATAAGTTGGCCAAATGAAATATGTGAATCACATTACAAGTTTTATGAAGCTGTATAATAGCTTTGTGAAACTTGTGTTGTTATTCACTGAGAATTGTCCAAAGACCAATGACAATGAACGTGAAATCTGGTGGGATGTGTTTTGGCAATGTATGCAAACACATGATATGTGAGTGTTACTCTATGATTTAGGTAGAGGTCTGCATTCCCGCGGGACTTTACGAAATAATATGACTTAGAATTCATTCAGAATTGAAAGTAATGAATGTCTTTATGAATGGGTTATTGAATCATTCACTCATTCATTCAGTAAAGAAACCCTGCTGTGTGTTGCTCAGAGACATGCAGCTGTTATGCACTGGCTTTTTTGCAACTATTTTTTTTGCCATTCTAACTGTATTCTAAAAGACTACATCAAGCTGTGAATGCATGGACTCTCAAGATAATGTCAGCTTAAACATCAGTAAATTAATGATACATATCTCACATTCCTAATAACTTTACAGTTTTGATCCTTTGGCATTTCTTTTTCTGAAGAATGAAACTCATACAGGTTTGGAACAACATCAGGTTTTTTGGTGCTTATTTTTTTTTTAAATATCCCTTTAAAGTTTGATAGTCAATTTAGAGATTGATTTGACTCGGATCGTGTTGGATACACATGCCAAAACAGTACCATAAACCTCTATAAAAAACAAAACTGTTTCCTGTAAGCAGTAGCATCCAAGTGAATTCTCTCATTCAGGTAAAAACAAGTCTTGGCTCCCTCTCTGGGAACCTTATGCCAAAGATTGCAGTGCATGCAGGGAAATCTCTGCTTTCCGGATCTTTGATTGAATCTCAGCCAAGACTGTTTTTGTTTTTTTTTAATCAGAAGAGTTGCCCTCAGATAAAGAGAGCAGTGCTGTCTACATCTAGCACTAAACTCCTGCCATTGTGGGTGGGCATAAATTGTATAAGTGGCGTAAATGTGATGAATTCTGTTGTGTGCTTGTATGTTGCAGTTGCTGGGAGCTGCATTCCTGGGTATCGGACTTTGGGCCTGGGCAGAAAAGGCAAGTTGGAAACACAAATACAGAGTAACACAATGATCGGTGACATGCCTCAGATTCCTAATATTATTATCCATGTGGTTGCCTTAGCAAAATAATCATAGATGTAAACAGAAGACAATGGCACACTTTAACAGTACAATCTACCTACAAATACCCTGTTGTCTCATTAAGTCTGTGAGTTAAAGCACCTAAATTAATATTTAGCATTTTTTCCTGTTGGACTTCATGTTTTATTTTATGAAATGTTCTGAGATGCTCTTTTTGCTGAAAGCTCTTCTGTGAATCCCCCATGTTGCCTTTTCCTCTTTTGATGTCTGTAGTCTCCCTTTTAATATCATGAAAACATGACATTTGAGAGCATATGGGTGGCATCTTTTATTTATTTCCATGGCAGGTTAATGTCGCTCTTATATTGTAACAGTATCGCACAGCTCAATAAGGATTTGTATTTATTGTGACTATTCTCTCTCTGATTTGTCATCCCTCTCTGAAAAGGTCACCCTTGCTGTTATGTATTCATGCATGAAAGGTGAATGTAATTTCTTCACTCTAATTTGAGGCGACTTAATGAATGAAGTCAATTGGCTGATTAATAACCTGGAAATTGCTCCATTTCAGCCGTTGATTGTTCTGCTAAAAGACACGTGTAGGCCATATGGCACTTTGTATTAATGTCAGCTGATTAAGGAACATCTCGGTAACTTGATGTAAATAATTAATAAGTGGTTCAGTTTTAATTTGCAAAATGTTAATCACAGAAATAAAGCATTAAGAATCGAACTAAGGGTGTTGGATTTGATTGGTGGAAATTCTGTTTATTTTAAATTAGTGTTCAGGAGGATTTCAGAGCCTTCTTTTTTACTCCATCATAACAAACCAGGCAAGAACACACCCACACACAAAGGAAACCTTGTTTATATTCACTGTCAGCGTGGTCAAAGACCTGCTGTTGGTTCTGGGGTTGAACTGAGATTCTACCCTGATGTGGAAATCCAAACGTGGAAGGCATGAATCACTGCGATAGTTGCCCAAACACTGGCAGTTGTGGCAGCCTGGCAGGTGGTGGAGGATTTTAAGGTCAGGATGTGAACTTACAACAACTCTGTCTGATGTGTCTGGCCCACAGGGAGTGCTGTCAAACATTTCCTCCATCACAGATCTGGGCGGCTTCGACCCTGTCTGGCTCTTCATTGTCGTAGGAGGGGTGATGTTCATCCTCGGATTTGCCGGATGCATCGGTGCGCTCCGGGAGAACACATTCCTGCTCAAATTTGTGAGTTCCACCCTTGCATCCGGCCTACGAGCCCTGCCTCCTATTTTTCTGCAACCTGTTTTCCTCTCTTCACCCATTTCAAGGTTCATTTGTTCCCAGATATGGTCGTTTAAATGAAATGAATTTGCCATTATTTAAGAATACACCCAGAAAGATGCCTCCTGGAGGCAAATTAAATGTCAGTGTATTAGAATGATTTTTATTGAAGTATTTCCCTTAAAAAAAAATTCTGACTCCACTATCTTATGTGTTTTCTCTTCTAGTTTTCAGTGTTTTTGGGCCTCATCTTTTTCCTGGAACTCACAGCTGGCATTTTAGCTTTTGTGTTTAAAGACTGGATCAAAGACCAGCTGAACTTCTTCATCAGCAACAATGTTAAAGCATATCGGGATGACATTGACCTCCAGAACCTCATTGACTTTGCTCAAGAATATGTGAGTCAGCACTTCTCTTCCCCTCTCGTTTTCTGCAGCACTGTGGGTGTATTTTGAATGGGATAGATATGCAAGTGAGACATCTGCTGAGTCATTAAGCTTTCTTGATGTGAAAAACATTACTGTAAATTACAGCTGTGTGAGGATGTAAAGGTGCTGATGATAATGATAGTAATGTCATCTTTGATGTCATATATCACATCAGTGGTCATGTTGTGGTGCTCATGGGCCGAATGACTGGAACCTGAACATTTATTTCAACTGCACCGACTTCAACCCCAGCCGGGAAAGGTGTGGCGTTCCCTTCTCCTGTTGTGTCAAAGACCCTGCTGTGAGTGCCAGAAACAATCATTTCATCTGTTTACCACTTGCTCTTCCCTGCTTCTGTTATTCCTCACAATCTGTGCAGCACTCTTTAAAGGGGTCATATGATGCGATTTCAATTTTTCCTTTCTCTTTGAAGTGTTACAAGCTCTTGGTGCATAAAGAAGATTTGTAAAGTTGCAAAGACTGAAGTCTCAAATCCAAAGAGATATTCTTTATAAAAGTAAAGAGTCATTATTATATTGTTGTTGCCGCCGCCGCCATGTCGTGAAGAAAGCGAAACTTCTTTGTTTGGCCTTCCAAAAGAGGACATGACTAGAAATCAGTGGTTAAGTTGTATTTACAACACTGTTCCAGAACACTTCAACCCAAATATTCAGCTGCGAGCAACGCATTTTATGGAGGACTGTTTCCTGATCAGTATGGTAAGGGGCGTAACATTTCCGTCACACGCTTGAGGTATTCGGCCAATCACAATGCACTGGATAGCTGGCCAATCAGAGCACACCTCGCTTTTCAGACCGATGAGCTTTGTAAAAATCAACGCGTTTCAAAGGCAGGGCATAGAAGAGAAACAATAAAGTACAGTATGTGGAAAATAATGTGTTTTTTGAACCTTAAACCGCATAAACACATTTCATTACACCAAATATACAAAATAATGTTCTTTTTAGCAACATCATATGACCCCTTTAAGTTTGTTTATAGAGCTCATTCAAAAATCTGATGGAGGTTTAGTATAATTTGCTGGTCTGTTTTACAGGGATAACAGAATGTAGCTAAGGGTTGTACTGTAGCTCAGTGGTGCAGCACATGTGAGATTTGCATTTGTGTGTGTGTCATGAGTCAACAATTGTTTCCCTTGTTTTTTCCCCTTGTATTTTTATGTATGTATGCATATATACAGTATATGGTTAGAAGTGGTGCTTTAATTAGCATGCTGTTGTTTTGCTGTTAAAAAGTTTGTATGATAAAACTCTCAGAAAAGTCTCTTATCTCTTTCTCTATTCTATTCTGTTCTGTTCTGTTGTGTTGTGTTCTGTTGTTTTTTCTGTCCAAAGGAGTGCATTCAATTGTCCTGAAATTATATTTTAAAATGATAATTATATCTCATTCTATTATATTGTTTAAAAAATCTATTGTGCCCCTAAGATTCTATTCTATTTTTAAAAATGGTTTTATTGAAAATCCTGTAAAGTCTTTTGTTCTATCCTATTCTATTATCCTGTTCTTTTATACTAAAATGATATCCTGTTGTGTGCTAAAGATTGTTTTATTCAATCCTATGAAATTTCATTTTATCCTAAACATTATATTTTATCAGAAAGTTTGTATTCTGTATTTCAGATTGTGTTTTATTGGTGTGGGAATTCTTTTGAGACAAATTTCACTCATAAATTGCTTGGAAATTTCACAAATAGTTTGCGCATTGAAAACATTGAATTAAACAAGCATTTTGAAGAAACACTAAAATTGTGTTTTCTTGTAAGGTGCACCCCCGTAATCTTTGTTTTATTTACAACTTCGATTTTGTGTGTGTGTGTGTGTGTGTGTATAGACATGTTTTGAAATAAATTGAGCATGTTCTTTTGTTCTCTCTTTAGGAGGATGTCCTGAATACACAATGTGGCTATGATGTGCGGCTTCAAGGGGTGAGTGTGTTATTAGTAGTTAGAAATGTTACAGTTGTGCAGATCCATGGTCTATTCATAATGATGAAAAACATTATAGTGTATAAATTGTGCTGTGTCAGACCACCCTCTGAAAGGAGCACAGAAGGGTTAAGCTTATGAGAGATTCTGAGAGCATTTGAGTTCCTCTTGTTCGCCTCCTTAATAACAGTTTAAGCCTTTAAAAGTGATAATTAGTTTCTAGTTTTAGCCACGGGAAATTGTGGAGCTCTGTAATTGGGAAGTCAGCGGCTTATGCCAGCCCTGTGCCTTTCAGTATGGGTGGAGTGACACTGCACCCACGGTTCACCACGGTCTCTTCATGGTACAGAGTACTTATTCTGTATCCATGGATACTCTTTTTTTTTTTTTCCTTTGGAGAGATTTACTCCGGTTTTATTTGCTTTTATAGTGTTTTTTTTTATTGATTTGGTGTTGTGAACAAGTATTGAACATATAATAAATGTTTGCTCAAATTTAAATATTTTGCACGTCTTTGTTCAACCTCTGGAGGAAGGCCTTGGAGAGAAAAAGAGAAGAAGTTAACAAAGATGAATAAGTACAAACAGTTAACTGTCATACAGCCTTTCACTGGCTTTCTCTGAATTCTTCAGACTTCCTACCGGTTTGGTGATACGTTTCTAAAGTCTTTTGTGTCGTCTTCCCTGGGGGGACAAAGATTCTTTGGAAGAACGTTTTTGTATGGTTCACAAAAGCTGAATTGTGTGGATTTTCAAATGTCACTGACACCCCCAAATTACACCTTTTCATCTCCCTTACTTCCTAGAATTCGATAGACAGTAGTTAAGACATTCCTGCATGGCTGTGTAATACAAACTGGATCTTCCCTGTGTTAGGTTATATGTGGTGAGCTGCTGTGTGACATTTCATCTACTTAGTGTGGGAGTGAGTTCTTCCAGTTTTCTAGAGAGGATATTTGTTCTCAAATAGATTAATGCGCAGGTCCACCCAGGTGAAGGCCTATTTGTTTATCCTGGACTTGAGTAAAGATTAAAGGTCAACTCAGACTAATATGCTCCATGGTGCACTTGATTGAATATTTGGTTTCTTATTTAGATCTGACATTTGCCATTAAGTGCTGTTCTATTTTGAATAATCTTTTTTAACAGGAGTTGGATCAGCAGAAGTACATTTATACAAAGGGCTGCGTGGGGCAGTTTGAAAAGTGGCTTCAGGATAATCTGATCGTCGTTGCTGGGATTTTTGTGGGGATTGCATTATTACAGGTAAGGACAATGCTAATGGAAATGCTTTAAAGCATGCAAATATCCTTTAAAGATGTAGTAAAGACTGAACAGATTTGCTTGAATGGTAAAATAGTCCCACATGAATGGATATTATGCTGCCACCTTCTGGTTAAACCTTAAAATTTAGGTTTAAGTTCCTCCTTAATGGATGGCAAGGCGAATATAAAAATTAACCAGTACATTTCTTCCCAATTTTATTATTGCTGTAACCAAATGTATACAATAATGAAAGCCACCCTGTTTTGTTTTTTTTAATTAAATAACGCATTTAATTTATGCTGGTTTTATTTCTTATTCTGCACAACAAATATACTACAATGTATACTTAAAAATTAATGATAAAATTGAAGTATTATGTCATTATTTGTCAGAAAGTGAATGAGATTGCAAAGGCTTGCAGTTGGGGAAGGGCAGGAAAACTATGCTTAATTGTCATGAAAATGTTCTTAAAAGTCCTAAAAAAAATCCTAATTATCCTGAAGTCAGATTTAATTTTCTTTATTTCTTTATTATGATTATTATTATTATTTGTACATTTTACATTTAATTTATAAATGACCCTGGTATTTTTTGACTGTTTTTGTATAATACAACTGTAGGTTATAGGGATATTTCAGCTTGTCGGGTAGTTTAACTAAAAGTGAGTGCATGTTGAATGTGAATTGTAATTTTTCTCCTCTATGATGCTTTCTTTTGAAATATGTTTCAGATTTTTGGGATATGTCTGGCTCAAAACCTGGGGAGTGACATTAGAGCGGTCAAAGCCAACTGGTGACCCTTTGCAGAGACAACAGGTGACAGTGACCTCTGATTATGCCAGAGAGCTAATTGCAAATCAGCACTGTTTACACACCACTGAGCTGGTAAATTCCACCCTTATAACCTTACAGACTTTGTATGTTAGCTGACTTTACAAAGTGGACTGTCCATCTATGTTTTTTCTTTTTTTTTGTGGTTCCTTATCTGAAAACAAGCTCTTATGGAGACTATCCAGAAGGAGCTTAACGTGAGATGTCACATCGAGATCAAGCTATCTGCAATCTCGCAGCTGTCTCTTGATTGAATGCTATTTTCGTTTACCCTTAATAAATGTTCACCAGACTCTCCTCCATGTTGGCGAATAATGTAAAGTGGATGGTGTTTTCATTAACCTGTGGATTACTTTCTTATAGAAAAACACACAAATCAACCACTGGGACTTTAAACAGAGGAGCCTTGAACTAAATAAAGCCTTACAGCAGTGCGTTTCACTATACACTTGTGTGGGTTCAGCTTTTTACACAATATTCTGTCTGCCAGTCATTCGAGCCGATGGACAGTTGGACTCTTACCTCTGATTGGCCCTCTGTTGCACAGGGTAGCCAATCAAAATGACGTACTTGATAAATACAAGTAATGCATTTATTTTTGTTGTTAGTACTACCACTACTGTTGGGGAGGTGGAGAAATAGTCTGTTATTTGTCTGTATATCTATGTTTTATTGGTTGTCTCTGTGGCAAAGAGTATAAATCGACTTAACCGCTGTCCCAGACTTGCCTATGTATCTTTGTTTTCTCTACTCTGCTAGATGGTGATATGCTATAGTGTATACATTATTAATGTATTATTATAAATATGATGCTGCTTAAACTCATAGAAGATATACATCGCTATACTAACCAACTGAACTTTTTATAGAAATCAAGTGGTATACATTCCCTCTGGGAAACACACTTCAGATCACGCAGAGTGCTTTGCGAATGAATCTAACGTGAGTGCACATGAAGTGGACAGATTGAATTAGCCGTGTGTACGATCACATGCCTTATTGAGCCCTACAGAGATGGTAGCAGAAGCCAAAAACAGTTACACAGCACGTGGCACAGCACCTTTAGGAAGGCTTGTTTTACTGTTCAGTCTCTCTTGCTCGAGCCATATGCATGCAATCATCTATTTAAAAATGCATGGCAATGCAGACCTCTTTAAAAGCATGCACACACGTACATACGTGTGTGGATGTGTATCCATCCCATTATGAATACCATACCAGTGCGTTTTCACTTAGCTGTGTTAATCCCATTGTGTTCAGAAGGTGTCTGCTTTGAGTCACGACCTTAACGCTGATAATGTGCAAAGTAAGATAAATGATGTATTGCCGACTGCGTATGTAGAACGTGCCTGAATGGTTATAGCAGTGGAGTGTCATGTCAGCTAGACTGATCTGATTCATCTGTTTAACAAGCTTTGCTCTGTTTCAAGGGTCTATATAACCTGTGTTATCAGAGCAAATAGTAAAATGTGAGATTTCTCTTCTGTGGTCTTTTTGGGAGATTTCGGTATATTGTGTATATAAGAGGCAAACCTTTTATGCAGATACAAGATTACGTTCTAAAGATGATGTTTAGCCCCCTTTTTGTGCACCCAAATTGATGACTCTCATGAAAAGCTATCAAGAACATGTCCAGGTTGCATTTCAGGATTATACATAATAGAAAAAATGGAAAAATATAGTTAGCATATTTAATCCAAATTCTCCCAAATATAAAGATATATTTAATTTATAAAATATTTATGCATACAGATATAATGATATTTTGTTGTACTGCCGTATATTTTAATTTAAAAAATCCTTTTTTTTTTCTGTAATACAGAAAATTTTTTTATTATAGTAGCAAGAAATTAATGAATCTGAATAAAGATAATTAATTTCAAAAGAAAACTCTAGAGGCAATATTGTAATGAGAATTTACGATGAAAATATTGTCAATGCAAAAAAAATAAAAAAAAATAGCTTGAAATAAGCTTCATTTTCTTTATGCAGAATAGCATATATTCTGGGGTTGAACTGCAACCTGGACATGTTTTTGTGAGACTCGTGTTTATTATCTCTCTCCCTCTCAGTTTCTTCATCATGCAATGGCCTTTTCTGTCTTCTCCTTTTTTTTTCTAAACAAAGAACTCTAACATTCCCTTTTGAGGGGGCCTCTTGCATATCATGAATGTAAAGATCATCTCTTACTAATGTTATGTCATATACATCTTACCCTTCAAAGTGCAATGCACAAACGTGAGTACAATGAATGTTTGGCTGACAGTAGGCACACAACTGAAAAACATCGCAAATCTGTGTTCGTGTACATTCCTCGTGCATGCTTTGGCAAAAATGTTTTATGAAGTGCATTTTGCATTTCAGTGGTTTTTCTGTGCTGGTTCATCAGAAACCGTTTTGATGATTAGTATTAAAACCATTGAGCCTTTTTTGCTGGCCTTTCTCTGTACCAGCTGTGATAGTTTGTACATTACAGTCATTCGAAATGTTTGCAAATCTTTAAGCACAGTTTTATCAGAGAAGCTGGAGTTTCGGTCGACCAGTCGAGAACAGTTGTACAGAACAGTACTGTGTGGATGGTAAACATTTTGTGATTGTGAATGCATATCAGAATAGTTTTTCAATGATTTAAAGATGTCTTGATCTTTTTCCCAACATGGGTCTTAACATCACACTTGTCACTTTTATGTGCTTTGAAAAATGAATTGAGAAAGCCTTCAAGATTTGTTCTGTTTTGTTTACATTCCCATACTCATTTTCAAAGTGTCTTCATAGAAATCTTTGGATTCTACCTCATCATGGAGAAATGACTTTAAACGTGGTCATTTGGGGAGTCATAACTCTAATGCAAAATTTGTGAGCATTTTTAGAAGAGTTGCAAAAGCATTTTAAAACCCAACTTTAAGAGTCTTTTGACACAAATAATGGTAGCAGGTCTTCTCTCACAGTCTCAGCTTTTCTTTAGATGCTTTTTAGGCAAATGATCGTTTTGTTTCTGAGTCATGGAATGCAAAAAATATCATGTGGATTTGTTATTTGAATGGTGAGAGTGACACTTTTGTTTTTTAAACCTGTTGTTTATACTTATCCAGCCCCATTATGTGCAGCACTATTTCAGGACTCTGCATACAAACAGTTCTCAGCTGTAATTAGATGTCCTTTAACTAGTTTATTGACTTAGTGTTCATTATCCGATAATTTCATATTAGCATAACTCAAAATACCCTCTTAAACTGCATAATGAATATTGCACTTGCAGACCTAAAGCATTTCCTGTGCTCTCCATTATTCCATTAGTCAATGATTGTACTAACCTATAATAACACTCATACTTAATGTGGGATGTTCACTCTCTCTATTAAAAAAAAAACTATAGAAATTTAGGATCGTATTTGGAAACATCTTAGCGATACCACTGTTTTGCAGTAGTTTTGTGTTATTTGAATTTATTTGATTATATTATTTTTTTAAATTCTTGTTCAAAGGTTCATTTATTGGTGGCATCCACAAATGGACTTTTCTTGTGTGAGATGGTCTGTTACACTGTATACTATGATATGAGATATGCTTTTTCTTTTTCATAATAAAATGGATTTATGACATTCTGAGCTCATTCTCATCTGCAATTCTGTCAGACATGTGAGTGTATTTCTGACTGAAAATGTAACATTGGCTGACCTCTATTTGGTCAGGTGTTGCCCTAATAAATTATAGACCATGTTATTCACTCTCAATCGTTTAATATGTAATGTAAATGTACATTATGTGGTTGAAACTGACAATTATATCATTATTTTAATTATATCGTTTAATATTTAGTAAATAAACATAACAGTCATATACAGTGGTAGGAAGTAATTCAGACCCCCTTAATTCTCACATCTTTGTTAATTGCAGCATTTACTAAAATCATTTTAAGTTCATTTGTTTTTCCTCATGAATGTCACACAGCACCCATATTGACATAAAAAAGAATTTTTGACATTTTTGCAGTTTATTAAAAAGAAAAATGGGAAAATACACAGGTCCTAAGTATTCTAGACCGTCCACCATCAGGCTGTGACACTATTATATTTAACTCAGGTGCTGTCCATTTGTTCAGATCATCCTTGAGATGGTTCTACACCTTCATTTTGAGTCCAGCTGTGTTTGATTATAAAGATTGGACTTGATTAGGAAAGCCACACAACTGTCTATATAAGACCTTACAGCTCACAGTGCATGTCATAGCAAATGAGAATCATGAGGTCAAAGGTACTGCCTGAAGAGCTCAGAGACAGAAGTGTGGCAAGGCACAGATCTGGCCAAGTTTACAAAAAAAATTTCTGCTGCACTTAAGGTTCCCAAGAGCACAGTGGCTTCCATAATCCTTAAATGGAAGACGTTGAACCCTTCCTAGAGCTGGCCGTCCAAACTGAGCTATTGGGGGAGAAGATTCTTGGTGAGAGAGGTAAAGAAGAACCTAAATATCACTGTGGCTGAGCTCCAGAGATGTAGACGGGAGATGGGAGAAAGTTGTAGAAAGTCAACATCACTGCAGCCCTCCACCAGTCGGGGCTTTATGCAGAGTGGCCCGACGGAAGCCTCTCATTAGTGCAAGACACACACTGAAAAAACCCTGAAGGACTCCAAGATGGTGAAAAATAAGATTCTCTGGTCGGATGAGGCCAAGATAGAACTTTTTGGCCTTAATTCTCAGCGGTATGTGTGGAGAAAACCAGGCACCGCTCATCACCTGTCCAATACAGTCCCAACAGTGATGCATGGTGGTGGCAGCATCATGCTGTGGGTTGTTTTTCAGCTGCAGGGACAGGACGGCTTGTTGCAATCGAGGGAAAGATGAATGAGGCCAAGTGCAGGGATATCCTGGACGAAAACCTTGTGTTCAGGACCTCAGACTGGGCCGAAGGTTACCTTCCAACAAGACAATGACCCTAAGCACACAGCTAAAATAACAAAGGATTGGCTTCACAACAACTCTGTGACTGTTCTTGATGGCCCAGCCAGAGCCCTGACTTAAAATCTCTGGAGAGTCCTAAAAATGGCTGTCCACCAACGTTACCATCCAACCTGACAGAACTGGAGAGGATCTGCAAGGAGGAATGGCAGAGTATCCCCAAATACAGGTGTGAAAAACTTGTTGCATCTTCCCAAAAAGACTCATGGCTGTATTAGATCAAAGGGTGCTTCTGCTAAATACTGAGCAAAGGGTCTGAATTTTTTTTATTTCAGTTTTTCTTTTTTAATAATTTTGCAAAAATGTCAACAATTCTGTGTGTTTCTGTCCATATGGGGTTCTGTGTGTACATTAATTAGAAAAAAAATTAACTTAAATGATTTAACAAATGGCTGCAATATAACAAAGAGTGAAAAATTTAAGGGGGTCTGAATACTTTCCGTACCCACTGTATATGATGTGTGTGTGTGTGTGTATATACTGTATATGCTATCCAAGATTAAGATGAGTTTGTTTCTTTGAAATTTAGCATTATATTACTTACCAGTGGATGCTTTGCAGTGAATGGGTGCCGTCAGAATGAGAGATCAATCAGCGGATAAAACATCACATAATCTATAAGTAATCACACCACTCCATTTGGGTGCTTGTAAGAAAAAATCCATTATGAGCATTATTATGTATTATGAACTGGTAATTGGCCAAAGCAATGATTTAAAGTTAATAGGCTTTCACTTGTTCTTACTTATGGATTATTGTGATGTTTTTATCAGCTGTTTGGACTCTCATTCTGACGGCACCCATTCACTGCAGAGGATCCATTGATGCAAGTGATGTAATGCTGAAATGTATCCAAATCTGTTCCAAACTTATCCACATCTTGGATGGGCTGAAGGGGAGTACATTTTCAGCAAATTTTAATTTTTGGGTGAGCTAATACTTTAATAGTAAAATAATTTATGCCATTACAAATTATTACTAGTAAAAACTGTTGTAAAACAGATTTAGGTTTCTGCAGAAATTGTGGACATTACAGTTTGAATTTTAGCCATCTGAAAGTGTGTGACGGACAGCATCTGCAACTGCTGAATGACACCAATATTACATTAAAACAATGATGTACAATTTTACACTGATTTAATTTTCACTAGGACCACTAGATGGTGACAAACCTCATCTCATCTTTCTTTTGCACAATACTATAATGCTTACACAAGTAAACCAGAAACACTGCACGAGTGCCATTTACCAGATGCTTTAATGTGCCTACATGCTCTTTGACATGGTTTCTCTGCACATGCAGCATTAAATACTGTGGCCACCACCTGCTGGTTTTCAATTAGCATATTTGTTTGTGGTTTCTTTGCTTATTTGCTACTCCTTCAATATTGAATGGTTTACTGTACAGAACGTTTTAGTTGTGAAGCTTTCGGTAATTACTTGCTAACCCTCCTTTGAAGTGTTTTGAAGGTGCCGTCATGCTGTGGATGTCAATAAGCAGTACAGTGACATTATCAAGATCACTTCCTTAAAATGAAGCTTCCTGCAGATAAACAGACTCAATTCGATTCCATACTGCATTTCGAGCATGCTCCACCAGTTGTAGTCAAATCAAATAATGATGAAATATTGAGCCTATATGACTGGAGGGGATTATTTCTGTCGATGTGTCCCTTTATGGTCCAAAGCCCTGCATTTGATATTTTCCAGAGAGCATGTTTCCGATATGATCAGCAGATTGGAGGTGCATCACTGCATTGCCTAAAGGCAGGGAGATTCCTTGTAGATTTTTCCTTTGGAAAACTTCTGATCTGTTTTCCCCCAATGTGCCCTGTGCCCTTTCAATTTATGGCTGAACCTTGACTGGATTACTCAAAGTCTCAAAGCAGGAATGTTACATTTCAGTAGGACTTTAAGATGTATCAGGCTCAACCTATTTCTGTGGTCTAACCTTAAGGAAAGCCTGGTTTGATGATAGATTCAGAAACAGGCCCGGCTCCTCAGTTTCAGTATGCTACACTTTTTGACAGTGATTCATTTTTCATCTACTTTAATTCTCGAAGAGTTTATTTGTTCTGTATCATAAAAACAGGCTTTAACTCGTATGTTATGTCCCTTAAGCTTTTAGGATTAGTTGGGCTAGGGGAGAATGGGAGAATAACATTTGAAAAGTGTGTGTGCATATATAGAAGAATGATGGCAGGCAAATATAATAAAGAAGGATGTGCAAACTCCACTCAGCAATATTTATTATTCCAAGGTGTACAGTACTCAGTGAAAGGTGAAAAGACAGTATTTACAGTTTGTACAGTGTTTACAAAAGAACAGGGAGAACAACATATCAATGGCAAAACAAAAAGGTAGGAAGGGGAGCATAAGAGGCGCCAAATAAAATAAATACAACAAATTAAAAAACAAACATTTTGCTGCAGAGATATGATTCATCTTCAAACCTCACGACTGTTCTCTAAACATAATTAGAAGAGAGTGGCTGCGGAAAAAATATTTGGACACGTGTGTGGAATTCAACAGAGCAGTGTTATTTTCATTTAAAAGAAAATATCTATCCATTAGACTGAGATAATGATGGAGACATGTTTCGTCTTTGAAATGCTTTTACTTAAACCTTGAACGTTATTTCATCTATCCAATTGGCAAGGCACTAAAGGCTGCTGTATTAATACAATCCAAATCATCATATGTTTGGCTCATTACAGCAGCTCATAAGCCTGTAAAATGAGTCATGATGAGTGTTGATCTCAACCACGGAATCAACTGTTTATTCATGGGCTGTGTGAGCCATGTTAGTTTCAAAGGCTTCCATTCAGCCAGTGACGCGGTCAAACCTGTGTCACTTGACTAGAACTAGGCGACCATCACATGACGCCTATTAGCTCCCTGTCGTTTCATGTCGGTGCTATCTGAGAGACTCTTTCAGCTGTGTAACCGCCCAGAAGGGGATACCACCACAGTAGTGTTTTGTAAGGCCGGGCAGAGAGCAAAGCTCAACACAGAGCCTGTTAAAGGAGAAAAAGCCATAATAGGTGAGATCACATTGCATGCTGAGGGCCTCCATATAAAACAGGCATTACATTAAATGCGCAGGCTGTGAACAATGAGCCAATGTGTGTAACGTTGCATGTGAATATATTTCAGAGGTAATAAAAGCGTGTGATAAAAGAGGGGTAATTAGAGCTGTGAGAGCAACACTTAACCGAAAGGGAACATTTAATGCAAGTTTATGAGAGCACTGAATCACAACCTGATTTCAAAACCAGATATTATGCATGCAGTTTTGTATAATCATGCTCAATTCATATCTTTCATAATTTCTTAGCTAATGTAAAACTAAAAAAAGAGACAGAAGCACGCATCGGATGGGCGTTTCTACAAATTAAAGCTCCTAATTTGTTGTCGAATGGAAGTGCCAACATACCGTATATATCAACAGGCTCTTGTGTACATTCAATACTCATTGAGCATCATTCTGTGAAGCACCATCACCCTACTGAAATAAGAATACGTTAAGAACAGCAAACCTCTCAATCGCATTAACTAATCTTCCCATTAATTGAACAGCTCTCTGATTCAATTGGTTAAAGCTTCCTAGCAGGCACTGGATATCCAATCGAATTACACAATCATCCAATCAATCCATTACGAGCAATAAATGCCATGAACTTTCTGCTGGACGGAGGCATCTCACACACTCGCCATGGGACAAGATGATGGACAACTGGATGATTTGGTAAGAAGCCAGAATATCTCAGAAAGTGTGGGAGATGTGAATCAGTTTCGAGTCATTTGCAGGACTTCACAGGGAGGGAAAGCGAAAAACCGTTTGGAAAATTCTCAATTCTCCACAGGAGGGGCCTTCCCTGTCGGGCTTTATCTGAGTCACACAGCGATGAAAAGGCCTTGTGCCCTCGGACATCAATTCGCTCTCTAAATATCTTCAAGTTTCACCCAGATCAGAGTAAACAGTTCGATTTTGTTGCACAATTGCATGCTGAACATGGCTGACCCGGTTCTCTTTATTAGCTTTCAGAGGAAAGCCACCAAACAAAACCCATTGCGTTTTAAGACACATTCATTCTCTCTTGCCGGGCAGCAGTTGTATTTTGATATACAGCATGTATGGACATCATATATCATGGTATTTCTTTACATTTATGCATTCCATGGGAATCAAACCTATGACTTTAGTCTAGCTTAAAGGACTAATGGTACTTCTATGGTGCATGGTTCAAAAAACATCACTGTAAAAATGCAAGAATTGTTTCCGGGTTTGATACAAGTTAAGATCAATCAACAGCATTTCTTTCTTTCTTTCCTTCCTTCCTTCCGTCCGTCCGTCTGTCCATAATAAAAATGCTATTTTAAAATGTATAGTAAAAATATTTTAATGCAAGACAATGCATGTGTTTCTACTGTAAAATACTGTAAAATAATTTTTTGGAAGCAAAATGTATTGTCTTAGTATTTTTTCTATTTTTATTGTAAATTATAGGGCAATACCTTATTAAGTCAAAATGTATTAATTTATTACAAAATGTATTAAATATAGTTACTTGTACAATAACATACTGTATGAATGCAATTTATTGCAAGTACATAGTTTGAGTAATCTTGTAATTTGCACTGAAAAACTGCAAGGTTTCTGTGTGACATGAAACAAGATTATAATTTACTTAAAGCAATCAAAGACAGACAGTGTTTGTATAAGAAATGTTTTCTTTTTTACCTGAAAAACCTGTTTGTCATAGGCCTATGCTGTTCTGTTTCGTCATGCTAAATTACACACTTCTGCTTTTTGTAATCAATTATGTATTGAGGTGTTTTATGTAACATTTATTTAGTATTTATTACATTATTTTAGTGTCATGTTACCCTGAAGGTGTTTTATCATATTGTGTGGATAACATTTTTTGTGTTAAGTGTCTCAGAGGACACAAGCTTGGCCTCCTTTTAAACATATTTGTCTTAATTCTGTACAGCAGCTTGTTAACTAATGCACTTCTGCTCTTTACATTTTTAAATTAGGCCCTGTACCATTCTTATGTGACAGAACCTTATGTCAAACCACTTAAATCCCATGCAAAAACCTCGCTTTGTTGGTTTTAAACAAGGCAAAGTGCTTTTACGGTGATGGAGTTGAACTATGATCTATGGTTGGAGGAGAATAATGGAATACTTGGGTGGTGGGGAATATTGACTAAAACACTAAAGTCGGTTTTACACGCCATTTGTCTTCTGAACACTTTAAGGAATGTCATAATGAAGATAAAAGGCTTCTTGTGACGAAAATGCACACGTAAGCATGCAAATGAGCTTTTATTCTTTTCTGATCCACAGTTGACCCTGCAATACGGTCATGCATCAGATTAGCACTTCAAGTTGGAAAAGAGTTTCTCCTTGGCTACACAGATTACAGCAGAGCTCCACCGGCAGAGGATTCTGGCTTTCTTATTAAAAACATGCCAGAAGATGGTAAGCGAGGTTCGATTAGCTTCAGGAACAGAGATAGGTCTTTGAACACTTGATAGATTCAAGCTGTAGTGTGTTAATTCAAGATTCAGCCCTATATTTAATCTGCCCTTCTCTCTATTTGCTCTTGATAGACAACACGGGGTGAATGTGGGTATTATCTACTTGTACTTTCTATGACAGTTTGAGTATCTGTACACATCCACGCTCAACAGTTTGCTGAGTGCAACGATTAGCATATCAACAAATTGTCGAGACAGACCTATTTATATGGCCCGTTTAACTGATAGACAAAAGCTTTCAGAAAGCATCTAAGTGCGGTTTTGTTTAGAAAATTAACTAAATAGATACTAAACAAATACTTGGCTTGATACCTGTGAACAATCAAGACGAAAACCCAATGAGAACACAGGACACATGACTAAAACAACCATTCAGAACATGACACATTGACTAAGGGAGCACATGGCAAGAGATACATGAGGGCAAGGGAATCGCATGACAAACCAGGAAACATAACCATGACTAAACTACAAAAGACATGAAAACCAAACCCAAACACAGATGTGACATATTCCCCCCTCTAAGGACGGCTCCAGATACCCTAACATAACACCAAAACGTTCAGGAGGGTGGTGGAGTGGAGGTGGTTCAGGCGGCGGGATGGAGGACCAGGCCTGTGAAGTGGAATAAGACCCGGATCGTGGAGCAGTGGTGGACCTGGACCGTGGAACAGAGATGTGCCTGGTCTGTGGAGCAATGGCAGAGACCTAGAACTGAGGAGCAAATGACAGAAACCATGGACTGTGGATCAACTATGGAGGATCAGGGAACCAGGGGGAAGCCAGAGACCAGGGGTGCTCCTCAGCCCTCCATCCTATGACCCGGAAACCGATCGAGCTCAGCCATCTTGTTGGACATCTCAATTCTCTAATTGCAACGCGAGGTGGCTTCCTGACGAGTCATGAGTGAGGATTCCTGTGTGTCCTTTGCGGAAGTGTTTTATCAACTAAACGTGACGCATGTATAAATTCTCCTCCCCCTTCACATCTGCACCAAGTGCTAACCATGGGAGAAAATACAAACACACATAAATGAGAGTATTAAGCATGAAGTTATTGTAAATGTGGTTTATGTTTTGATAGTGCCTTTAATTTTGATACATAATGTGTACTTTTCAGCACAGATTTAATTACGCTCCTTGATTTTAAAGGGGTCATATGATGCTTTTTTAAAGATCATTATTTTGTGTAACAGAATATATTGACATGCTTTAATGTTCAAAAAACACATTATTTTTCAAATACTGTACATTATTGTAAGTTCTCTATGCCCCACCTCTCTCAAATGCTTCGTTTTTTTCCAAAGTCCCTCCTTTGACAAGCGCAGTCTGCTCTGATTGGCCAGCTGACCCAGTGCATTGTGATTGGCCGAACACCGCAAGCACTCATCGGAAATGTAACGGCCCTTACATTAATCGCTAGCTTCATCTTTCAAAATAAATGTAAAGAGAGCCCGAAAGGGGAACAGAGTCGCGTGACGGACACAGTGGTGAAGCTGGTATGTGTTTGCAGTACTTAAACCACGGTTAAGACAGCTGACTCCACTGTGATGTGTCTCGCTCTCTCGCGCTCTCTCTCTCTCGCTCACGTACACACACACACACACACACGTGCGGCAAACTCCAGTATGCACAGTCAATAGGCAAAGTACTTAAACGATAGCAAACACCGTATCTGAATCCAGAAGCGCCAGATTGCCAAGCACAGGTCAGAATCTACCTCCTCTCCTAGGTTCACGAAACGGTCTCCATAAAATGCATTGCTGTTCTGTTAAAGATTCCTAAATGCATCTACTTTCGGAAGGCCAAATAAAGTGCTTTTGCTTTCACCTAGAAGCACACAACATCTCCCTGATATGGCTGCTTCAACACTAACTGCAGTTACGGAAACCACGCCTTCTTTCTTTGCGTGCACATTTGGGGCGGCATTATGCAAAAATTTCCACATAGTGAGGTAGATATGTAGGGGCATGTTAGAACGAGCCGTTTTAAGAGGGCGTGGCAGAGTCTTAACTTGATAAAGAATATCTCTTTGGTTTTTGATAGTTTTTTTTTTTTTGAGACTTTAGTCTTTGCAACTTCGGGATCTTATCTATTCACATCAGCTGTAACACTCCAAAGAGAAAGGAAAACTTGAAATCGCATCATATGACCCCTTTAATGGCTTACTGCTTTTAATTTTTAAATGAAGGCCTCTTATATTGATTAACAGAGAATTACTTTAATGTAGGACAGTTGCAGAATTATATCAAAGCACAAGAAAATTTAAGAAAATTAAACAAACTGTAATACTATAAAACAATTAAATAGCAGTTAATAACTAGTAAAATACATATATTAAAACAAACAAATGTGGTATTTTGTGGCGGTTGAAACTATTACAATATAAATACTCTTTAAATGTTCAAGAATCCTGACGTGCAAGCTAAATCCAGCGGTATAGAGTCATTAATTGACGACACTTTGAAGTGACACTAAAGGGAGCGAGGATATATCACTTCACTTGATTCAATTCCTCCGTCCTCACGTTTTTTCCTTGCATCCTTCCCTCGCATCCTGAAGGGTTGGAGCTAAGACACGAGGAAAGGATGCAAGGAAAGGAAACAAGGATGCACAAATAAGAACTGAGAAGCACCCAGGGCAGAGCAGACGACCAGGGCACAGCTGGCAGAGCAGGAAGCCAGGGCGAAGCCGAAGATCACCACGGAGGATCAGTCGGAACTGACAAAGTGAGCACAGAGAGGTTAGTAACTGTCCCTGTGGCCATAACAGGGCAGACAGGGAGTTCAAGGACGGCCTCTTTGACAAGACAGGGTATTCATTGACAGGACAGGCAGAGAGTTCAGGGATGGCCTTCTTGGCCATGACAGGGCAGACTGTAAGTTCAGAGACCACCTCTTTGGCCATGACAGGACTGGCAGAGAGTTTGCATGTTACCACTGTGATCAAAACAGGACAGGCAGGAAACTCACAGGCTGGCATCAACACAGGACTGAGTTCTAGGTCTTGAACTGGCTTTGGAGCAGATTCGTGGACTGGAGAGCAGTGTGTAGCCCAAACGCACAATATGTCCTCCAAATTGAAAGCCTGTCTCAAATGCCAGTTGAAGGCCCTGGATTGGTGGTCGTGGCATGAATAAATTCTGACATGACGGTTCCGGTGTGGAAAAACTCAGATGTGGAAGTCATAACGTGATAAGAC
This sequence comes from Sinocyclocheilus anophthalmus, assembly GCA_018155175.1. Classification (NCBI taxonomy): domain Eukaryota; kingdom Metazoa; phylum Chordata; class Actinopteri; order Cypriniformes; family Cyprinidae; genus Sinocyclocheilus; species Sinocyclocheilus anophthalmus. Next base: position 418,319 of record JADLZN010010586.1, read on the forward strand.
TTTGGCATGCCAGGATGACGTAATCAGGCTCTGGCTTGGCAGGCATGATGTGAGCAGGCTCTGGCTTGATAGGTGCTGCAGGACTATGGGTAACATCGTCCACAATTCCCACAGTAAACGGTGATCCACTCAGCAGTAAGGCAGAGTCTATATATTCAGCAAGGGACCAGTGGATTTTTCCCACAGGAAGCTGGCAGCAAATGGGCTCATTAAGACCCACCCCAAAAATTTCCTTTAACACGTCATCATTAAAGTCCACCCTGTAAGAAAGTTCACAAAAATCCTCAACATAAACTTAAATGGCTCGTTTGCCTTAGGGCACAAGAGACAAATTGCTGTGTTCATGTTTGGTCTAGCCTTCTGTAATGAGTCCACTAAAGGCGAGCATAATGAGAACCCAAGAGCAGTTTTATTTAATAAACTAAATAGATACTAAACAAATATTTTGGTTTTACATGGAATTTACATGGACATTAACTTTCCAACAGCAGTTGCACAAGCAAAGCTAGACAAGAGACAATGAAACATAAGGGCTATATATGCCAAACAATAATGACCTAACAAGACACACCTGTGAACAATCAAGACAAAAGGTGCGTTCGACTTCATGCGGCGCCGCGCAAACCGATCGGCGGCTGACTTGAAGCAGTGCATGCCGGTTAGAAATTTTGTCCGACTTGTGACGTACATCAAATCCGGGGGGGGGGGGGGGGGGGGGGGCGAGAGCGTTTCGAGAGCAGCCGGCTGGTGCAGCTGCAGGAGCGCTGATGAGACACAGCTGTTTCACGATTGGCCAGATTCACCACATGACAACAATGACCTGTGTTTCTAACATCTTCAAATCCAATACTGCTCATAAAGCTGTGTTTTTAGAACATTAAAAGCTTTTTTACTGTAGTCGCAATGTTATATTGAGTCACGTTTATCATGAAAGCATATATACCCCCACTTTATTAGTATTTAAATAGTATATATTTACGTTGAACTTTATTTTTGAACGGTGTTGCGAGATTTTCGGTTTCCGAGATTTTTGGTTTCAGTGGGCGGGGCATACATGAATATTCATGAGTTTCCCGGACATGCGCGTGGAACTGAGAATTTCAGTTCACGCTCCTTGTATCTCAGCAGGTTTAATGGCTATATTTTAAAAAGTTAAATATTTTACAGCGTTGCACAAACCTATGTCTAAACTACATTTGTTCATCATTTTGTAACAGTTTATAATGTTTTCATTAGTTTGCAGGTTTTGTGCAGTCGTCGCTGAATGAATGATTGCAGACATTCAGCACACTTAAGCTAATTGTAAATTACTTTGATTTCAGTTCGTTGTGCTGTTGCGATGCTTTAAAACGGTGTCTGTTGTTAGTTGTTTTCATTTAAATACAACAGCTGAAATAAACTTGTATTTGTGAATCGTTTTTCATCTATCCTGGTGTAATTGTTCTTAAACTGTTAGGCTTAGGCTGTATTTACAAAATTAATAGGGCAAATGGGGTGGGAAAAGGATCTAAGACCACACACACAAGCATGAAAGTGTTCCTTTAATAAGTACAATTTTGGATTAAACTAAATTGTATGGACACAAGTTTAAAAAGTAGCCTATATTTGGTACACTGTAAATGAGAAAACAAATACTTCACAGCATTTTATGGAATGGAATAAGAAACTAATTTCATGTAAAAAAATTTAATTAACAAATGTTCATAAGTGTGAGTGTGCTTGTTTTGATATATAAAATACTGTTCTAAGGATTTGTATTAGTAAGGTTCTTTGTTCATGTCATCAACTGCATCAATTAAAAATATTAAAAAACATTAATATTGTGGAATCATTTTACAATTTAAAATAAAGGTTTTTCCCCTTTGGATGTCGATCTCACTTCTTCCTTCCAGTGTCTCATGATCTTCAGAAATCATTCTAATATGCTGATTGTCTGCTCAAGAAACATTTCTGATTATTATCAGTTGAAAATGGTTGTACTGCTTAATGAAGTGTGGAAACCATTATACAGCGACAGGATTCCTTGATGAATGGAAAGTTCAGAAGAACAGCATTTATTTGAAATATAATTTTTTTTTACATTATAAATGTCTTTACTGTCATTTTTATTAAATTGATGCATTCTTGAAGAGCAAAAATATACATTTCTTAAAAAAAAATAATAATAATTCATAGTAATCCGAAACTTTTGAATGTTAATGTCATGTATCAAATGCAAAAAAAGTGTTTTTTAAGCTTTATTATGTCATATGTTTATATAGCAGATTCTACAAGGACGTTAACATCACACTCTCTTGTCTCCAATGTTGCCTTGTTTTGGTGCATACATCTTTTTAATTTGTAACAAGGATTCAATAGTGATTCATGCTCAAAATTCAGGAAAACTTTACTTTATTAATCGCATCCTCCATGACTAACATTTTCCTGGATTTTGAGTGTGAATCACTATTGAATTCAAATTTTTAAAAACAAAATGTCACTGTCTCACATAATATCAAACATTCACACCAACACAAATACACAACAAAAAGAAAACAAGTAGATAGAATAGAAAAAGAATAGTGAAAGCTAGTGTTAGAGGCCTTTTTTTTAAAGAACACAACATTGGAAAAAATAAAAAAAAAAAAAAACGGGGAATAGAGTGCAAGTGTTCAAATGGTCAAATATAGATGGAAGAGATGTGTTTTTAGCTGTTTCTTGAAGATGGCTAAGGACTGAGCTGCTCGAATTGTGTTGGGCAGGTCATTCCACCAGGAGGGAAACAGTTTATGAAACTTTATGACTTCGCCTATAAATAATGTTGCATGAGTGTTTATTGTGCATCAAAATAGATCATGCTTTTGTATTAATTATCATCATGTATCATCCAGGTACACAGTGCAAATTAAAGAACAGATGACAGAGAATAACATCAGTGTAGGTTGCAAAAAGTTTATTAGGTCACTGATATGGTGGTGAATGTTATTTCATTCATTGCCAGAAGATGACAGTTTTAAAACTTAAAAGGTAACAGAAGAGCATAAAAATAAATAATTGAAATGGTAGTTGGATCTGTGTTACTATTGGAAACCTGTGTAGCTGTAATCATCCAGGTGTTCTGGGATTTTTGGTTTCACTGTGTAAGTGGAACCTTAAACCTTGTGATAATCTTCATTTGTAAATTCATATTTGTTTGTAAAAATGTTGAACTATTTTACATTGGAAACATGAAAAAAAGAAAGAAATTTCAGCAACATGTTTTTGCAGCAGTGTATGATTGTATCATAGTTTACAACCAAACAGCAGACAATTCACAACCAGACAACATGGAGAATGTTGAACGGGGTAAGTTAAGACCACAGATACGTTTATTTCATTTGTTGCAGGCAGTGATGTATTCAACAAATGATAACCATTAATAACAGACACCGTTTTAAAGCATCGAAGCAAGAAATGAAGAGCACAAAGAACTGAAATCAATATATACAACTAGCTGAAGTTTGCTGTGCTTCATCCTAACATTACACAAAGAATGCCTGCAATCATTCAGTCAGGGACGACTGCACAAAACGTGCACTGTAAACTAATATAAACATTATACTGTTATAACTGTTAGGAAATGATAAACAAATGTAGTTTGTGCAACAATGTGAATATATTTACCTTTTAAAAATATATATATATCCCATTAAACCTGCTGAAATACAAGGAGCGTGAACTTAAATTCTCAGTTCCACTTGGTTCCACGCGCAGAAACTCATGAATGTTCATGTATGCCCCGCCCACTGAAACAAAAAATCTCGGAAACCGAAAATCTCGTAAAACACCGTTCAGATCGGACAAATTTTCTAACCGGCATGCCCTGCTTCCAGGTCAGCCGCCATCGGGTTTGCTCGGCGCCGCCATGAAGTTCTAACGCACCTAATTGAAGAACAATGACAAAATCCATGGATTCCAACAACCAATCAAACATGTCAGAAAAAAAAAAAAACTCATTAGGTGTGTTCAACTTGAAGCTGCCTGTGCTACTGCATTGGTGTAGAGCAGTGGTTTTCAATCCTGGTCCTAGGGACCCTCTGCTCTGCACATTTTGTATGTCTCCCTGTATCTGAAACACCCACTTCAGGTCTTGCAGTCTCAACTAATGAGCTGATAAGTTGAATCAGGTGTGATAGATGAGGAAGACATACAAAATGTGCAGGGCTGGGGGCCTCCAGCCCCGTTTGATAACCACTGGTGTGTGACATCAAAGTACCGCGAGAACAATTAGAGTGCAGACAGCTCTGTGTGCTTTCGAATCACTCTTGCGGTGCTTTGATCTCATACACCAGGGCTGTCCAAACTTGGTCCTGGAAGGCTGGTGTCCTGCAGAGCTTAGCTCCAACTTGCCTCAACACACCTGACTGGAAGTTTCTATGCCTAGTAAGAGTTTGATTAGCTGGTTCAGGTGTGTTTTAATTAGGGTTGGAGCTAAACTCTGCAGACACCGCCCTCAGGAACCGATTTGGACAGCCAAATCAAATAATAATTGATTTAGTTAAATCAATAATAAAAACTGTCATACACCAATCAATCGAACACACCTATTGACCACACAGCACATGGCAAGATACATGAGGGCAAGGGAATCACATGAAAAAAACCAGGAAACATAACCATGACTAAACTACAAAATAAAAGACATGAAAACATGAACACAAAACAAAACCCAAAAATCAATGTGAAACACCCATGAGAGGGCAACCTGCTGATTGCTTTTGGAGATAGACAAGGCAGGTAAGTGATTCTTTTAGTTTTGAGTTAACAAATAATGTTTAAGTTTGTGGCTATATGCTTTTGAAACTCTGTATATTGAAAGAAAAAAAAAAAAAAAGTGACATGACATGTGGCCAAGTATGGTGACCCATACTAGGAATTAGTGCTCTGCTTTTATCCCATCCTAAGTGTGCACACACACAGCAGTGAACACACACCCGGAGCAGTGGGCAGCCATTTATGCTGCAGCATCTGGGGAGCAGTTGGGGGTTCGGTGCCTTGCTCAAGGGCACCTCAGTCATGGTATTGAAGGTGGGAGAGAGCGCTGTACATTCACTCCCCCCACCCACAATCCCTGCCGGTACGAGACTTGAACCCACAACCTTTGGGTTACAAGTCCGACTCTCTAACCATTAGGCCACGACTTCCCCAACATTGTTAATGTTTCTTTATGTGGAATGTGCCATATAGTGTAAACATATAGTTTGTTTTTACAAACTGAGGAATCTGTCGATACTTTAACTTGTACTGAACATTTCGGCGCTGGTTTAGCCAGATAAACTGGTTTAAGCAGCGAATTTAAATATATGCTGGGTCATTCCGTGTCAAATCAACCAATTTTCACCTGAGATTCAGAGCCAAATTACAGGGGTGTAAAAATGACTTCAGAAAGATGGCAGTCATCATAAGTTTTTTAACAAAGAGATCTGTTGACTTTAGCAATCTTTGTTACATTATATGGCAATGGTGACCATTCAAAATGGGGAAAGATCCAGTTTTTTTTGCATGCGTTATCTCAAGAGTGATAAATAATATTAATGCCCCCCCCTTTTAGTATTGGTCTTAACAAACTTTCTTTGGCATGTTTCTTAAGACCCCTATATGGTTCAGTTACAGAGATTTTGGAATTTCAATATGGCTCCAGGAGCATTTTCAGTGGTCAAAAACCAAATGTGGGTCACTTTGCATAAATATGATACTTTTTTTTTTTTAAAGAGGAAAATCTGAAGAACAGATGATGTTGAAACTAGAAATGTATCTTGTTTTCCTCTATCAAAACAACTGTGTAGGACATACCCGTCTGAGTGCCATAAATCTTATTTTGGCGTAATGTTTGCATGTGTGTATATAGCTCAAGAAATATTAAAGATATCACTATGATTTAAGAATCTACTTTTCTTTCGGAATCAGTAATTCGTTCAAGACCTCATATCATTCAGATTCCAGACTATGGGGAACTCAATGGGCGCTCCATTACCGGATGTCGATTGAAGTATTAAGCCACGTATTTCAGTGCGGCGTCAAAAACCAAATGTTGGTCACTTTATATACAGCCGATACTTATTGTATTTAAAGCGGAATGTCTGAAGAATAAGTAATGTTGAAACTAGAAATGTATCTTGTTTCCCTCTATCAAAACAATTGTATAGGACATACCTGTCTGAGTGTCATACATATTCTTTTTCCAAAATTTGTGTGCCTGTAACTCAATAAGTATTAAAATGATCTTAATATGATTTTAGATTCTGGTTCCTAAGAAAGTTTTCTTTTGGAATCTTAATTTTTAAGGCCCTGTATGGTTTAATTCTAAAGATGTTGAGATCTTGTTGCAGCTCCATGTCCAAATTGTTGTATCCTACCCATTTTCAATGGTCAAAAACCACCAAGTCATCACTGTTGACACTGCAAATGCAAATAATAACAATAACTAGGAATGTACAGTGTGACACATCATATTATGAATGACCAGTATTAATTGTTAACTCTAGTTAAAATAAGATTACACCGGATCCCATTTACCTGGCGTTTAAAATTACCCAGTGTTAATTATTTCAAGTGTGAGAGACCTTAAATGTTTGAGGTGCTATCAGTGATTCTGCCAAATATGCCCTTTAGCAATACATAAATACTACTTGATCTATGACTATGCTTCACATTTATAACAAGAAAAAAGAAAAATACATTTTAATAATGGTAGCTTCAGAAGCTGTTAAAATGAACAAAATCCCTTCTTCCAAATATCCCTGAAACGGATACAATTCTAATTTCAACGGTATTTAACTGACCTACCAATCTCTGTGTAAAAATAACATTATAATGCTGCCATCTTTCTGAAGTCATTTTTACACCCCTGTAATATGGCTCTGAATCTCAGGTGAAAATTGCCATTTTGACCCCCTCTACAAAATAGTGGATTACTCCGTAAATATTCATCCATGGCATTTAATATTTTGGCTTTCATGACTATACATGTTTATGTTTTTTCAGAAAAAAATATTAGCAAAATCTAAATTTTGAACCGGGGACCTCTTGTTGAGTTTACACGGAATGGCCCTGCTGGTCTTTTCAACAGGGATGATAAATTGGACTCAAAGAATGTCTTGTGAAAGGTTGGCATATTCAAGTTCAGCAGCCTTTTGTCCAAATGCTAAAGTTTGTATGAAATTGTCTCACTTAAGCAGAGATATTACTCAGAAGGTTGTTGTGTCAAGCGAGGTGAGAACTGCGTTCGTTATGAAGTGAAAGAAGGTTAATTATGTCCTAGTGCTTTGTTTGGGTGCAGCAAGGCCTCTTTCTAAGAGCTTTAGGTCCTTACACTTTCTGCTCCAGATGCTTTTAATGAATCTTCTCTCTGACCGTTCAATAGCTCACCTTAAAGAATTGCTGCTACTAGCATTTGACAGCTAAGTTGGCCCAAGTTCACTTCTCAGTGATACGTTGTGAATAACAGTGATAACTGCCTTAATTGTACTTTCCACAGTGAAAAGATTGTCCGTTTTGTTTTTTCATGATGCTTCTGTAATTTTATTCATTTATCCAGTTGTATAAAAATAAATTGGAGAAATCATAATGATCAATATGGCAGTTGTCTTGCAGTGAAAAGAGCCAATAGTCTTTTGATAGAGCCATCGCCTGCTGCTTTATATTATTTAAAAGTAACATTAACAAACACATACTGACATTTCAGTCTTTACCCATTAAATTAAGAGCTGTGTTTGCCTGATTCTTCACTCTGAATTGCCAGGGATTATGTTTTGCCCTCTAGTGTTATATTATCAAAATAATTTGACACACAATCAATCATATTTTAGCTGTAGGAACAGTTCTCTGATGACGAAAATCAATGTATATTAATATAGCTTTCGGTTCAGTCAGTAACAGTCAGTAGTACATCATATTTTGGAGGCTTTGGTTTGCTTTGGTGAGATACAATTTATTTTAGCCAGAATTGGGCTGTTTGCCCAAAAATCGAAATTTGATCATTATTTGTTGTTTCAAACCTGTATGGCTCCCTTTTTTTACTTGGAACACGCTTGTTTTAAAATGGTTAAAGTGAATGGGAAATGGGATGTCAAACTTATGTAGGAAGCAAAAGCACCATAACAGTGTGATACAAGCAGACTATAAATAAGTCTTACTATAATTACTATAATTAAATATCTTTATGATAATTGTGTGTGATGAACAGACCACATTTTAGTTGTTTTTCACTGATAATCCTTTTCAACTAGATCATTAAGTTCGATTTATAAAGGAATCATTCAGACTGGGTTTGTGAACCAGATCACCTGGTTAACCAACTAGACATGATGACTATTGTGGTGAACTTTCTTCACAACTCCAGTCCTTTTTTAACTTTCATTATATTGAATGATTGGCTAGGATATTCTACAGAACTTTTGCTTTTGTGTTATACAGAAGAAAGTGAGTGAGTGTGAAACAACATGAGTGTGAATAAATAATGAACTATGCATTTTAAGAAAACATTTTAAAGCAGCTTAGTACTGAATGAAGAAACTGTTCTCAGGCACAGGTCGAAGGGTCGTGTTCATTCATGTTTGACACTGCTCATCTCTGTGGGACTCTGTTTCTCAGCTTGAATCTATTGTAACGAATCAGCTCATGAGGAAATATGAATAATTAATCATAACTAGTTATAATTAATTATAAAAACTTAGCTCCGCTGTAAGTATTTACTTGACCTCTCAAGGTCAACTGTCTTGTCAATTCTAAGAATGTTAATTTCCTGGTTAAGGGAGATAACTTTCTTACTGTACTGTACAATTCTACAAAAGCTTGTAGCATAAATCTGCATGATTAAGTGACTCCAGTTATGAGCTAACAATGAACAACGTCAAGTGTGATACAAGTAAGGTTTTACATAAACACTTAAAATAGTCTAACATACTACATAAACACTTAAACTGGTCTAACACACTCATACACACACACACACAATTTATATAGGGAAGGGTTAAAGCTTAACTCGGTACAGAGAAGAGACATAAGGAATGTAAATTATGGAACCATTTGCATATTCAGCAGATCTACACCTGAGGGAAGCGTCAGATTCTTATTTTAAACACACCTTTGTAAAAGGGTGTAACTGATACTTAATGTATTAATTCATAAGACTAAGTTTGATACTTGCAAGTCTCGTCTGTCTGAAAGAGATTCCTGATGCATTCTTAAGGCCCAAGATCTTGCTGAAATTAGTTGTTGAAAAGAACCAGTTTGAGTCAGAGTATCTTGGTGAAATGGAAAGGTCGAGGCCGAAGCCTGGCACGAGCTTAGGGTTTCCGGGTGCGTTTTTCTCACATCCTCTCAGAATTAAAACAAACCACCAACTCCGGGAGGGTCCCTGGTGTGGGCCTTTAAGGTCGGAGAAGAGTCACGCCTCTCAAGGTGGGCTTGTCCAATGAGAGATACAGAAATTCCAAGCGGGAGGTGGCAATTGCTGGAGGGCTTTATGACCATTTGTCTCTAAGCATGGTAATTTGCAAATGGACTTGAATCGAAATTACTAAAGATTCTCAGGACACTAAAATATTGCCTATGTACCAACATATAATATACACGCTTGTTTAGATCATCAGAAGACTAATTCATAGATACTAAACATGGTAGGGTTATATATATGTAAGATGACAGGAAGGAATGTTTCGATCATAAGCCTGCATAAAACAGTATACCATCTCAAAGACAAAAATACACAATGACAATAATATACACCATGACCTGAAGGATATGTGTGTTCATTCAAAGTAAGGTTTTCCTATGAATTAATTAGTATAAAAGTCCATTTCTACTGTGCACTGTGTCTCTTCCTATGGAAAAGGCAGTGCTTTTCCCTGCTCACATTCCATGAGGTCGTAAAAGTATCTGGTGTCAGGGTTGCCATGGTTTGGTGTCATTTGCAGACATCCTGGCATCCAGTTTATTGGGTGAGGGGACTGTGGCGATTTGTTAATCTAATGAAGAACTGATTTGTTAAATCAAATGAAAAATTGTGTGTTTGATTGGTCCAGACGCTACACTATCTTGTGAGAAAGGCAAAAAACAAAAAACACTTGAGCTTCAGTGCTCTTAGCTTGAAAGTGTTCCCTTGGACTAGAATTTAATTTTGAGGCAGTAACATTTTTTTTTGAAGTGTTATATCACATGATGGTGGCTTCCTGTTGAGCGGTGTGGAGGGGAAGGGATTGACTTCATGTGAGGCCTGATCATCTCGAAGATTAGTCATACTCTTTCTTTCTTTCCCTCAATTTAACACATTGTCTACCAAAACACATTATTAACAAGTTCCACAGAAACGCCAGCATGTACACCTTTTACTTACTACTTGCGTGATATCATTCTTGTTTTCCTGATATTTCAGTCTCATTAAAAGGCAGTTTCATAAAGAAAGTGTTGCTGTAGCAGCTGTTATCCAGTACCACCAATCTACTGATGGTGAAGGACACAAAATTGGAAAGTTGCTTCAAACCTGATGTTTTATTGTATTTATATTTTAAATATACTGCTTTAGAGATATTTTGATCCTCTGACTCCCTCAAACGTTAATGTACAGTGAGTCATTATAATTTAATGTAAAATAGCTGAAAAGCACATTAAAAGTGACCCATATGGCTCTAAGCCAGATGGTGGCAAATAGTCTGTTGACATAACCATATGGCTTCAGAAGACTTTGAATATAGCACACAAGAAGACTGCACCACATTTATGATACTTTTATGGTCTTTTGCATTTTTCTGTCATTTTTAGAGCCTGTCAGCAAAAATCAGTTTTCATCAGGTTTGTCATTCTGTAAAATCTATTTGTTTTCCATGGCTTTTGAGAAATCATACAGGTTTTGAACTCTACATGAGGTTGAGTAAATGATGACAGAATAATCATTTAACCCTAGAAGTTTAGCCTTGGGTAAACTGACAGTGCTCTAAAACCAGTTGAAAATGCCATCAAAGTGTCTATTTGGTGGTGCAGGATAAAAGTCACTAAAGTGACGTTTCGAAATGAGGGTGTTTTGCTTATTTCAAAGCATGTTGAATTTAAAAGGCATCACAAAACGTTTGTGTCTGGCTGTGGAAATGCTATTTAGAACTCCTCAAACTCCTCAGTTCCTGTGGATAATAAGGTGTATAAATGCATTGTCTGATGTCTGATTCAGGATGCTTGCTGATTATCATTTGCGATAAAGCAAATGATAAACTGATTAAACTATAGCTCGAACTATTTTGATTGGATAATCTGTTGATTTTTTTTCTTTAGATTCATTGATTAACAGTATAAATAATTTTTTTTATTTCCATTTTATTTAAATAAGTTTTTTTTGTTTATGTAGGCAAAACAAAACAAAACAAAAATTGAAAATATTTAATTTAAGAACACAGACCAACTGATCAATAATGACATTTATGCTCAGCTGTTTTCACTGTGAATTTGATCAATTATTTGTTGCAGATTGACTCAACGCCCACAGTTCTATATGCCTACATCTATTTAACTGACTTTTGTGCATTGCTAATATGTTAGAATAAGGCATCTATAATATGTAAATGATACTGTAGAGCACTTGAACTGACCTTTGGCTGTGTGGCATATTCATTTTTTATCAAAATTAGATGACGTCCATTGCCCTATCGGAAGCATCCAGCGTTATTTCTTTCAAAGTATATTAGCATCTAACCTCACAAAACTCAATACCAGCCCTGGGCAAGTGAGTTTTGGTGAAGCAGGTGGTTAAATAAAGATTTACTGATGAATATGGCGTGGATAGGTCAATACTCTGCTCCCTCTCCCTCTGAGCATGACAACATTGCATTGCATATGACCTTGAAGTAATTGGAGAGATGTGCACTGATGTGTTTAATATTTTTCTTTTGTTTTGTACCTTTCATCTTTTTTTCAGTTCCCACTGAGGAAGAGAAAGAAGCGCAGGGCTTCATGGGATTTCTTTCTATTTATTACATTTTTTCTCTCGTGCACCTTTCATTACACCAAATTTCCAAGAAATCTCTCAATCATGTAACGATTTTCTCAAACCGAGATCTCTAAAGAATAGTCATGGAAGGCATGAAAAATATCTTTCTTATTTGGTGATAATACCCTCTAGCATTTTGTGTGGTTGGATTGCACAAGGACACAAAGCAAAGGGATGCTTTGTGTGCCATTTTTTAATATTTTTTTTATAAATCTTTCCGGGTTAGATATTTTAAACTGTTCAGTGCAGGCCATTATGTGTATACACACCACTGTTTCTCTTAATAAGTTTTTGGCCCTCTGATAAAAGGCCTTCATTCAAATTTTTATTTTTTTATTTTTTGCTTTGTGGAAACTGTTTGGCTGTATGAAACTAATTAACTCAGCATGGTGTGGGTGTGTGTGTGTGTGTGTGTGTGTGTGTCTGAGCAGATTTGCCTCAGTCATAGAAGGAAAAACAGAGCACAGATCTCTGGTTTTATCCAACACTGCAAAATGGCTCCTAAATGATTATGATATTACATGTAGAATAATTCAGGCCCTTTGAGATTTATCAGTCATTGCTTTTTTTTTTGCTTGATTCTAGCGTGGGCTGAAGCAGAACATGATTGAAGCACCACTTACATTTATAAAGACATTAAACCATCTCAATATCATCATAATCTTATCAAAATCTTTGTGTCTGTTCTTAATCGAATTAGACCATAAAAGGACCACAGGCTGTATTAAATGGATGGGGGCACAGCTTAGCCTGTTGTGATTTTCAATGCAGCCACTACTACGATCATACACTTGTGATCTTATATAAAATACAGTTAAGATGTCTGAAAGATTTCATTATGTGCAGTCTCTTCATATCTTGTTGTAATCTCTAATTGCATTAGCTGTCTTTTATTTATTTTTTTATAAGCTATCATGTTTGGGAAGAAAAGCCCAGTTATAAGGGCATAATGATCAGAGCCATGGCCTAACAAATACCACACAGACTCAGGTCAATTTAAATACATTTGATAAATAAATTAGAGATACATCAGTACCTAGACATTGCTCCGACATCTTCAGTGGTTACTCTGACCACTAACTTGTCTGGTATCAAGTTAACAATACTTCTGATCACATAAGACCCAGTTATAGGCACCAAAACCGAACATTATATTATGTATGTCATAATGTTTTCTGTTTATGCTGTTAATGTTGTTAAAATTGTATATCTGCTAATTTTAAACAATGTCATATTGTCAGATTATGTTTTGTCATGCTGTCCATTACATTTTGTTTAATCATATTTTGTGGATTTGTTATTGAAGTTTTATGTGTATTGTTAAGGTTTTTTGTGTTGTGTTAACATATTTTTAATGTTATTTAATTTCAAGAAATGTAATTTGTATGGTTCTGTGTTATGTTCTTTGTAATTTTTTTCTTTTTTATTTGTTGTGTTATTTTTTTATGACTATGTTTTTGTATTAAACTTAACTACCAGCAGGCTGGCTCATGCCTTTAATAAAATACCTTCAGTTCTTGGAAGGTCATGCAAGTTCTGAAATGTTTGCAGTCAGATAATAGACCACATTTACAATGATCCATTTAGCAAATGCTTTTATCCAAAGCTACTTACAAATGAGACAGGCTATTCTTTAAGACGAAAAGCTTCTGGTTATTTGAGGTATGAAAGAGATGGAAATCTGCTTTGCATTCTGAGCTCCTGAACCTGCCATAAAGGTTCAGTGATGTTTAAATATGCTCGACTGGGGAGACGTTTGACTTCATCCTCATGTTTTTCAGTTCATCCACCCATCTTTATGAGGGGATTAATTTAGCAGAATAGGGAAACATCATGAGGAAAGAATGTTTACAACTTAATCTGCATCTGGTACTGGTAAATGGCTGTTGCGGCATTTTACAGAGTAATTATAGGACATAAAGTGGTTCATGAAATGGGCTGCCCATATCATTATGAATAAACCACCTAACCATGTGCAATAGGTTGAACAGACAATAGATGATGTGATGTGTCTTTAGATATATCTGACCCTGGACCACAAAACCAGTCATAAGGGTCCATTTAAGGGTCAGAAATTGAGAATAAATAATCTTTCCATTGATGTATGGTTTGTTATGATAGAACGATATTTTGATGAGATACAACTATTTGAAAATCTGGAATCTGAGCATGCAATAAAATATTGACAAAAATCATCTTTAAAGTTGTCCAAATGAAGTTCAACGCATATTACTAATCAAAAATTAAGTTTTGATATATTTACGGTAGGACATTTACAAAATATCTTCATGTTACATGATCTTTACTTAATATCCTAATGATTTTTGGCATAAAAGAAAAATCGATAATTTTGACCCATACAATGTATATTTGGCTATTGCTACAAATATACCCCAGTGACTTAAGACTGGTTTTGTGGTTCAGGGTCACATATGGACTGAAAGATGATTCATCAGACTATATTACTCTTTGTCTACTACATTATAGTAAATGGTAATTACATAGCAGACTGAATAGATAAATTGCGGTTAAGAGTAACATTTCTGTGCCATGAAAATACATCACATTTTTAGTTTATGACATGTACCATAAGACAAATTAATTTTAACCATAATCCATAGTAACATTCCTCCATGGCAGTGAAAAAGTTCATCTCCCCCTCCCCCCCTCAAAAACTACTGCAATGTGTGTTTAGATTTATACTGTTTTCACAAGTAAACGGTGATCGATCTGTGTATATTTCTTATTAATTGTGCGTTGTGTATTAATTTATTATTATTCAGATTAAGACAAGATCACTTCACCGGCGTAAACAGTCTTAAAAGCGTCTTAATCATGGATTTGTTTCTTACAAAGACGCAGATTTTCACTTCACATTATGGTAATTGATGGACTGGAATCATGTCAATTACTTGTGGATTATTGTGATGTTTATATCAGCTGTTTGGACTCTCATTCTGACGGCACCCATTCACTGCAGAGGATCCAAATCTGTTCCGATGAAGAAACAAACTCATTTAAATCTTGGATACACTCTAAAAAAAATGCTGGGTTGTTTCAACCCAACTTTGGGTCAAATATGGACTACCCCAACTGTTGGGTTAAATTTTTACATTAGATTTTTAACCCAAAAGTTGTGTTAGTCCATATTTTGACCCAAAGTTGGGTTGAAACAACCCAGCCTTTTTTAGAGTGTAGGTGATTACAGTACATTTTCATAATTTAGATTTTTCACTGAATTATTTCAAGTGCTTCACAAGTAAACACAGTAATATTGTGATAGTTTATTTACAAATGCACACCAGCGTGATACAAGAACTACATGATTTTTCATTCAAATGGTCAAGGTTTTTTAGAGTTTATTTTTGTAAATTTATAGCACATAAAATCAAAAGCCTTCAGGATGAACAGACAAGAAACAGGAGGCATATGTTATCAGTGATCGTGCAGTATACAGTTCTTCCTGAATTTAAGTGACTTAAAAATTGTCATGTATTTGTCAATGCACGACAAAATATATAATAAATAATATGCAGTCCTTTGTTTAGTTGCCAGGCATCACTATGTGTTGATGAGGGGCAGACTGAAATGTACTAGTCCCAGAAAAAAAAAAAAAAAAAAAACCGATTTTAAGTGTCACACGTTAACAGTGAACATGACTGTTCTCACATGGGCCGCAGGGGCTTCTTAGAAAAGAAACGGGAAAACAGAACCATACGGGGAATTTCACACTGGATATCTTTGTGAATTCATGTAATAAAATGCTCAGAAGCATACATTCACGGATATTATGTCTTGTACAATGTCTTAAGTGAAGATTAAACAGACATGCATGACAGCAAGACTATGGTCAAAAGGCCCAGTAACATTTGGAGACATTTAAAACCAAAACATTTAAATGTGTACTATATTTAGTAAAATACTTAAACGTTAAGCCAATATTTACACATTTATGAGAGTGAAAATTAAAATGCCATAGAATGTCATATTTATGATGAGTTAGATCAGCATATTTGCTTATTTTACTCACTATTGGACTTCTTTAACACAGTACGTATACCCCCCCCCCCCCCCACACACAAAAAAGTACATATTACATGGACATTTTATTTGACATCTGCATTAAAGACAATTCCGATTCTGATCTCATTCTGATCTCATTCCCTAACAATGCAAACAAAAGCCACAAATACTGTATTACAAAAATCCTGACCATTAAATTGTCTTTAAAGAGAATAAGCAATGGAAATGCTGTCATCATTTATTCACTCATGTGAGTAAATTATGCTCCCTGTTTTGAAATTCTTTCATGTGGAACACAAAAGGCACTTTTTTTCTGAATTGTACTGATTTCTCTGCCATGCATTTTCAATGAACAAGCACTGAATCTTTAAAGCTTCAAAAAGAACATAAAGCACCATAACATTATCATGAAATAGTCCATATAACTCATGCACTATATTCCATGTTTCTGAAGCCATACTATAGCAAAATAAATCTTGTGCATGGATAATTTTGAGTCTGATCTGTTCAATGAATCAGAAGATTCATTCACTAAACCAATCTGAATAATTCAATCACAAACTGAACTAATCCAGTTCACCGATTAAATGATCTGCTTGTAGTGGAAAACAGCTCATTGGAAGGAAATATTATCAGTTACACTCATTAAAATTTCACTCAATAAAAGTTTTTATTTTTTTTGTCTTGTCTATTTGAAGCTTGAATACCTCAAATACCTTGAATTCACTATAATTGCTTGGGGGGGGGAAATTTAATTTTCTACTCGTGTTTTATTGCAAAAAAGTCACAGCACAACATGCCAGTTAGTAAATGATGACAGAACTTTGGTTTTTGGGTGAACCATTAAAAAAAACAGATACAGCACACAACGAATAACAGATAAATGAACAGTAAACACTGAAAAGAGTAACAACACATTATAATCACTTTTCTAGAGTGTGACACAAACCACAAACACAGTTGAGTGCTGATTCACTCCTTCATGCCTCCTGAAAGTTTACTGTGGCATTTCATTTCACAGTTTTCCCCTTTGAGAAACAGTCTACCATGCGACTGACACTCGTGCAGCAAGTGTTGCAGTGCAGGCCTCCACTTTTCTCTTCGTTTTCCTCAGTTAACACGTCTAGCAAGGCTTGATGGGTGTTAGATGACAGTACAGCGGTGGCTGGTGTCCGGGCTGACGCTAGACCCTCCGTCGGTTTTGATGGTGGTCTTGGATGAGCTGATCTGGGAGCGCAGCTCTTTGCGATTGCAGAGGCGATCGCGGTAGTTTTGGGCAAACACCAGCAGCATTAAGGGGTTGATGCAGCTGTGAGAGTAGCTTAGGCAGATGCTGATGTTGTACGCGTACACAAAGGCAATGGTAGGCTGCTGGATGCTGAGGTTGATCACCTGGATGACATGGTAGGGGGACCAGCAGACCAGGAACAGGGCGATCACCATCACAACTGTCTTGGTGGCCCGTTTGGCCCACACTGACTGCTTGCGTTTGACCCGCCGGATGGAGCTGAACACGTGGTATAGAGTGAGAGTGTAAAATGTACTTATTATAATGAGGGGGACGATGAAACCCAGTGTGGACTGGTAAAGCGTGTACCAGTACATATCCTGAGGCCCATCCAGGTAAATCATACAGATGTCCATGTCCTTTTTTGGAGATGATTTTAGCGTATATCATGACTGGGATGCTCAGAAGGAAGCTGCCCACCCACACCATAATGTTAACGATGATGGTCCACTGAATGGTCCTCTTTTCAGATGTAGGATGTACAATTGCAACGTACCTGCAAAAAAGAAACAATGAAAGTTAGATTTTTTTTTTGAAAGAAGTCCCTCTCTACCAGACGTGGGGGGTGGGGGGGTGGGGGTGGGGGGGTTGGGGGGGGGGGGGGGGGGGGGGGGGTAGGCATTTAAAAATACAGTAAAATGCAACATTGTGAAATATTATTACAGTTTTCCATTTTAATATGTCGTAAAATGCATTTTATTCCTGAATAAAATCCTGAAAGTTGAATTTTCAGTAGTCCTTACTCCAGTCTCCAGTGTTACATGATCCTTCGGAAATCATTGCTGATTTCCTGCTCAAGAAACATTTCTTATTATTATCAATGTTGAAAACATTGTGCTGCTTAATTTTTTTTTGTAGAAACTGATACAGTTTTTTCAGGATTCTTTGAAAGTTGATAGAAAATTAATTTATGTTTTTATTGTCACTTTTGATCAACTAAATGCATGGTTACTGAATATAAGTATTAATTTCATTTTTATATATATATATGTGTTTTTTTTATCTCACTGACTACATGACTCTCCTAGCTGAGTCTGGTTCTTTCCAATGTATCTTCCTCATTCTAGCATCTTTCCTTGCCACAGTCGCCTTTGTCTTGCTCACTGGGGGTATTAAGGCACTATTTTACATAAAGCTGCTTTGGAGCAGTATGTATTGTGAAAAGAGCTATACAAATAAAGCGGACTTGTCTTGACTCTTGGAAAGCAAACATGCTACTAGAGCTGCAAAACAGCACAGCAAGTGACAGCTTTCTAAGAAATGCATTTGAAATCAAATAAAAGCTTGTGTATAAAATCAAAAGATGTGTACTTGACTCGTGAACAGTCTAAACATCTCAACTCATTTTTCACGTTTTCAGCATACTTCAAGTATTACAGCTTTCATATACTCTAGTCAGACAACAATCTTTGTTTTTTTCCCCTTGCTATTTCTTATAAAGGGAAGAGAATGTGTCTGGCTTCATGTTTAATGTATTGCTCACAGTAGTACACTCTTAAAAATAAAAGGTGCTTCAAAAGTATCTTCACAGGGATGCCATAGAAGAACCATTTTGGGTTCCACAAAGAACCATTCAGTCAAAGGTTATTTAAAGAACCATCTCTTTCTTACCTTTTTATAATCTGAAGAACCTTTTTTCACCACAAAGAACCTTTTGTGAAACAGAAAGGTTCTTCAGATGTTAAAGGTTCTTTATGGAACCTTTTAGACAAAAAGGTTCTTCTATTGCATCGTGAAGCACCTTTATTTTTAAGAGTGTAACAGTGACTTTAAGGTTGCCTTTTAAATAGAATGTGGTATTATGTTGCTTAGCAAAAGATAATGAAAATGTGCAGCTAAGATGCTATATCTCTATAACTCTAAGCATGTGAAAAAAAATCCTTTTGGGAATACAGCAGTGACACTATATGAAAAAGTGTTATAGTGGAGCTTTATCACCTAATCATGCAGAGGCCTTCTGGGGGACTCATATGTCTTTTTGTTACCAACAACTAAGCAAAAACTCTCCTCTGCACTCTGTATTTTATGTGGATCCTTTGTATGTGGTGAGATATTGTGTGTTAAAGTACTTTTGCGTGCTATAAATATAAGAGAGTTTTTCAAAGTCACACAATGTTGTTGCTGTAGTCCAGTCTTGCAGATACAAAAATACAATAAAGATACAAAAATGATCAATGCGGCAGGCTTCATTTTTCAAGGTCATGTAGCATGGATCACATGGATGTGAGAGTTGCATTGATTTCATTCTTTTCTTGTTTTCTTTGCATACATTCCGTGGAACATCTAGATTAGAGTTTGATTAACAGTGATGAGCAACTGGGCTGTAATTTCATATAATTTGCTGAAAATACTATATGCTCTGTAATTAGAGTTTGAATAACGAATTCTACCCTTTTGACCTCAAAGCTGATGCACTTCATAAGCACATTTATTATCTTGACTGTATTAGTTAAAATCTGAAAGAAAACTGTCAAGAACATGTCACAGGTCAAAGAAAGAAATTTAATATGTATTACTATATATTTGTATTTTGCAAAAA
Source organism: Sinocyclocheilus anophthalmus (assembly GCA_018155175.1). Classification (NCBI taxonomy): domain Eukaryota; kingdom Metazoa; phylum Chordata; class Actinopteri; order Cypriniformes; family Cyprinidae; genus Sinocyclocheilus; species Sinocyclocheilus anophthalmus. Next base: position 438,164 of record JADLZN010010586.1, read on the forward strand.
GGAAGCGTATTTTGGTAAGTGATTGTTTCACATAAAATGCAAAATACAAAAAAAAGAGTATACAATCTTAGTAAATATTTATACATATGTTGGGTTTTATTTTATGCCGATAATAAATACAGGGACATGCGAAAGTTTGGGAACTTGCAGAATCTGTGAAAATGTGAATAATTTTAACAAAATAAGAGAGATCATACAAAATGCATGTTATTTTTTATTTAGTACTGTCCTGAGTAAGATATTTCACATAAAAGATGTTTACATATAGTCCACAAGACAAAAAAATAGCTGAAATTATAAAAAATAACCCCCATCAAAAGTTTGGGAACCCTTGGTTCTTAATACTGTGTGTGGTTATCTGGATGATCTACGAATGTTTTTTTTTGTTTTGTGATGGTTGTTCATGAGTTCTTTGTTTGTTCTGAACAGTTAAACTGAGCACTGTTCTTCAGAAAAATCCTCCGTGTCCTGCAGATTCTTCAGTTTTCCTGCATCTTTTGCATATTTGAACCCTTTCCAGCAGTGACTGTATGATTTTGAGATCCATCTTTGCACACTGAGGACAGTTGAGGGACTCAAACACAACTATTAAAAAAGGTTCAAACATTCACTGATGCTCCTGAAGAAAAAAACATGCATTAAGATCTGAATTTGAAGATCAAAGTAAATTGTACTTAATTTGTCTTCCGGGAAACATGCAAGTAATCCTTCTTTGCTTCCAAAGAGAGAACGAGGAAAAAGGAAGGGCAGTGCTAATGGGGGAAAAAAATTAGGTAACACTTTATTTTGATGGTCCACTTTAGACATTCTACTAACTATAGTTAACTTTGTAACTACATGTCAACTACCAGTCATTAGATTATTTGTAGACTGTCTGTTTAATATCTTCTAACTCTTTCTTTGTCAACTTTTTCTACTAACCCTAAACCTACCCTAACGGTCTACTCTGAGAGTTAGTAGATATGTAGTTGCAAATTAATGAAAATTAGTTGACATGTAGTTGACATGTAGTTACAAAGTTACTTATAGTTGATAGAATGTCTAAAGTGGACCCGAAATAAAGTGTAACCAAAATTTATTTCAGCAAAATAAGAAAAATTGGGACATCTTCACCCTGTTTAAGTTTCAAAGAAGATACTTGCATGTTTTCCATGAAACAATTAATCCCATTGACATTGATCTCAAATTCAGATTTAAGCATGCGTTTTTTCCGTCAGGAGCATCGGGAAATGCTTGAACCTTTTTTAATAGTTGTGTTTGAGTCCCTCAGTTGTCCTCAGTGTGAAAAGATGAGTCTCAAAATCATACAGTCACTGCTGGAAAGGGTTCAAAGATGCTGGAAAACGGAAGAATCTGCAGGACACAGAGGATTTTTCTGAAGAACAGTGCTCAGTTGAACTGTTCAGAACAAACAAGGGACTCAGGAACAACCATCACACAAAAAAACAGCTGTGGATCATCCAAGTAACAACACAGTATTAAGAATCAAGAAACTTTTGAACGGGGTCATTTTTATAAATTCAACTATTATTTTTCTCTTGGTGTACTATATGTAAACATATTTTATGTAAAATATCTTACTCGGGACAGTACTAAATAAAAAATAACAGGCATTTTGTATGATCTCTCTTATTTTGTTAAAATTATTCACATTTTCACAGATTCTGCAAGTTCCCAAACTTTCGCATGCCACTGTACAAATCACACAAAACACAACTATGTATTGCAGTAATTTCGAGATTTTTATTAAAAATGACTGATTACAGTAATGAGCATCTACAATGAGAAATTTGCGTTCACACTGAAATCTTTTGATTACAGACTTTGGAATGTTGGTGAATCTCAGCACAAAGTTGTTATCTCTTCTGAAACTGCAGATGAGACTCAGCTAACAAGAAACATTCTTAGAATTGTGGCAAGGTTCTCTCAAAGTTATGAACAAACGTTATTCCTGTAATGTTAACAGAACTTTCGTTCAGAGTTATCTGGTCTTCTCAAAACATTAGCACAAAAACGTTATTTATACATTGTTCATGGAACATTTTATTTCAGAAATGTTTTAGTTGGACGTTCTAATGTTTTTTCAACAATAATATTGAATTTACAGAGCACTTTTAAAAATAACTTTTTTTATGTTGAAAATATTATGTTCAAAACCATGTTCAAAATATTTTGTTTGCTGGGGAGGCGTGAGTTTTTTTTTTTTTTTTTTTTTCCAGCGTAGAAATGTGAGAAAGATGCAGTTTAGGATAAACTGATGAAATATCAGTGAGATCTCATTTGTGCTTTTACTTTCTTATTGTTTAAGGCCTACATTGCAAGAGCGGAATATGGTATGAACACAGTATATAGGCCACTGCATTAATATCGGTCTGACTTCCCAAATGCATGCAACTCTCACCTGTCAATGCAGAGTACAGTCACTATGCCCACTGTGGTAAACTGGTTACTGACGTCCACCACCACCACAGCTTTACACATGAAGTGGCCAAAGACCCACTGTCTGTCCCTGACCAGCTGATGGATGTTGAACGGCATCACCAACAGGAAAAGCAGGTCTGCGATGGCCAGATTCAGCACGTAAATATCAGAGACCATCTTCTTCTTGCATGATGCCACAGCATAGATCACCAAACCGTTGGCCAGAACTCCAACTGAACACAGAACGCCGTAGATAGTGGGGAAGATGTGCATGAAAGACGCGATGTCAATCATGCTGTACGATGGGGTGGTTCGGTTCACACACGAAAAGTTGGACGAATTTGCAAATTCGGAAGCGCAAAGAATATCCGAGGTGTTCATCTTTAAATATATATATATATATATTTGCTTAAAAAAAATAACTATGAGAAGTTGTCGTCTTAGTCTGGTCTTCGCACGATTACGCAAGCTTTTACGCAGCGCTCTATTTCAGATCCAAACCGTTTAAAGTTGTAAAAGCTTCCCTCGGGAGTCAGCTATCGCCCCGTTGTCATCTGCTTCGCTTTTTATTCAGTTTGCCGATGCTTCCTCGGTCTCTTGAGATACTGTGTTAGTACATATAAATGCCCAAAGGCTGGAGCTTCTGTGCGTATTCTGCGCGTCTGTCTCCTTTAGTACGGTTGTTTGAAGAGATGCGTATGTCTCCACCCTTTCTGAATCCTCTCTCCAAGTTCACCCAACACACTCAATATTTAAGAAAAAAATGTTTGATTATTCATTTGTGCAGTCCATCACAGCAAGACGCTCCAAACTCCAGTGTTCACAATTAATTTCTGTATCTGCTGTCATGGGCTTTGAGTTGTTACCTGTTGCATGCACATCTTATTAGACCTGTTATAGTTTAATCATTTACATTCAAGCAATATGGGCCCCAAAGAAAAATTGGGGGGGGGCCTTTATCCAAAGTCAAGTCAAGTCAAGTCACCTTTATTTATATAGCGCTTTTAACAATACAGATTGTGTCAAAGCAACTGAACAGCATTAATTAGGAAAATAGTGTGTCGATAATGCAAGAGGACAATATTAAACACTCAATTTTTCAGTTAAAGTTAGTTCATCATTGAATTCAGTGATGTCAACATCCAGCTCAGTTTAAATAATATCTTTGCAATCATGTCAACGATAACGCTGGAAATGAAGTGTCCCCAACTAAGCAAGCCAGAGGCGACAGCGGCAAGGAACCAAAACTCCATCAGTGACAGAATGGAGAAAAAACCTTGGGAGAAACCAGGCTCAGTCGGGGGGCCAGTTCTCCTCTGACCAGACGAACCAGCAGTACGGAAAAATCAATTTAAGACGTAATAAAACAGACGATGAATAATATTAACAGCAATTATTATATGATGCAATCAAACTTATAGCAAAATGTGGTAGTTCTGTAAGTTGTGAGTTTAATGAATACATTTGATAAATTCATGCATTCACTGGAAATTGAACCCAACACCATGTTATGCTGTTTAAACTTATAATCAGATTGGCTGTGCATTATCACTGTTCATTATGTTTCAAAGTTGTATAGATTCATTGTTAAATTGATCTTGCTGCCCAGCCCTTTTATGGATTATGTTCTATTATGTTCTAGATTGTCATTTGTGCACACTTTAAAACTAAAGCCTTATCTCTGTATATCTCGATAAGTATCAGCACCACTGCATTCCTGTAAAAACAGGCACTCCGTCATCTTGTCTAGATTTGAGGGAACAGAGCACATCCTTTAAAGATTTGAAACTTCATTTCCACAGATTAAAAAAAGTAATTTAAGGTGCTCATCCTCTCTACAGATGTCTATAGACAGGACTGATGGCTCCTGCAGAACAGAAAGGATATTGGTGAGAAAAGTTTACTCCAAAAAACTTTATAGCATGCATTTATGGATTTTGTCCATACTATCTCACAAATCATATGTGTAACTGTGCATGCAAAAGAGCATTGCAGTAGTCCAGTTTAGAGATGACCTGGTAGGAATGGTCTGATTGGGTACAGTATTTTTATTTAATGTATAATAATAATAATTATTATTATAAATTATTAAAGATGGTAATATGCTGAAAAATTATTACGTTTAAAGCGAACTGTGTTCTATTTGAATATATTTGTTAAATGTACTTTATTCCTGTGATGGCAAAGGAAATGGAATTAGTTTTTTTTTTTTTTTTTTATAATTTTTTCTTTATTTTTTTATTTTTTTTTTTTTTTTTTTTTTTTTTTTTTTTTTTTTTATTTTTTTTTTTTTTTTTTTTTTTTTTTTTTTATTTTTTTTTTTTTATATTTGTATTTTTTTTCTTTTTTTTTTTTTCTCAGTATTTACATGATCCTTCAATCATTGTAATATGCTGATTTGGTGTTCAATTATTAACAATTATTACTGGTATTCAATTATAAATGATGGTATTATTATACATGTTGGAAATGTTTTTGCTGCTTAATATTTCCGTGGAAACCTTGACACATTTTTTCAGGATTCTTTAATGAATTGAAAGTTTAAAAGAACGCCTTTAAAAATCATGGCATCACAGTTTCCACAAAAAATATTAATCATACGTAAGCAACAATTGTCACAGAAACTATACAAATCGTTGTCCATTGTAAAGTTTACAGCACCTTGAGTCTCTTTTACTCCACCAGAGAAAGTAAAGGTGTTCATGTTCTCTCTTCTCACACATCACATTCACTCTCTCCTGCACACACTCATTTACTGCTGTCATAAATCCACTGTATCAACCTCAAAAACTGTTCAAATGTCACAGTTTTCACACTTCATTTTTCACGAAGACATAATCAAAACCACAGTCTTTGTTACAATATGTGGAAATCTGAGGTAACAATGTGTGTGTGTGCTTGTGTGTGAGTGAGAGAGCATTTTTATGGTTATGTCTCCATAAAATTAAACTGACTGAAGAACATTTAGTGGTTACGGTGGCTTAGCCTGAGGTTGATTGCATGTCTTGTGATTTGGATGGGTGACCAATGACCAAATGATCTTCAGTCTCTCTGACATCTTTAGTCATGGCCTTAGCCCTTGTAAAGAGCGTCGTACAGCTCATCATATATCATAATTACTATACGCTATATATTATGTACTACATACTACTATTTACGGGGAATCTGTTAAGTATACACAAGTATTGTTAAGTATTGTCACACAATGCATTGCAAAATCTAAAAAATGTAATTTATGTATGAGTATAAGACTCTATAACATTAATGATTTGAATAGCTTTGTGATGTTAGTGTCATATCAAATGATGCTCCGTGTCCCAAGGGGTCCTTGGCTTAAAAATGTTATAGACCCCTGCTGTGACCTAAAGTATAACTTTCACTGTGACAAGGTCAGATGAAAAACAAAACTGACCTTGGCATTATTGTGCCCTGAAATGAATAATTCACTCAAATCGATGAGCTTCAAGGAGAAGGTGAAGGCTTTGTTTAAGGAGCAGCGTAATCATGGAAAACTCGTCAAAATCTCCAGCTCAACTGCCAATTTGGTGCAACTCATTGCTTCACAGTTGGTTCATGCTCCTCGTTTCTAAGTCTGCTGATTATGGAAGGTAATTTGCAATTGTTGATACATGTGGATTCATTCATGTTAATAATGCATGTCCTCGTAATCAACATAAGAAGATTGGTTTATTCTGTGTTCCGGCAGAACTGAAAAGTCCTTGTGTTCCTTTATATCGTCTTTGATAACCAAAGCAATTAAAACTGTGAATTTGCATTTCATTTTATAATATTTGTGAAATTGCAATGCATAACCAATCTTTGATGACTGTCACAAAATGTAACATAAACTGCAAGATTCCTGGATGAGACAGACTATTCAGATATAACTCTCAAAGGACTGAGGAATGCATGCTTTCAGGCAAATATTTCTCATCACAAAAAAAATTAAAAGATAACCAAGAAAATATGAACATGACACAAAGATGAATGACCCAAAGGGAAAGAAGTAAATAGAGAGTATGGCTGTTTTACTTTGTGGTCACATGCCTACAAAGATCATATGATGCCTTGTAAGTGCTGAAAGATGTTTGGCAAGATAACAATCCCTGTTTCAAGCCTACAAATCGCGATCCCTAAACCCCCTTTTTTTATTTAAACCCCCTGTTTTCTTGACGCCTATCATGTCCAAAATTGGCAAACAAATAAGGCAGGTAACTGGTTTTTAAAACAATGCCATTATGAACGAAATCATTCATGTCCAGCAGAGGGCGCTGAAGTGCAGCAGACAGTACTGACATAAACATTTCACAATCCACTCTGAGAGTTGGGGAACAAACTTCACCTGTATTCTTGTCTGTGTGCGGTCGTCAGTTTTGCTGCCTTAGTTAAACTTGGCAGTGACCCTCAACGTTTTATACAGTTTCTTTAGCTTGATGTGCTTCATTTTCCAGTTTCCAACAACGTCTGAGGTGGTAAATATACTGACATGGTAAAGTGTTAAAACCCCGAATTGCACTTAAATGCTGTTTAACTTTAACATTTTTAAATTGATCTTAAATAGAGATTCCATGGAATAGTATAAATATAACAGCAATGTAAACATTTCTTTTGTTCAAACTTTACTCAATACTCATTGTATGTTTTTTGCTACATATGTGACCCTGAACCACAAAACCAGTCATAAGGGTAGATTTTTGGAAATTGAGATTTATACATCACATGAAAGCTGAATAAATAAGCTTTCCATTGATGTATGGTTTGTTATTTAGACGAGATACAACTATTTGAAAATCTGGAATCTGAGCGTGCAAAAAAAATCTTAATATTGAGAAAATCACCTTTAAAGTTGTCCAAATGAAGTTCTTAGCAATGCATATTACTAATCGAAAATTAAGTTTGATATATTTATGGTAGGAAATGTACAAAATATCTTCATGGAACATGATCTTTTCTTAATATCCTAATGATTTTTGGCATAAAAGAAAAATCGATCATTTTGGGAAACCCATAAGACCCACATCGATTTTTTGGTATTGCGTTAAAAATATACCAGCGACTTAAGCAACTGCGTTTCGTGGGCGGACAGGACCGTTCACAATACTGATTAATTCATATGTCTTGTGTTCATTGGTGCTATATATAAGAGCTATTTTTGCATTTCCTAAAAAAATAAGAAATTAAATAAATAAAAAGAACAAATTTTCACAAAAACACTTGGAAGTGAGACTTTGAACCACTGCTTGTGTGTACTGTAGTAATGTAAACGTGTCTGTAAACATACTCCCCTTGAGTCATAAAATATGCTTTCATCCAGTCATGAAATATGAAACCATTTATCTTTGTTTCATCATCCCTGGGAAATCAATGGAAACTGAGATGGCGATTTTAGATGAGCTGTTGGTAATGAATTTCACAATAAACCTCAACAATAATCTCGCTCTAACTGCCATCGATAAAGGATAAAGCGGAAGTAAATGCAAACATAAGTATAAAAAAGTCTATTGACTATGAAGATATTCTGTAACATTTGTGAAAATTTGATTTTGATCATCTGTCTGTCATTGGGCTTAAGATATAATCTCTGTGCTGCTTTTCACTTCATGGTGCTTTTTTAGCAAGAGAGGAAGGTGCCTGTACAACCACTAATCAAGATGTCAAAGGGCATTCAGAAAATATAAAGTGAGTCTGGGCCAAAGTTATATAATTGTATTGATTAAAATGCATGGTTTGTTGTTTCAAAGGCTGTAGCCAAGTTTAATCAATCTAATCATGGTAGTACTGATGGAAAGTTGAATAATACGATCTGACAGGATTTGTGGTTTCACATTAAAGCTTATGAGACAAACGCATCTCCTGTAACGCAGAGCAAAATCTTTAAACCTGTTCACTGTGCACACAAACATACACATGCATACACAGTCTTTCATTTGTCATTGAGGTGATGCTTTTGATCAAAACTGAAGTACAAATGTATTAGGTTCTAGGAGATTTGTCGCAGTTTATTTTCAAAAGAACAACTCATCTAACAATTGTTCCCATTCTATTCATCAAAAAATGATTCAACAACAAAGCATTTCAAAAGCAAAATCACATGAAACAATAGAAATCGATAGAATCAATAGAATTGCACAATAGAAAACAAAGTTAGTCATTGATTTATGTTTTCAAATATATTTGTATACTGAATATGTTTGAAGTTTATTGCAAAATATTCAGAGATATGAATATGCCCCTCCACTAATATTAAATATAATATATTTGTATTTCTTTGAACCTGCTATTACGTATTACTATTTTTTTAAAAAATAATAATTTTATATAAAGCAAACTGAAAAAAATGTGGTGAGTTACAACTGTGTATGAAATATCCTATAAAAATGAGCTAGTCTGAGACATCATCTACAATGCTATGAGTGATGGATCTCTCTCTGGGGCTATGAGTAGTGTAGGTAAATTAACACTGACTTGTTCTTCTACAGAGACCATCGGTTTACAACCTCAGAGCGCAGAGCTGGCCTGTCTTGAACGGCTTATACATTATCACTAAAAATCAATTTCCATATTTTCACTTCCGGAATCCGACTGTTGAAATGTATTATAGGGTTGAGTGCCTCACTTAAGGGCACATTGATTATAGTACATGGACTGAAGGGCCTGAACCTGGAGTTTTTCAATTGCAATCCCAGATTTTTAACCATTATGTACAATATAACAAAATATATAATCACCTCACATATTCTGAGCCACTTAAAAAACAAAAAAACATCTGAAGCTTCAAAAAAGCAAACCCAAGCATAACTGAAATGCAGCGCTAACTAGTTTTCTTCACCAACTGATTGTTCATAATGATTTATTTGTTTGTGTGAAGTGCTTGCAGCGGCTATGATCTGCCCACTTAGCGCATGCAGTAAAATGTATTTCCGATTTCATCCAAAACAAGGCATCCACACATAGCTGAGATGAGCGTGAAAGTGAATGCCACAGAACAGTCACTGTACTGCAAACACAACCGTTGATTTATTTGTTTTTGATGTACCACTGAGAAATGGGCAGGAAATATAAAAAAATATTCAAGTCACATGAACCTAAACTTAAAATGAGGACACAACTGCAGCGTTTTCACGCTATAGGATATTTATGCCTGACATTTACGGTTTACATAGATGTTTAGAGATTTTTTTTCTTTCTAACTTCCAATAATTGTATGCAAATAATGAATCAGAAAAACTCTGCTCTGCTCAAGGCTCCCTCCAATGTCTGGACACCCGGTTATCTCAGTTAAGAGATCTGGTTCTTGACTGGTCTTATAGCAGTTCACATACTCCCTGACAAACATTTACATCCTTATATACTAAAAATTAGACATTTAGATTGCTCTAAAGATATTTGTCACCATCAATGTGATAATTATCGCTGAAATAATATAGGCTACATGCACTTTGTGACATTCCTCTTCAATGAGAGCTATTTAATCAGTGAAAGCTCAGATTTATGGATGCATACGGACATACCATGCAAGAAACTGCTTTTTTAACCTCTCAGTGTTCTTTGCATAAATCTTCTTTTATAGTTCTTGATGAATGCAGCAAGCCTTTAAGCTACATATCAGTAAATTAAAGGGTCATGTTATTGCACATTCATGTGTAATAAAAAAATGTCCAAAGGCAATGAAAAATAATAGCATACGATGATTAGGGTATTAGCAGTCAATGAACCACTGGGTACGTGGCTATTTTTGCTTGCAGTGATAATTGCGCAAATTGAGAAAACACTACAGGTTAAAGAGTCTCCAGTTGATACCAAAACAACAATGCTGTTATCAAACATAATCAGTATGAAGCTCATTAAAAAGCATAAAAAAACATGTGATTTTTAAAACAGGTCATTCCTGTTATGCAGAAAATGTTTAAATCCTCATACTGTATAGAAAATCATGAAATCATGTAGTATCCAGTCCAACATTATCCAGGTAGCCCCTGCTGGTTGATACTGTAACTGCAACATTGACATCATTTACCTGCTACTAATGTAATGTAGTAAAGTAATTAGTCATGCTCATAAGGCATAGGTGATTGACTCAAAATTCCATGGAAACAAAACTATCAAGAGAGTTGTAATTTCTAATTTTGTGGACTAATTTATTACAAAAAAAATCTGTATTCTAAATAACATCATCCTCCAGGAAGTGGCATTTTAGTTAAAAAAAAAAAACAGTAGATATTAGCCACTGCTTTGATGAGTTTTGTGGTATTAAATGGTTTGTTTCACACTGAAACGTCCATCCTGCTTCATAAAATTACAGAAATTGGTATGATTGTATTCAAAATTTGAAAAGATCCCGTAAGCTGATTCTCAGTTGTGCATTGTTACCTTGATTATGGAAGTTGGGAGTTTCCGTGTTGTTATGGTGACTTGGAGTCTGTTTAATGATTACACCTCATCCAGCTCTGAGTTCTATGCCATATACTGACTGCTGTGGCAATAGAAGACAGCACATGCTATCACGTAACACAGGTTTAACAGAATAATATGGCACACTTGCGTAGACAGGCGCAGTGCAAATACAGAACTAATTGTTAACACACCCACCCACTAACACACACTACCCTGCAAGACTGTTGAACGAGAAACATCAATGTGAAATGAGATGAGAAACTTCTACGTTTCTGTATCGTATTGAACACACAGAGGCAATTAAATCTGCCATGAGTGGAATGAGATGGGGAGGTTGTATTCATTTTATATTGGATTTTAAATCAGGTTTGCACACAGCACAGGTGTTAAATCACGTGATTATTGTGACCCTGCTCAGCTGGTGCCTTTGTGCCGGGGCATGTAATGCATGGGCAAAGTCATGCTAGACTGTATCATTAATTTCTCACTGTGGTCAGGATTTCAGCTGACTGAAAAATTACAGATACAAGATATGTCTGTGGAGTTTGGGGACAAGGTGAAACGTAATGATGAATTTCTTCCTTGGTGGTTTGTGCACACAGAATTAGCTGCTTGAGATCTGCATGCAGGTCTCAGGAGCTTTTCTACAGCAAATATAAAGCTTGTGTTTTGCAAAATGTAACGCTTAATTTAAGTTGCTGTACACTGAGTTTTGTACGCATTAATTATCACCGACATATGGGGAGTGTTACACTTACTGCACTTGAGGGAAGCACATAAGAGACTTGTGCTTTTGTTTAATAAGAGTCTGTGCTGTTTTTTCCTGTGAGCATTTGTCACGCATGGTTGATGTATCTTTTAGACTTTTAAATTAGCTTTATTCCATTAGACTATTTACAAATTACCATCAAGCATGTATACAGTCAAGTCATTCAAACAGAAGTACACCGTGGCTTCAAAAGTCTTCACAGGAAATGGAATTTATCTGTCAAATCTGCTAGTTTGGCACGGCCAAGTATTTTCACGGTTGACCATTCAATGTCTCTTTAGACGAAGTTTGACATCCAGTCTTGGCAAAGAATGAAGTGAACAAGACTCATGTAGAAGTTAAGCTGCAGGCAACTCTTCCAGGCATTCAGTTTTGTCTCTTGGTAATGTGTGGAACGACTTTTTGAAACTTTATTAGCAGAGACATAATCTAAAATGTATGAAGACAAGTGTGATAAGTCTTTTTAATTGGTTCCTGGGAGAGAGTTATGGTCACAGTGAATACTAGGGCAGCAGTGACAATCTTTTGTGCTATTGTTTAGAGGCTCCCAACTGAGTTGAAAGGTTCATAGAGCGAATAAACTATTATTTTTGAATTAATAGGCAACTTAGTTTTAGCCTGAAAACAGATATTTCCCCTCAACCGTCCCTGTAATGACAATCCTATGCCACCTAGAGAATTTGCGGTGATACTGCAACAATTCCAACAAGTGTTAGAATGAAGGTATTCAATTAAATAGGAAGAAGAAAACGTGAAATAAATAACTTCATAAAAAACTTGAGCTTTACTTTTGGATCCCATGGAATCCATTTGTGTGAAATACATGCAATTAACCCATTGTCCTCTACACTCCTATTTGACCTCTTGTTCCTGTCATTCAAATCTCCATGTGCCTGTTTAACCAAATGTAATGTGACATTTCTATTTCCCTCTTTGCACTTCATGCGTCGGTCCCTCTGTATATTTACAGAAGCTATCAGAGAATGGCGGGCAGAAGGGTTCATTTTCTCTGCTCAAACAGCAAGCTGTTATTTTCCAGGCTGCACGTGAGATGTGTGTGGCATGGAACAAAGCGCTGTCATATCGGCAATATAAATTAAATATATATAAGTGAGTGACCTGCTGTTTAGTTATTTGTGAAAACTGCTGCATTGCTAAGATTTTATGTTTAATTAAGAGATATATTTTTTTATATTCGTTTATCTATTTTACAGTTCACAATTAACTATGTAAATGTTATGTGAAAACCTTCCTATCTGTTCTCAAATATAATTTGTGCAAATGTAATATGTGCATATTCTTACTGCAACGTGATTGGTTAGGCGTCCCACAAGAACCAATGAGAGACAAAACTACAATTACAAGTAACACATAAAACATGAAATCTCAAAATAGTATTTTCTTGTAAAACATACTCCAGTATTCTTAGTTTTATTTACATCTTAATTTTTTTTACAGTGTATTCTTTTAAATTAAAATGACTATTTTAAAGCATATGCAGCACCAGGAGGCCCCTCTTGTGATATGTAAGAACACTGCTGAAGAACACATTTGTTCACACTGTCCATGACCACCACACTGTTAAGTTTAACATGCTTGGAATAAAAATGCCTGCTGTCAGCTAACTTTGACCATTACCACTATAGGCACAGATCTGACCTCTGCCAGCAACCCTCTCTCAGTAAATGCCAGAGAAGGTCTGGACGAGTGTAAAAGTCAGTATGAATCTGATGATAGTACCCCACCTCCCTACTGAGTTTTCTCATGCATCACATCCAGTCTCACGCTGTGCAGTGGGACAGATTATCTCGTTATCAGTGACCGGTGCTGTGCGGTCAGCCCTCAAAGTCTTTCACAGTCAACATGGAAATCAGAGAGAAGGAAAAATGGCTCTCATACACAAGAAAGAGTGAGAGATTAGCAATACTACTCTCTTTCCTACAATATGGGGTGCCTATATCTCATTTAGAAGCATCCTCATCCTCTAGATTGACTGGCGGTCTCATGATAGTGGTAAAAATAGCATCGGCCCTCTCAGAGTTGATTTAATTTACGAGCCTGGTGTCTCACTGTGAGAAGAGTGTGATGAGAATAAGAAAATGGAGTGTAACTATACGCACACTCTCTTAAGCTGAAATTGAAATCTGTGGATTTTGACTTGTGAAACACAGGGGAATGCAATTGGGTACAAAAAGTGAATTAAAGAATGTTGCAGATGTAAAGAAAAACATATTGAGTGATACGTCGGGTGTTACAGACCCCATGAAATTGCTGAACGTGCTTTGTTTGCCATCTTAAATAAAATAAATAAAATAAATTTATGCATTTAGCAGACACTTTTATCCAAAGCGACTTACACAGTACATTCAGGCTATACATTTTTTACCAGTATGTATACTGTATATGTATGTATATCTTGCGTCAATGTATTTCCTACTGAAAGAATGTAATTTGAAATCTGTCATCTTTGCTTGTGAGAACCACAGTTTTTAAGCCAATCACATGAGTCATAACCAAATGTCATATGACTAATCACTCTTGAGTCTATTTCATTTGCATATTGGCCCACAATAGCTTATAGATGACCTCAAAGTACATTAACTAAGACAGGGTTTTCCAAGTTTTCCGAGTTTTTTATTCTATTTTTAATTTTTTTTAATTGAATGAATGTTTATTAGGATTTTTGTAAACACTTCTTAATCTTGGGATCATTTTTTAACTTAGCTTGTTACAATGCATTTTGAGGTTGCCTCCTCAGCAACGGATTCATGCTGTGCTGCCTTAGAATTTGGCCTAGAGAAGATATGTTATTAGGCCACATAATTAATATACCAACATCTTAAAACAGCCTTCTCAATGGGAGAGCGCCTAAAATGTCTTAAGATGCGGCCTAGCTCACTAGGTTTTGGAACAGTGCTACGGGGTCTGTGTGGTGTGCAGCTCAATGGGGAATATTAGATGTGATGATTTCAAAGAGAAAGAGTGACTGAGAGAGATGGTATGCTAGAATGCTGATGGGACCTGGGAGTAAACTGCCATACAAGCCTTTAATCTGCAGGTAGCTCATTGTGCTCCTGGGCACATCAGAGAAGCGTAAGTAGCTGTGTGAATTATGGGATACCGACCATGGGGGGTAGCGTGCGGTATGAGAATGAAGAGAAAGATATGTGCGAGCTGATTAATAATGAAGAGTTATAACAGCATGGCAAAGCTTGGGCAAACATCTCTGCAGACTGTCACGCCACATAGAGCGGAACTGCTGCCTCCATCTGCTGGAGCTCATGTCCAGTAGCACCAGCATGCTGATGTGAACGGTAATGGAGATGATGATGGCATCTGAAATCACCCAGATGGGATGGCTGGCATCTCTCTTGAGGACATTAGTGAACTGGCGTATTTGTGTGGGACCCTGTCTATGCCTGCGTGAGGTGTGTAGGAGGGCGGGAGAGGACACATGGCGAGAGAGGAGGAAATCATTCATTTTGTGACCCATGTGTTCAGTTATGGAGAGACCTTGAGCATAATGTGTGTGTGTTTCTGTCTGTTAGAAGACAGTTTTTAAATGTGACGCTGTGATGAATCAGAGGTGAAAAGGGAAACCAATAATAATGGTCAAAACAACATGATAATAGATTATGATGTTGTAGCCCCATGAAGCAGTAGATGGGAAGACCTGCCTTTTTTCTTTTTCCCCCCCTTCATTCCCCTTTCTGCCTTTGATGAGAACAGATGCCGTATGTTTTGTTCAGTCCACCGGTCCATTTGAAGTAGATAAATCACATATTATAACAATAATGGAGTTCTTTGTACATAGAGCTAGCCCCCTTAAAATGGGGCAAAGACGGAGAAGAAAGATATTATTTTGTACTATTTGGTATTATTATATTTTGATTGTTATAGAAGTGTGAAATGTTTAGTCAGACATATGATCACCTGACATTATGCTTCATTTTTAAACAGATAGCCCCGCCTCCAAACTCTTCGCCAGTGGTGAGGCCAGTGTTGCTGATTGTAAGCTGGTGAAGCGTGCCAAAGCAGATGGTTGATAGCAACCACAGAGCCAGAGGCGGACACTAACTAAGTACATTTACTTGAGTATTTTTTTGTTTTGATGTCAAATAAGTCTTGCTGTTTTGTTTTTTTGTTAAAGCAGTGTTGCTGTTGTAAAGTTGTACAGCTACAGTTGTGTTGCTGAGTTTTAAAACAGGTTTGATTTTTTATTTTCTTCCTTACTGTATTTTCAGCAATGTCCACTCTGTCCACTCTGTTCAAATGTGGATGAATGGCTACACATACTGTAGATGTGTGCACACACTGTCAGAGCTGTGTGAGATCACTACCATACTGCTTTTGTGGGGTTGGGTAGGAGTGTTAATTTTTTTTCCCCATAGGTTTTTAACATAAAAGCTCTTTATTCCAAATATACTACAAGATAGTCAGTGTATTCAGTAGGTGTAATGTATTCTAAGTTGCTTCAGAAGTATTGCAAGTATTACGTACAAAAATAAAAAATAAGTGCATTGACTTAAAAAAGGAAATTTACTTTTGGTACCTAAGGACTTTTAAAAGCAAGTACTTCTGTACTTAAGTAAAAATCTGTCTTTACAACTTTTACTTTTAATGGAGTAATATTTGACCAGAAGTATCTGTACTTTCACTCCCAGATAATGGTATGTGGATGTCAGTTAGTAATTTGTCCGCTCTTTTCTTGACCACAGATGAGCACAGAGTTATATACTTTTTGCTAAGGAAAATTAAACACTGAATGGCATACGGTATACTTAGTTATGCTATTAAGAGGAGCGATGGAAGTTTTGACCAAACAATCATTTACATATTTTAGCCCCATGAAATTACATTTGTTTTTCACTTTTAGTTCATATATCCAGAGGTGCCCTACATCTAAATTTTTACAACAAAAATAAACTTGTCATGGGCGCAACAACGTAAACGCAAATGTGGCTATATCTAGTGCTATTATAAGTGCGGTACAGAAAGTATGCAGACCCACTTAAATTGTCACTCTTGTTAATTGCCAAACATTGCCCCTAAACTCATTAATTAATTGTTTTCCTCATTAATGTACAGCACACCGACACCATATTACAGAAAAATCAAAGAATTGCTTGACATCTTTTTGCCAGATTTATTTAAAAAGAAAAACTGCGAAATATCACATGCGTGACTAAGGATTCAGACCCTTTGCTGCTGACACCATATATTTAACTCAGACGTGCTCATTGCTCCATTTCTTCTGACCCACATCATATGAGCGATGGCATTCTACACCTTCATTTGAGCTCCCCTTTCCTAGCTGACTTTTGCCAATTATACTAGATTGCCGACTTGATTAAGGAACGAGAAAGCCACACACCTGTCTATATAAGACCTTACAACTCACAGTGCATGTCAGAACAAATGAGAATCATGATGTCAAAGGAACTGCCTGAAGAGCTCAAAAACAGAATTGTGGCAAGGCACAGATCTAGCCAAGGTTACAAAAAAATTTCTGCTGCACTTAAGGCTTCTAAGAGCACAGGTGGCCTCCATAATCCTTAAATGGAAGACGCTTTGGACGACCAGAACCCTTCCTAGAGCTAGCCGTCCAGCCAAACTGAGCTATCGGGGGAGAAGATCGGGAGAGAGAAGAGAAGAGCCTTGGTGAGAGAGGTGAAGAAGAACCCAAATATCACTGTGGCAGAGCTCCAGAGATGCAGTCGGGAGATGGGAGGAAGGTGTAGAAAGAAAGGAACGATGGGGAAAGTTGTAGAAAGTCAACCATCACGGCAGCCCTCCACCAGTCAGGGCTTTATGGCAGAGTGGCCCGCCGGAAAGCCTCTCCTCAGTGAAAGACACATGAAAGCCCGCGTGGAGTTTGCTAAAAAAAACACCTGAAGGATTCCAAGATGGTGATAAATAAGATTATCTGGTCTGATGAGAACAAGATAGAACTTTATGGCCTTAATTCTAAGCGGTATGTGTGCAGAAAACCAGGCACTGCTCATCACCCATCCAATACAGTCCCAACAGTGAATGAAGAATGTACAAACGCGTTGGACAGCATTCATGCATGTTGGGTGCGAAAGTGATGCTTTTTCAGCTTCATGACCGCACCCCAGGACGACTTGGTTGACAAATCGAGCGAGGGAAAGATGAATGCCGGACCCCAAGTTACAGGGATATCCCTGGACGCGGGCAAAAACCTTCTCCAGAGGTGCTCGGACCTCAGACTGCGGACCGACGGTTTACCTTCCAACAAGCAATGACCTTAAGCACACAGACTAAAAATAACGAAAGGGGAGTGAGCTTCAAGACAACTCTGTGAACCTGCATTCTTGAATGCCCCAGCCAGACAGCCTATGAATTAAACCCGATGAGCATTCGGAGAGAGGACCTAAAAATGGCCCTGTTCTTTTTCTTTTTTTTTTTTTTTTTTTTTTTTTTTTTTGTGGTTTCTTTTGTGGTTTTTTTCACCAACGTTTAACATCCAACCTGACAGAACTGGAGAGGAACTGCAAGGAGGAATGGCAGAGGAACCCCAAATCCAGGTGTGAAAAACTTGCATCTTTCCCAAAAAGACGCATGGCTGTATTAGAACAAAAGGGTGCTTCTACTAAATACTGAGACAATGGGTCTATTGAATACTTAGGACCATGTGATATTTCAGTCTTTTCTTTTTTAATAAATCTGCACAAAAATGTCAACAATTCTGTTTTTTCTGTCAATATGGGGTGCTGTGTGCACAGTATAATGAGGAAAAAAACCAAAAAAAAAAAAAAAAAATAACTTAAATGGATTTTTAGACAATATGGCTGCAATATAACAAAAAGAGTGAAAAATTTAAGGGGGTTTGAATATTTTCCGTACCCACTGTATATATATATAATATATATATCATATATATATATATATATATATAATATATATATTAAGTTACATTTAAATTTAGTCATTTAGCAGACACTTCTATCCAAAGCGACTTACAAATGATGAACAAACCCCCCGCAATAAAAACTAAACAAAAGAGCAACAATGATGTAAGGTGCCAAATGACAAGTCCAGCGAGCCTAACGCAGGTAGGCATTAGATGGAATAGAAAAATAGAAAGCTAGTGTTAGTTTTCTTTTTCATAAAAAAAAGATAAATAGATAAAGTAGAATTAAAATAGAATAGAAAGTGGTAGAGTTAGAGGGTCAAATAAAGAAGGAACAGATGTGTTTTTAGTCATTTCCTGAAGATAGGCTTGCTAAGAATCAGATGCTCGGTTGAAAGACTGAGTTGGGCAGGTCTCAACAGGAGGGAAACAGTTAATGAAAATTCTGCTGAAAGTATTTTGTGCCTCTTTAGAGATAGGTCACAATAATTCATCGTTTCACTGCAGAACGCAAGCTTACTAAGGGCACATAGTTTGACGTAATGAATTTAGTAAAGGGGTGCAAGAGCCAAATGCGTGGGCGTTTTGTAGGCAAACATTAATGCCCTTGATTTTATGCCGAGCAGCCATACTGGAGACCAGTTGCAAAATTGATGAACAGAGGTAGTGCCAGATGCAGTTCTTTCGGCACCAGGTAAACATTAATCTTGCAGACCTTAGCATTTGGATTAATGTAGAGGTTTGATAGAAGTGGATGCCAAGACCTACCCAACGAGAACATGTGCAATAGTTCCGCCTCGGATAGAAACAGAGACTTGAACAAGGAAGTTGTGAAGCAGTCTGACAGTAAAGGCCTGATCTTCCTAATGTTGTATAAAGCAATCTGCAGGACCGGGCAGTTTTAGCAAATGTGGTCTGAGAAATTCAGCTTATAATCAATCAAAAGTTTTCTAGCTGTTTTTGGAAGGAATTATGGATTGATGAAGCCCATAACTGGATGGTTAAATTTTGATAAAGTGATGGGTTTGTTGATACCACAAGCAGTTCTGTCTTAGCCAGTTTGAGTTGAAGGTGATGGTCCTTCATCCTGCAAGATATGTCTGTTAGACAAACTGAGATGCGTGCAGCTATCGTCGGATCATCAGGATGTTATGAGAGGTAGAGTTGAGTGTCATCACCATAGCAGTGATATGAAAAGCCATGTTATTTGAATGACAGAACCTTAGGGATGCCATGTCGAACCCCCCCCCCCCCCCCTGGAAGAGAGTGGTCCATAGAACTGAGCTATGAGGAACCCCAGTAGCCTAAGATGTTGCGACTTGGAATTCACCTCTCCCAAGATAACTTGAAGGACCTAGTCTGAAGACGGTAAGACTCAAACCACTGGCGGGCGAGGATTCCTGATGATGCATCTTTCCAGTAGGGTTGACAGGAGATTGGTGCCGTTCACAAGTTATCAAAGCAGAGGAACATCCAGCAATATAATGACTATAGAAGATTGGGAATGCTGCTCTTGCCCCATGTCTTAGGCTCAACAACTGAGAGCAAGCTCGTAGCTCTCGAATAGCCCACTTTGAAGAAGATGCGATGCTGCTCCAAGCAAGGGTTGTTCTGTGTGAGAAAGGCTAAGGCTTGTTTGAACACAACTCGTTCAAGTGTTTTTGCAAAGAAAGGAAGAAGGGAAACCGTTCTGTAGTTCTCTAAAAGAGTTGGGTTAAGAATGGGGCGTATCTTAACCCAATCCTTTCTTATATAGGATTTTAAATTTCTTCCATGTGACTCGGGCTCAGTGACCATAGAAACGTCTAAAAGAATAAAAAAAAAAAAAGCACAATTACAAGACACTCCCCAACACTGCGTCAGAGAATCACACCTGTCACGACGATCTGAACGAGTTCTCTACCTGACGAGGTTTGAAAGACACCCACACCCTCCCATGCAACACCTCTCCACACACCATTCACACTCCGAGACCAACCCCCTCTCCCCAACCTGCCAATTCAGATCAGACGAAAAGAAGCAGCAGTGCGCAGCGTAATACTTCGAAGAAGCAGAAAAGAAAAAGAGAGAGGAGAGAAGCACCAGGCCCAGACTGTGTTACATCAGTCTGTCTGAAATTCTGTGCTGACCAGCTGGCCCCATCTTCACACAGATCTTCAACAGATCACTGGAGTTGTGCGAAGTCCCTTCATGCTTCAAACGCTCTACCATCATCCCCGTCCCAAAGAAACCCAAAAATACTGGACTTAATGACTACAGACCTTGCTGCAACACCCTGTTTTTCTTTTTTGATACTACTGTCATGTGAGGTCATGAAGTCTTTTGCAAAGATGAGTGCTGGCCCACATGAAGGATATCACTTGACCCTGGCTGGATCCTCTTCAGTTGCCTACAGAGCAAAAGGTCTGTGACGATGCAGTAAACATGCCGTGAACTGCATCTATGTCTGCAACATCTAGACCGAAACCAGGGACTTATGCTGAGGCCATCCTCGATTCAGTGGACTCAGCCGCATTTGTGCGCCTTTTAACACCATTCATCCCAAACCTCATCCATGCCCAAACTAATAAGACTCTCCGCCTGCCCACCCCGCCTCTGGTCAGTGACGTCAACAGCCAACCTTCTGACAGACAGCGACAGCAGCACCAGCAGCTAGATGAGGCTCAGCGGACAAAATACCATCCACACCTGTACGATCAGCACTGGAGTCCTCAGGGTTGTGTTCTCTCTCCATGCTCTTTCCCTGTACACCAACGACCTGACATCTAAAGACCCCTCTGCTCAAGCTCCCGAAGTTTGCCCCCCCACAGACATAACCACACTCATCGCCTCATCAGGACGGTGACGAGGTGCGCTTACAGACAGGAGCGTCGAGCACAGCCTGGACTGTCTGGTAGCATCTCAAACAACCTGGCCGGACAACACCCCTAAAAAACTGTGTGGAGATGACCATGGACTTCAGGATAAACCCCCTGCTCTCCCCCCACTCACTATCATGGACAGCATTGTGACTGCAGTGGAGACATTCAGGTTCCTGGGCACCAATATCTCTCAGGACTTGAAGTGGGACACTCACATTGACTCCATTGTTAAAAAGGCCCAGCAGAGGTTGTACTTCCTTCGCCAGCTGAGGAAGTTCAACCTGTCACAGGAGCTGCTGAAACAGTTCTACTCCGCCATTATTGAATCTGTCCTCTGCACTTCAATAACTGTCTGGTTCAGCTCAGCTACCAAATCTGACCTCAGAAGACTTCAGAGGGTAGTCCGGACTGCTGAGCGAATCATTGGTACAACCCTCCCTTCTCTCCAAGAACTGTACTCGTCCAGAGTGAGCAAAAGGGCTGGCAGAATCACTCTGGACCCCTCACATCCAGCACACTCCCTCTTTGAACTGTTGCCATCTGGTCGACGCTACAGAGCTCTGAGCACCAGAACGATCAGACACAGGAACAGTTTCTTCCCTCAGGCCATCCATCTCATGAACACTTGACAATAACTGTGGAACACAACACTATTTATACACTCATACACTTATTTATCTAACACACACACTCAGTCTACATTTCAATTTGCACATAATATACCTGTACATACAACTGTCTATTGTTATATACCTGTACATACAATTGTCGATTTGTATATTTTTATTCCTTAGTTACTTGTTCTATTTTTCTATTTTTTATTATCTGTGTTTTTGTTCTGTCACTGTCATTCTGTTACACTGTGGAGCTTCTGTCATGAAAACAAATTCCTCGTATGTGTAAACATACCTGGCAATAAAAACTCATTCTGATTCTGATCGTTCTTAAGAAGGGGGGTGATAGAGCCTGTTAAAGGTGAGGGAAAACATAGTGTGAAGGGATGTGTTAACGATGGGAGGAGTGCAGGTACAACAGCAGTTATATACACACACACACACACACACACCAACCACACTAAATTCTAACTAAATTCACTTACATTTTCTACATTACAATGCAAAATAAAACAAAAAATTATAAAACAAAAAGACAAATTAGAAATTAAGATAAGGCCAAATCAAAAGTCATTATGGGCCCGCTGGCCCTGATTTGGACATCTCTGGTTTAATTGCTTTGATGTCATCTATTTGCTATCCTGTTGTTTGAAAAGGGGTATCAACAGGAAATACTTCAACAAGAAAAAAAAATTTTTTTAATTATCTTTGTTTATTATTACTTCTGAATAATAATGTGACACTGAAGACTGGAGTAATAGCTGCTGAAAATTCAGCTTTACTGAAAAAGTATAAAATATAATAAATTAGAAACAGTTGTTGGTAAAAAAACTGTAAAAATGTTTCACAATATTTCTGTTTTACTGTATTTTTGATTAAATAAATGCAGCTTTAGTGAGCTTAATACACTTTTAAAAACATTAAAATATATTTTGAATAGTCGTAAATGCAGTAAATATAGAGACAGGGAGAGACAGAGAGAGAGAGAGAGATACAGGTATGACATCACAATCAATGCTACCAGAATTTTAAATTTGTTTGGCATGCTGTTCACTGACCGCATGGCCAACTTTAATGCCCCAGTGGTCACACTTCTCATTTCAATTGCTTCATTTATGCCATTCTTTGGCATGGTGGTACATGTCTAGTTCTAACTGCTGCAAACCTCAGTTTGTCTTTAACAAAGTGATGTGAGATGTGAAAAAATACACAAGGCCATACATATTTTATTCCTTATTTCCGTTTCTACCGGATACACTTTGACCCTCAAGACAATTTGGGCAATTATTCTGACCCATTTCAGTGGATGAATATACAGACCATGATAAAAACACAACAACCTTGGAATATGTGACCCATTTTTTGCTGTCAGCCAATCAAATGCAGAGCTGCAGCACACAAGCATAGCAGCAAAGGAGAAACTGACAGGCAGCCCCTTTATGCTGTGTCACTGTGCATGTTACACCGAGTTTGAGTGGCATATAGATCTGGATTACTGATATGCTCTACTCTCAATTTATTCCCGGAGACATTTAGGGCCATGATATCTCTGGCTGGAGGATGGATGGCTAAATGCTGCCAGTCCTTTGTGCTTTATGATGTGACTAGTGCAAGACAGTTACCCATATTTTTTTGCAGAGCTGCAACCAACTACAGAACCCAGTCACAGTAGACAGTAGGACAAATGACAAGAGCGCAGAAGCTGTTGACTGGCCTCCGTGTGGCCTCCCTTTACACAATCAGTGCATGACCCCTTTCGAATAGACGTTTCAGGAGCCGGTGTCATATGCAGTGAAAACACTTTGCGGGTTGCTCTTCATTTGTCAATGTGTACATTTGCTCTACATGTATCACATGTGTTCAACAGCATCACATAAAGCCTGATTTAATCCATGCAGTTCAGTTTGAATGACGCACACCTTTTGAGGGATGCAAACCTAAACATCTGTTTGCATCAATATTTTATATCAGTGCTTCTTTCATGTACATGTTACCTCGAACAGTATATGAAATATTTACCATGGGTAAAAAGGCTAAAGCAATCACAGGGAGGGATGGGCCACGAGAAAGGACCTGGCATTCATACTATAGCAGGCTGGCTCTCTTAAATTCACAAGTTAAAGGCTCTCAACAGCTATTATGATATACCCTTACATCTCACTGCCCTCATGTCTGACCCCTGTGTCTCCCTTTTTACTTTATTCAGTATAGAAGGACCATAAAAAATTAACATAGTAATGAATATTACATCAATAATGAATACTGTATTTTCTGGGTCTCCTTTTCTGTTTTCTACAGTATGGGAAAAGTCATTTCTTGATTCAATAACAAGAAAGACATAGAAGAAAATTAAATGTGACAAAGTTTTTTTTTTAAATTTGTATCAGAGTTGCATGGAGCTCAGATGGTGTACCTACATGTCCTAATAGCCAGTGAAAAGCCCGGCTGTGTTTCTTGATGTTTATTGTGGATTAGATATAAATTTCAGCCCGCTAAACCAGAAAAGACATTTGAATCAGCAATCCATAATAATTTTCCATAATTGCGTGTATGCAAATAAGAATAGATGTCCTTGTGATCATGTAGAATTTAATGAAAGCATGCCATCTGAGTTGCTTTTCATAATTGCACAAATTGATCTATGTATCAAAACGGGAAGAATCGGGTGAATCAGACAGTTCAGAGCAAATGTGTTTTCAAATATTTCAATATCTGAGAGAGCAGCAGGGAAGAATGAAATGGCAATGTGTTCGGTGAGAAGGTTAAAATGTTTTCTTACCCATTAGAACTGTATTTAATAACCAATGTGGAGTCTGAACTACAGCACATGGCATCAGTTCTTGGAAAATTGCGTTTTTCTGTCAATTAGGGAATGCAGGGTGAAAATGCAACATTGTGCAATTCAGATTTTGGCCTTCTTAAAATGCCAAATGATCAGTAGTATTTCTACAGACATCTAGACAATCAGTTTACATGTGTGTAATAATTACAGATAATTATATAATTAATAATGGGGTCCATAATCGGTGCTGTTAATGCTGGCTTAGTGCGACAGAGCAGTTTTTTTTTGTGGAAGTTTTAGCGGTTTATTAGGCTGTCAAAAGTGGAGAGTTTCACCCATCTTGTGGCATATCTGAAAATGGAAGCAAAACTTTGTGGCTGCATATGATCCCATGTACGTAAAATAATATTATTATATTATATATATATATATATATATAGCCTCTATTGGGTTCTTGCATGACAGGCTAACTGAAAACAGGATAAACACTTGCAGTGCTTAAAGGTAGTCTTTTGCACGATGAAGTTATCCGACTGTCAAAGAGTCACAGGTTATTTACAGTGCAGTGCAGGGCCAATGACTGGAAGTTTATTGCCATCCACTCGGGTTGTATTTCACCATTGTACCTCAAGCCACTGAGCTGACATTGTATGAGACCACTGCAGCCAGAAATTTCCAAGAAGCCTCTGCTCTTGATATGTCTCATTGCAGACCCTTATTGTGAGTAGTAATATAAAGTTGCTTACCAACACTTGGAATTCATCAGCTTAAAACTGATCTACTGTTTCTTTGAAATGTTGAATAGTCAGTAAGTTTCAGTGAGTGTTTTTGGCTTTTCTCGTTATGGTGTGTTATCTTCTAATACACTGAATGGATTTTGCCCATAAATCACATACTGTATAAAACAGCATCTGTGGGCCAAATTTGGTACTAAACAAAAACAGATTTTATGTACTGTACTATACAGAGGACAATAGATATTGTATTATAATTTGTTTGTGGTGCTTGCTCAGGCAAGCCATATCTAGGGACAAGAATATCATAGAAATGTGAGCTTGAGCTCTTCTGAGTTGGGCAGGTGAGTAACCACCTAGCAGCCACACAGTATACCCTAGCAACACTCAGAACAAGTCAGCAACCACTTAGCAATGCACCAAAACCACTCAGAACACATGGCAACTGCACAGCTAACATGCTAAAAGTGCCCTTTCGGTCCAATAGGTGCCCCTGGACTGCAATTTCTACTGAGGGGGAACTTTGTAATCTTCCTGAACACCATAGCAACTGAATTACAACATGTTAAGGATTGTTCAGAACATCCTAGCAACTGCATAACAGCCTTGCAAACTCCCTGAACACTCTAGTAACACCCTAACAGTGAACTAGCAACTATTTATATATATATATATTTATAGCAACTGCATAGCAACATGCTTAAACTACTCAGACAACGACCTAGCAACCATCCATAACACCATAGCAACCGCACCTAAGCACAATGAAGCCACTCAACTCATCTTCAGGAATTTATTAACAATGCAGAACTGCATAGCAACATGCTTAAACCACTTAGAACACTTTAGCAACCGCATGCTTAAACCGTTCAGAAGACCTAGCAACTGCATAGCAACGGCCTTGAAACATCCCCGAACACTCTAGCATACTTATAGTTTTGAATGTGTGAAACCCCTCCTTTTAGCCTATCAGAAAGTATGTTTGGTGATGTAGTACAACTTACCGTTTTAAAAGGACAATTCTAAAGGATCGTAAGAATGAACCAGAATTCATAACTATCTTGTTATCTGCTCAAGTGAGCTCACATTTGACTTACGCGTTCTGCGCAACTGAGATTCTATTTTGGCCACCATAATTCTGTTTTTTAGAATCACCTTTGTCTTGTTGGTGTGCAATCTACCCGCTTTAATACCCGACTCGTCTTGTACTACGCACACATCTTTATCTCTTTGGACTCTGCTGAGACGTCACACTGCTCGCACCAGTGTGAATATGGACACATCGACAGTAACAACCCTCCAATGATATTTACAGAAGCAAAAACAAACTTTTCTCCCTAATATGGATTTTCCTCATCGGAAGCATTTTACAATAATGATGCGAAATCAACACTGCATCGTCCTCACGTGTCCGGGAGAATTGCCTGTGACTATTGGTCTGTTCCTATTGACTTATGATTCCCACGCCGTATCTAGATGACTGATATCCTGTAGGAGAAAAACAGGTGGTTCTTGCTTCACAGTCCCCTCCTATAAACCTAAAAAAATAGCTTTGTGATGACTTATAAGTGGTTAGGCGACTCAAAAGGGATGATAACTTGTTTAGATCAAATATTCGTTTTCGTTGCATTTTCATTGTAAATGGATTCTCTCATACAGTGTCATGCTGCAACTTCCTAAGACACACTACCATCTCAAAGCACTCTCTTATTCAGCAAGGACACATTAAAAAGAATGAAAAGTGACAGTAAAAATTTCTGTTTCTAGAAAGAATCCTGAACAAAATGTATCATGGTTTCCACAAATGTTTAATCGGTGTACAGCGTGTTGTTTGTTTCACATTAATTCCATAGAAATCATATTCTTGAGCGCAAGAACTTCAGCTATGTCCATCAACTGGATTAAAATACTCTCCTTTTTTAAAATGATATCAATAGTTAAATAGTTAGCCGTAATTTATAAATGTAAATAATAGTTTCACAATACATCGTTGTATCTGTAAGATATTGGTCAAATAAAATTGCTTGGGTGTGCATAAAAGACTTTCATAAACGCTACTTTTTTGAATGGGTAGTGCGGAAATTATTGTACGTCCTATATAAAACTAAACGTTGTCATAATTTGTCATAACTTGAATCTTGCATGACCTGTGGAGAACAAAAAGAGTTAGTATCCCAATGGAAAAGCCACTCTTTTCCATAAAATGAATATGTATGAGTCGATCACATGCGGCTGTCACTTTCTAACTTTGGTTGGTTAATAAAAAATGTATATTAGGTCAGACTCAGGATTTGAACCCAGGATCTCGTGCCATAAACAACTTCTTCCCTCTGGATTTTTCTTGGTCATGTCTTATCTCACAAGGACATCCGTTTTAGGGTGACCAGACATCCTGTTTTTCCTGGGACAGTCCCGTATTTCAGCTCTACTTGTAGTGTCCCGAATTATTTTGAAAAAAAAATCATGTTTTGTCCCGTATTTAAAAAATTCTTTACGACTGGGTGATCAGAGCAAGTAGTAGAAGTGTTCTGTCACGCCACACGCGAGAACTAATCAAAGGTAACTAAGCTTGTCGTAGAACAAAATTACCATCCAATCACAATTCGTTATCGATTACCTTGCAGTAAGTGAAGGCGGGACAGGCGGAATCACGCTCAATGCCACACAACAGAAGCGCTCTCTCAGCCGGCCGCCCGCGCGATCCCAGTTCTGCGATCAGTTCTTGCGTCTTCACGTCAACACACGCGTCTCGCGACACACACACACACACGGGAGAAAACATTCGTCAAACCAGAATATGTGTCAGTATATTACGTTCATTCGGTCTTAAAGGGACAGCAGCCTAATAAATCTGCTGTCTGTCTCAGTAATGTTAATCAAACAACAAAATATGTTAAATAAAGTATGCATGTTAAACCTACTGTATTAGAAAAAACAAGTGTATGTTATTTAATTTGTATCTATTGTATTTGCCTTATATTAACAAATATTTTTATATATTACGACATATATATAGTTCCCCCCCCCCACACAAATTGAACCTTGAGGAAATACGGTCAACCTGACATGTGAGCGAAACAATTCCATCCCAGCTGCTATTTTCATTCTAATATGCTTGCAGAGTTCCCAACATGCCCAGCCCTTATATTGGTTCAACCCTTTTTAATCCTATATTTTAACAGCAAACGCGTATCTTTGTCTTGAGGGGACATACAGGCTCATAATTGCCCTATTATTAAATAATGAAACCCTAGACCTCATCATCATCTTCAACCAGCTTGTAACAAGCCTGCTTTTTTTGTATTGATACACATGGGGGGGGGGGGGGGGGGGGGGGGGCGGGGAGGGCGGGGGGGGGGGGGGGGGGGGGGGGGGGGGGGGGGGGGGGGTGGTCGGGGGGGGGGGGGGGGGGGGGGGGGGGGGGGGGGGGGGGGGGGGGGGGGGGGGGGGGGGGGGGGGGGGGGGGGGGGGCGGGGTGGGGGGGGGGGGAGCGGGGTGGGGGGGGGGGGGGGGGGGGGTGGGGGGGTGGTGGCGAGGGAGGGGGGGGGTGGGGGGGGGGGGGTGGCGGGGGGGCGGCGGGGGGGGGGGGGGGGGGGGGGGGGGTGGGAGGGGGGGGGGCGGGGGGGAGGGGGGGGGGGGGGGGGGGGGGGGGGGGGGGGGGGGGGGGGGGGGGGGGGGGGGGGGGGGGGGGGGGGGGGGGGGGGGGGGGGGGGGGGGGGGGGGGGGGGGGGGGGGGGGGGGGGGGGGGGGGGGGGGGGGGGGGGGGGGGGGGGGGGGGGGGGGGGGGGGGGGGGGGGGGGGGGGGGGGGGGGGGGGGGGGGGGGGGGGGGGGGGGGGGGGGGGGGGGGGGGGGGGGGGGGGGCGGGGGGGGGGGGGGGGGGGCGGCGGGGGGGGGGGGGGGGGGGGGGGGGGGGGGGGGGGGGGGGGGGGGGGGGGGGGGGGGGGGGGGGGGGGGGGGGGGGGGGGGGGGGGGGGGTGGGGCGTGGGGGGGGGCGGGGGGGGGGGGGGGGGGGGGGGGGGGGGGGGGGGGGGGGGGGGGGGGGGGGGGGGGTGGGGGTGTCTGAAAAATATGCATGACATCATGCTAGCGTAATTACAGCGTTCTTTGATCCTGTTCAATAATTCTCTGCAGTTCGTGTCAATAATAGATTGAAGGAAGCAGAAGCCCTGTGGAGTGGGTCTGATAGATCTTGATCACACTGGGCCAGTGAGACCCTAAATGAACTCAAACTTCAATATATTCACAGCCCCTGTATTAATCCGCATTGACTCACCCGGAGCCTGTCAGAAACCTTCCCAGCTCAACAGGAAATGTGCGTCTCTCTCTCTCTCTCTCTCTCTTCAACTCCAATCTTTTTTTTTTCTAAGCCACTTGACTTCTAAATAGCAAAATAATTTGAATGACAGTTTCCATGGCAGCCTAGCAATGGAGTGCAGAAATTTATGACAGAGACATGTCGTCATTTAAATCAGTCCACTTCCTACGCAAGTCGATAAGAAGCTCTAGTTCCTATTATTGGAAAATCAGCGATGACTAGGTCTAGTGTTAATTGCTCCATGCTCTGTTTGTCTCTGTATATAAGCTTGTGACAGAGAAAATGGTGTCTGTAACCAATAAAAGACACTTTCTTATCAGGAACGCTGACAAGGGAACCAAGGGAACATAGAAACCAATGGAACATGGAAAATATGACAGTGTCAAAAGACTCAATGCATGTGACCCCTTCATAAATAGCTCATTAACTCCTTCCTTCTAATTCAGGAGGGATATTAAACAACCTATAAGATCATTATCTAGCATACAGTCTATCACTGCACACCAGTCAATGCAAAATACAATTAACAATCTGCGGCACTGAGCAGGAGTCAATTCGGAATCCTATAATAAGCTAAGCAGGGGAAACGCTATTACCCTCCAGGGACCTGTAGGAGGCTCCACAAATAAATTGTGATAATGGTTTATTTCAAGTTTCATCACAGTGTTTTAAACTCTCTCACTTACCTACTTCTCAATCTTGCTCCCATGTGGATCTTATAGTAAAATGGAACAGCTCCCAAGTGATGGGCTTTACAAAATAGGGCTGCGCGACAAATGAACCTAATAGCGGAGAGTGCCGGAGGCACGTTAGCAAAGAATAGGCCACAGTTGATAAGTCATTGAGTGAGAGCCTTATCCATGCATGAGAAATTATGTCAAATATAACATTTATTTCACGGACCCTAGAACAGACCGGCCAACTTCTATTAAATGTCACAGCGTAAATTGTTCGTCACAACATGGTAGAACGGTATTTAAAGAGCATTTAGTTCTGTTCTTGTGAATGGATGACTTAGTTACTGGGAAAAGAGCTGAAAAGTTGACATTTCCATGCTAAACATTTCTCACTCCAGCTTTAAGTGTGCATAATTTCTCTTGTTGCCTTTGCATTGGAATGACATTTGTTCTTTCTGATAAATCTGGCCACTATATGTACTCTTGAGTCACAAGGTGGCGCTCACTGGACCCCTATCAAAGATTTCAGACACCAGAGCTTGATTCAGAAATGTCAGTTAGATGTTAAATAATGCAAAAGCATGTCAACATCGTTCCCAAATGTTTGACTGAACTGCCGAAAAAACACCCAAGCATTGCGTTTGCAGAATAGACTCTCTCCAGGGCCGTGTTTATCAGTCCACAATTGGCCTCATTATGAGAAACATCAAATCTCAGGGCGGACAGGATCACTTTATTATATTCATTAATTCCATAGTACTCTGTGTGCTAGTACTCCCAAGTTTCATTTGTATTTGTGTGTATGTTTGGGATGAAGCCCAGACTTTCTAAGGCTTTTGTTAGTGTGAAAGGCAGTACTGATCCATGGCTTCAGGGCTGGCTGTGAGTGATGTTCTCCCGAACACGGCCGCAAACGTTACTAATAACATAGAGGAATGCGACGACCATGGAAATGACTGTGCCATGCTGATAAGGGCTCCCACTGATGGCATCATAGTAGTCTATGTGAGACTGCAGGATGACTCAGTAGGGTGTGGTGAAGTCGTCATTACCGACTTTCTCACACAAAAACCCCTTCCTGGGAAAAATTCTTCAGAGCCCCCATAAGGAACATAGCATCTTTAAACATTTGATTGCAATGGAGGTATTTATTATTCATTCAGAGTGACACACATGTAGATTTCTTCAGTATAACAAGGAATAATTTATCACAACCTGTGCCTTATTTTCAAAAATGCACCCATAGATACCTATAACACATATTACGCTTACAGCATCTTTATGCATATACTTATTATTTTGCATAATAAGATTTATTATTTAACCTATGCAATAATTATGACTAAATCTGCAGTTTTGACGAGTTTGTAAAAGCCAATGACAGTGAGTCTCAACTGTTTTGAGAATCAGAAAGTGTTTATCGTACAACATTACGAATTGTCCATAAAATCAAATACTTAATATCGTTATGAACTGGCCCAGCAATATTCAAAATGATTAACATGACATGCTGAAAAGGAAGCAGACAATTTTGGTTTCTAAAGGTCTCATGAATTTTGATGGTTTTGTGTACTCGGCTGCCAATAATTCATTGCACAAATCACATTGTTGTTGGCACAAACCATGTTTATCCTAGCTGCAGGTGAACCCGTATTTAATGTAATCTTAGCTTATGGAGTTTTGTGCATGATTTTTGACGATGAGGGATCTCAAGCAACCTGTCCATGTTGGCATCTTCTTAAATTGGCTAGCTTTAACCAAGTAAATGTTGATTTTGTGCCAAAATACTGTTTAAATGGATGCACAGCCTGTGGTATCAAATAATAAATACATAAAATAAAATTAAAATATGGGAAGCACTTTTCCCCTGGCTTTTAAAATCTATGCCTTTTTATTTTGCCATCCTAACTAGGCATGATTACATTTGCATCATTAGCATTGCTTTTCCCTGATGTCTGCAATTGTTTAAGAACAGAACTGTAACCCAACACCTGAGAACCACTAGCTTAAAGGGATAGTTTAAAGTATTATACAAATTAAGAAAGTAAAAGGATAAATTATGCAATGGAAGAAGACGAGCTCATGGCTAAAAATGGCCACTTTTGTTAACTGCTGAGCAAGGGACATTACTGTTTTAGCCTGGATTTCAACACAGCACTCTCACACCTTAATGACTGGTCTAAGTTTGAAACAGCAAGCGTTTGAAGGATCCACATTAACAACAAAACCTGATTATTATTATTTGTATATTTACAGAGGTTCTGGAAGTTATTAATTAATGTCTTGTCCAACCAACTAATTTAGTGGGCTTTTTCTTCCTCCAGTAGCCTACCTGAAGAACAAGAAGTCGTTGTTGTTAATGCACTCTACCTTCCTTAGCCACTGAGTTTAGATTATTGTCTGTGCTCTTCCACTAAAGCAATTTCCTCTGCGTATCTAATTGTTATTACGTCCACTTGGCTTCTCCTGATTTGTCTGAGAGTTATTTATTTATTTTCATTCCAGGGAACCGCAGCAGTTTCCCAATGGGCAACAACCGTGAGATGCGTAACTTGCGGAAAATATGAATTTCTAAGGGCTAAATTAACACAGCTCTCAATTACCCCAATGCTGTTTTATGTTCCCATAAAGAGAAAATTAGAAAATGCCATATGACACAGTAAAAAACAGACAGACTAGATGCAAAAACAACATATTGAAGAGAATAAAACATCCGCTTTCATGCACCGTCATCTTTTCTGTATGGCCATTATGGGTGAGATGCGCATGTTTATTTTTTTAATACATCTGGCCCCATCTAATAACCTGCTTATTGCTCCTCCACTTCATTAAGCTCCAAGAAAAAAAGTCTGGCAGATTTGCTCATTAGATTTCACAATGGTATCCAGGCTTGTGAAGAGAAAGTACTTGTCATCCACAATGCAGTCCCCTCCTCTACCAAAATTGCTTAGCTGTGCATAAAGTCTGTTAAATTCTCACACAACGGTTCACCTACCCTCCCCCAAACGGACTATCCAGCACATGACCACAACCTTGTATGACACATAGTCAGCAGAACTATGTGACCCTGCCTGAACCACAAATCCAGTCATAAGGGTCCATTTTTCTAAATTGAGATTTATACATCTCGAAAGCTGAATAAATAGATTTTCATTGATGTATGGTTTGTTAGGACAGTATTTGGCCGAGATACAACTATTTGAAAATCTGGAATCTGAGGGTGCAAAAAATCTCAATATTGAGAAAATCGCCTTTAAAGTTGTCCAAATGAAGTTCTTAGCAATGCATATTACCAATCAAAAATTACGTTTTTATATATTTACAGTAGGAAATTGACAAAATATCTTCATGGAACATGATCTTTACTTAATATAATGTATTAATGATTTTTGGCATAAAAAAAAAAAAATCTATTATTTTGACCCAATGTATTTTTGGCTATTGCTACAAATATATCCCCACGCACTTTACAAGACTGTGTTGTTTGTTCAGGTCACTATCCATGCCATATAGGTTCTAAGATAAATTCCACTATCAGGTTAAGGTATAGATTCATGCTATTACTCCTTCCAACAGCAGTGGCCCCTTCTCTCCCTCTGTTGACTGATATAGAAGATACTTGAGAACACCATTCAAAACGAATATGAGTTCATCCTTCCCAAAGATGAAATATCATCTTATCTGATAGCTTACCTTTAAATTCCAGCTAAAATATACACGTCAAGGCATGTTCCATACAATTCTTCGAAAATCCAAAATAATTAATGACTATCACCACTTGCAGCCTCCTGTAAGCACTATGTCCCTCTCCACATAATCACGAAAATGTCAGATTATTACTATTTCATGCTACAATTCGCCTGGACTCACATCTCAATACTTCCTAATGAGTCGACCACTTGTGTGCATTATGCACTGTTTTCTGAGGGGGGAAAAAATTATACCAACTCTCATAGAGCTTCCTGCATTTTCCTTCTCCCCTTTTTCACATATAGATTTTTAAGTGACACGGATGAATTTTGGTGCCATCGAAATTATAAGTTCATATAATAAGGCACACAAACAAAATTAGTTGGTCTTTGCAACCAGATATGTTTACAAAACACTAATCTGGTTTGCGCTCCTTCTCCTAACTAAACTGTGTTTCAACGGTTGGCAAACTGCAGCCTCATGCCAGCCTGACCAGCGGAAATGTGCCTCAAATCATCTACTGTCCTCTATCCTATCTATCTATCTATCTATCTATCTATCTATCTATCTATCTCTCTTCTATCTATCTTATTTAATAGTGGCCCTATTTGCATGTTACGGTTTCCAATATTGTTGTTGTTTTGGGAGTCTCCTACAATAGGATTACATAAATGCAGGGTCAAAAAATGCTTTTGTTTTCTCAAAATATTCATTTAATATCACCTCGTTTTCCAACGATTCTCAAACGATTCGTTCGAAGTAATTCTAAGATTCAGTTTTTTTTAAACCCCGCCTTTCCGTGAGCCTGCTCTGCTCTGATTGGTCAAATGGCCTAGTCTGTTGTGATTGGTCTACAGCATACAGCTTTCGGAAACAATATGCCTATTTCAATGGTTCGGTATTTTCTAATAGATATACACATCTATTATTTATCATACTTACAGTTTGTGATTCAGTGGAGCAGCTGGTCCAAATAAACAAGATACTGATCCATCTTTCAACATTATGAACCCATGCTTGAAGCAGCTCGCCAGTAGAATGACGTTTTTTGTGGGCGACAGGTTCAAGTTGGTTAGCGGTCCGAAGCCAATGTATAACATAGCATGCCTTTTATTGCACATGGTTTTTTCTTCCCGCATGACGTGTAGCCGATCACTGAAGCGGATTCTGATTAACTTTTTTTTTTATTGAAAACATCGAGTTTATTACAATGAAAAATAGCCTTTAGCAATGATCAAGAACAAAAAACCTGTTACGAGGGATTTAGAATAATAACAAGGTAAAGAAAGCACGTATCAAGATAAAATAAGAGTAAAATACAATAATAATTATCAAAAACTAAATAATAATAATACAGATAAATTACAGAAAGAAAATAAATATTTTTTTTTACTTTTCTTTTTGACTCAAGTATGAGTTAAGAAAGCTCTTCTAAACATTCTATCTCAGTTCACAAGATGATTCAAAACCTTGTTTAAAATCTGGTATGCTTTAACATGCTTTTTTTGGTTTCTTTTTTGTGTGCATACTGGATGGTGAGTTCATGCTCAGTTCAGATGGACAAACTATTTGGGGAAAGTCTCTTCAGGGAGCCTGGCATCTTAGTGGTGCTTATCGTCACGTGAATGAATATGCGGCAACTCGAAAGGGGAACATCGCCGCTACACACCACGACACTCGGAGCCGGTCCACTGGTGACGCTTGTCACAAGTCAAGTCACAGGAGTTGTTTACTAGGCAGTGCAGTACTTGTGTCTGTACCTCCTTTACGCATACTCAGTGACAGGTGTCTTCTCAGGGTGTACATGTTGCTCCCGCGTTGTGTTGCGTGATAGCATATCCTAGAAGCTTCCTGTGTGTGTGTGGTGTCATGCGGTGTGCGGAGGGGGTTCTACGGCAGGGGGGCATACCATGGGGGGGGGGGGCGGGGGGGGCCCACGCGGGGTCAACTACCTTCGTGTGGAAAACTATGATCAAAAAAATGACAATGAGAACCAAAATCTCACACAAACAGTGAAAAGACCCCTGTCGGGGCGGAGACCAGGCGGGCCATTTATGAACTTCTCGTGCTGGACAACGAAGTGGAGGTCGAAACTGGGGGCAGGGAAAAAACGAAAACCAACAAAAATATTGTGGTGTAATCATGGCCGCTACCCAACGGTGTTTTTCAAACCGAATTAATCTGGTTTACAAAGAACGACTAGGATGGCCTCAAATGTTTTTCAAGGCCAGCATACATGACTGAAAAATATTACTACACACACGAGAAATCGGACTGCTCTTGGAAAGGTCTGTATCAATAATGCATAATCGTGTAAGTGGCACCAGGCAGGTTGGGTACTGGTAAATAAACGTTAGTGTGCGAAATGTATTAAATCTGCAGGAATCTGTTGTCGGCGAGTTACGACGACTGGTTCAGACGGTTCAGGCGGCCTGCTTCTAGGTTGGGAGCAATAACCGTGTGATTGATCGGGCACTTCCAGCTTTACACTTTTGGCAGATCGGTTACTTCAAAACGCTACACTACACACCGGCATGCAAGGCATATGGAAATGGCGTAATTTAAAAATAATTCTTATGTATTTGTCTTTCTTCTTTATACAGTAACATAGGGGGGCTTATTATGAAAGTTTGTGAACAAGTAAACACATTTAGCCTACTGTTGCATTGCCAATGAAACTAACAGGACACAGTAACTGAGGCGTAACTGAATTGAAACTTGATAGTAAGTAGCGAGAGAAAATGAAAGAATATGGCAGCGCACATTTCCATCCATTTTAACAATTGAGACCACATCTGGGTAACCTTTATAATCTCTGATATCCAGGTTTTTTCAAGTGTAGAGTCTCCACGGTCGACGCTAAGCAGCTGAACTTCACTCGAGTTCTCGAGCCACTCCCAAACACACCTGATAACACCGAGCGACTCGATCCGCCATCAGCCTCCACATTCAACTCACGGGGAAAACCGAAACTCCTCCTAAACACTTCGCCAACTCTTACATTTAGCATTCAGACGGGCTCTTTTAGTCCGGTTTTAGTGGATTATATCTTTTGGCTTTTGTTTAGCCGCTGGGAGGGATTATAACACGCGAAAAAACTTTACCACATCTTTTTAAAAGTCTCATCCCTCCATTTTGAGTCTGACAGGAATTTCAACAGTTTGGTGAGTATGTTTAGCTTTTTTCTGGGTACTTTAAATGCCATTATTTTCATTATTAACAAATATAAAAGTGAATTTGCCTCATAATTGGTTCTATTTACGTCTATATTGTGAATGCACGAACGACAGAAAGGCGCAGTTTGTGTTTGTGGCTAACGTTACATTGTTAGCTCGTTTCGCAACTTCTTGGAATGTTTGGGATATTTCTGTCTCTGTCGTTTCATTTGACACTAAATAAACACCAGTTTGTTTCTTGTAGACGTCTTGTTAGTCATCTTTTGACGAATTTAGAAGCCTCGTGAAAGGACAAAAGAGTTGACGACTACTTAAGGGTATTAAACAGAAACTATCCTGAAAACTTTGGTGGGGAATGCTAGTTAGCCGTTAGCTGCTCGTCTGGTATCAGGACAAATGTGTCGGGAGTTTTTATTCTTAAGGGCGTGTTTTTTTTTAAATCAAAACAAACCACGTTAATGTTATAGTATGTGTTGTTGTGGATGTTTTAATTTTTTGAAGTCGACTAGGATAATAGTTTAAGGCATTTGAGAGACTAAAATCCATTCGAGGAGTTTAGGGCTCTGCCTACACCACAAACTATGGATGAGGCCCTGTGAGCTCTGCCCTTAGTACTAGTGTATACAGGATGCACACAGTTACTGAAATAACAATGTGTTGTCTATCTAAAATAGCAATACAGATAATAATATTTCTCTCTTTAACGTTACCTGTTAATATGTAAGAGATAATGTACAGTCAGCTCGTCATTATTGCTTAATAAACCCTCATTGGCTTTATTTTGTGATAACTGGCTGTACAATATCCCGTTTTACAAGTGATTTATCATACATTTTATTATATATTTATCAGCTATTTCACGGCTACCAAATACATTACGTGGTCTAGATTCGATTTGTAACGTTAATTGTTTTGTTAAATAACCTGTATAGAGAAATGTGAAGCTGACGTCACACAGCGTTGAGTTGTGGGAAACTGCTTTGTCTATCCGCCATACTGGTAGGATCGCGCTGCCTTTCCGCTATTGAGTTTAGGGCAGCAGTTTGATTTTCTGTCGTGATTGTGAAAAATGTCACCATTGTATGTCATTCATGCTGCATCGAGAATTGCAATAGTAACTCGGATCATCGTTCTGAGCGAAAACTGGAAAATGTAATGTTTTTTTCGCCTTTTCTATGTGTAAAAACACCAAGGGAAGCAGGTCATGGAGATGACGAGAAGACGCCGGATAGTAAATCACTCAATAAAATAATCACATTGATGGGTGTTTTTGAAAGTTTTG
The DNA here is from genome assembly GCA_018155175.1 of Sinocyclocheilus anophthalmus. NCBI lineage: Eukaryota > Metazoa > Chordata > Actinopteri > Cypriniformes > Cyprinidae > Sinocyclocheilus > Sinocyclocheilus anophthalmus. The sequence goes on from JADLZN010010586.1 coordinate 476,754, forward strand.
ATTTTGTTTGGCTTAATTAACGTTTCCTTTGTGAGTATGACTCTCACTTTGCTTGTGTATTAGCAGAACTTGAACAGAGACATTATACAACGCTCAACACGAATAACGCTTAATGTACCAAGACAATGATAAAGACAAAATTGTAAAGCACACTTTGTGCAGATATGCATATGAGCCCAAAATGTGACCAAAATGTGTTTATTTACACGTTAAGCATTTTCCTCTTATATAGAGGGCAAGTCGTGGCCTAATGGTTAGAGAGTCTGACTTGTAACTGAAAGGTTGCGAGTCTCGGTACTGGCAGGGATTGTAGATGGGGGGGGGGGAATTTGTGACAGGACAAAAGTGAATGACCAGCACTGTCTTCCACCCTCAATACCACGACTGAGGTGAGACCCTTAGACCCCCAACTGCTCCCCGGACGCCGCAGCAAAAATGGCTGCCCACTGTCCGGGTGTGTGTTCACTACTTACTGCTGTGTGCGCGCACTTGGATGGGTTAAAGGGGTCATATGATGTTGCTAAAAATAACATTATTTTGTGTATTTGGTGTATTGAAATGTGTTTATGCGGTTTAAGGTATAAAAAAACGCATTATTTTCCACATACTGTACATTATTGTTTTTCCTCTATGCCCCGCCTTTCTAAAACGTGTTGATTTTTACAAAGCTCATTGTTCTGAAAAGCGAGGTGTGCTTTGATTGGTCAGCTATCCAGTGCGTTGTGATTGGGCGAATACCTCAAGCGTGTGATGGAAATGTTAAGCCCCTGACATATTGTGCATGCTTGTACCAGACCGGAGTAGTGACAGGACAAACAGAAAACCCATTATAAATGAGGTATTTGTTGCATCCAGTGGGGACATTGGATTATAATGACTTATACTGTCTTTTTACACTTTGCGTTGCTTTGTGCCGCGTAAACATAAAACCATGTTTGCTTTTGTGATCGGAGAAATGACAAATAAGCGCTACTTTACACTGCCCAAAACTCACGTTTGAATCGTCCGTGGCAAATCCTTTAAATATAAAAAAACGTACTTACAGTCTGTGAGTCAGAACAGCCGGCATTGTAGTCTACTCTACCAGGATCAGGAAATAGTCCTCCATAAAATGCGCTGGACACAAATATTTGGGTTGAACTGTTCTGGAACAGTGTGGTAAATACAACTTAACACTGATTTCTTGTCGTGTCCTCTTTTGGAAGACCAAAACAAAGTAGTTTCGCTTTCACAACGTGAAACGCTTCACCACGGTGGGCTTGGAGTGGCACCGCGGAGGCCTAGACCCGTTGAGCGGTGGCGGGCGGGCTTGCAGCAACCACATGTGACGACCCCGGGTTGGACTCCGCTTTGTCCACGGTGAAAGCCTATCTGGCGATCCACAGCGCGAAGTTGATGTATTTCCTCAGCGACCAGCATGAATCAGCTCCGGGCATGACGAAGCGGATATTGTCCTCTTTTGGAAGGCCAAACAAAGTAGTTTCGCTTTCACAACGAAACACACAGCGTATTCACAACATGGCGGCAGCAACAACAATACTACAGCGAGAATAAGTTACGCCTTTCTTTGCGTGAACATTTGGGCGGCATTATGCAAATCTTCCCACTTCGTGACGTGGGGGCATGTTAGGACGAGGCGTTTTAGGTAGGTGTGGTTGACTCTTAACTTTTTTTTATAAAGAATATCTCCTTGGATTTGAGACTTTAGTCTTTGCAACTTTACAAATCTTCTTTATGCACCAAGAGCTTGTAACACTCCAAAGAGAAAGGAAAATTGAAATCGCATCATATGACCCCTTTAAATGCAGAGCACAATTTCCGAGTATGGGCCACTGTTCTTGGCTACATGTCACGCCACTTTAAAGAAAACACTTAATGCACTGAGATAGTGATATTAAAAGACCACATTCTTTGTACTATTTACTAAAAAAAACATACTATGTGCAGGAAAACAAATGACCCCAAAATATAAACTTTTAACATAACTGCCTGTTCAATGCATAAGCCATGTTAAGCATTTTGTTTTTATGGTTTTCTAAAGGGAGGAAAACACTTAACGTGCAATTAAATGCGTTGGGTTCATATTCTGGGCTTATCTTCACATTCTCTATATTGTCTCAGATTTTGCAAAGGCAAACGCTCTTTACAATGTATAAATCAATCGATAACTGAGATGCAAGATGGCACCAGTTGCGTTTGCGTGAAACAAGAGTGAGCTATTGCGCCGACATGAAAGTAGCACCGGTTTCTATTGCCCGGATGACTTGATTCTGATTAGTTGGGTTGTGTCCTAAATCCCCTATTCTTTTTAAATGGGGCAATATTCGAGGGGACAGCCATTTGTAGTGGTGTCTGAAACAAGAGTGGATGTTATCGAGTGCACTCATTCAGTGCCATAATGCACCGCAACTAAGAGTGTAGAACCGATTTACACTCAATGGCTAGGGAATACCCATATTGCACTGTACGACCTGCAACTGAATCATCCATCCATCTGATTTTGAACACAGCCATAGTTGCGCCATCCACTGTTGTCCATGGCAGTGCCTTGTAAATCTCGAGTTGGTGGAGGTTTCTTTGCAGAATCATGTATAATATAGTTTCTCACCAGGATTTCCAATGGTAAACATGATTGTTTAAAAAATAAATTGAAATAATCTGGGTTGATGGGTTCAACAAAAGTTTGTCTTTAATAGGGATGGGTACCGAGAACCGGTATTTTTTTTGGACTGGTACGTAATTGGGTCAATACCGGAATACTGATAAGCTCCAGCAGGGTTTCCGCGGGTCTTAAAGTCTTAAAAAGTCTTAAATTTAGTTGTATCAAATTTAAGGCCTTAAAAGTCTTAAATTGTACAAGAAAGTCTTAATTATGATTTCAAGAGGTCTTAAATTTGGGGACGGAAAGACCAGAATTGCGATATGGCTGAATGTGACGATTAAACTTCAAAAGGCTATGATTTAATTAAATAAACACGAGCGCTGCACGTTCAAAGTCCAGTGCTGCGCTGCTTTGTGTTCTGCCAATACCGGGAAACAGTTATATTTCTACCAAACACTCCACCTGCTGTCAGAATGAATGAGCATTTTCAATAAAACTGATGTTTTGTTCAGGAATCAGACAAATGCAAAAATTGACCCATGTTTTTACCCTACAAACACACAGAGCTGTAAATGTGAACTGGTGGAACGACAAGAAGGACAAGCATTTAAAAAATCTAACTAGGGAATAGGGGGGTCGAATGAATGGTCAGCGATAATATAGGAATTGTTGTTTTAACGACGTGTGATTTGATATTATCGAGTATATCGCGAAAAGCAAACAAAACACCTACAGAGTGCGCGCTTACATTAGATGAAGTCTAGCAGTGTTAGGAGGTAGTGAGAGCATTAGAGTGCGTTTTTAACTGAATGAATAGTCTATTAAAATGCGTTAGATTATCACAATTAACGATTATGGGGCAGAAAATTATATATAGTACTGTCGCAATCATAAGCGAACTTATCGTGCAGTAGTCCATGACTCTAATTTTTGGTGAGCATATATCACCATTATATTTACTTAGAAATATGTCACAGTGTTTTGCATTACTTGCAGCTTCTCGTACATAACGTGGTGTTGTCATGAGGTGCTAGTTCAAATTTAAAAAATGCCTCTACAAAAAAAAAAAGTTTCATCTGCAGATATGATCTTGTTTAGGGATCTGTGCCTTTGTGCATATGGACATCTGACAGCTAAGTAGTGATTTTGTTTTTCAGCAATAGTGTGCACCCTTAGTTTACAGAGAAAAGAAGGTCAGGGAAAAAATCTGTAGATGGAAAAATCTACATACAAGTTCTTTGTGCATTTTTCTTATTTTGTACTTGTTACTGTGCACTTTTTGTTAGAAAATGTTTATTTACTATTTATTCAGGTTTTTTAAGGTTTCTAATATTTTGATACTTAATTTCCATGATCTAAATATTCTAAAAAGAGAGTTTGTTGTCATTTCAATAAATTTGGAAGTGTGTAGGCCTTCTTGCATTATTATGCTGTTACATTATGATTATATGGTCAGTGGCATAAAATGGTCTTTAAAATGACAATAATATCGCAATTATTTCAGGGGCACTATATCGCAGAACAAAAAGTATCGTGACGGGCTATATTTAATACTTTCTATAGTTATAGCACACGAAAAGGGCGTTTTTCTCTCCCAAAAGTCAGTAGGGGTGCAACGGTTCGACTTACTCACGGTTCGGTTTGTATCGCGGTTTTAGGGTCACGGTTTTGGTATGGTTCGGTATGTGCTATGTTTATGCAAAAACTATACTGTCAAATGAAAATAAGAGTAATCTATCTAACTACAAGCAACAGCACAAATACAATAGAGTAAAGATAAAAATATATATATATTTTTTTGGTAGGTCTAACATTAGTTTTCAGGTACAGAAATTGAATAAAGTAATGAAATGTAAAACAGCTTTGCATATTTGACTGTATAAGTTAAAGATTAATCTTTTATTAAAGTTACAAAAGCCATTCAATCAAGAGCAGTGAGGTGATTGCATTGTTGTTGCTGTTTGATTATATAGAAAGGGCTGTCTTTAAGAGAACACTGATAACCGTACGTTCAGACGGCTATGTGCTATAGGATATTATTCAGAACGGGCATTCACAAGTTTGTTGGAATTTGTCCATCTAAACAGTACTTCAGAGAAAGCTTAATATTTGTGCGTGTTCTGAGGCGCGGGTTTGCGCGCACATGCAAATCTTCTCACTGCGTGCACGAGCTCGCGTCCTCTGGCTCTTAAATGTTTAAACTGGCAAAGCTTAAACGAGTTTAGCTTAGGTCTCACCTGTGCGCGTGTGCTATCAGCACCCGGGTGATGACGGAATAAATGCTCAAAAATGGAGGCAAAAATGGTTTGTCCAAGGTTTTTTTTTCTCGTTTTTCATCGCTGTTGTTATAATGTATTGGGAAGCCAGAATGTGCATCCATCAACATAAACATACATTAGCCGAACCTGTTTGTTTTACGTGTTATTTATAGCAAACCATATTACAGATGCGTTGTCAGATTTACATTGAACCGTGGTCCTAGCGTGTGCCGAACCGTGTTTGGAGAACCGTACGGTTAGATTTTTTTTTTCCGCGAACCGTTCCACCCCTAAAAGTCAGCATGATTACAAATGTGATAATGATTTTATACAACAGTTCAATAAACAAGAAGTTAATATTAAGAGACTTGCGTTTTAGACACCATATTTCCTGTTTTTACTCTATTTCTACAACAAAAATCATTCCAAACACAGCCACAGCGCTGTATTTCTCCAACAAAAATAATTCCAAACAAGGCAACAGCACTGTTTTGTGTCTCTGAGCAACACGATTGTGTTTTGTTCCTGAATGAATCAACCGTTTAAATGATTCGGTTCAATCGCAATGACTCACTTAACAGTGATTTGCTGCCACCTACTGGTGGTTTTAATTTCACATTTAAGGTACCTTTTCGTTTTTAAAATAATTTCAAATATCAGTTTTCAATGTGTTATGTTTAAAATATCAAAACATTATTTATGCATTTGTAACTGCAGGTTAAATGCATAAATGTCCTGCATTAAACAGTGTGTAAATACATCTAAATGCAGCTTCTGTGTTTCCTCTGCCCCCCAGTGCAAAGATGAATTTTGTTGATACTGATTTAATTTGCTTGGTAACATCTCAAATGCAAGAATTTGACTCAAAAGAGGGTGCACACTTTTAGAAAAAATGGCTAAAAGGTAAAAATTCCCATAAAACTTGTTGGAAATTATAAATTTCTATCACTGCTGTGAACTGACCAAACAGAATATGAAGAATATCAAAAAATTCAGGAGTCAGCTGCCAGTGTTAATTGCATTGACAAATAATTTGTCATAATTTTCGTCAACGACATTTTTTTCACCGACGACAACGAGACGATAACGAAATAAAACTCTTTTTGAATGACAAAAACTTTGACGTAAATCTATTGACATTTTCGTGAACTAATAAAAATTAGACGCAAATGTTAGGGAGGAGCGATTTGGGAAGAGATTCATTCAGAACGAAACTGCTGCGCGTGGTTCGGAGTTTAGATGCGTACATATGAACCGGCGGGACTTAAGCTAACATACACTTGCTGCACGTCGCATAAAAAGTAAAAAAAATGTCAATATGTGGGAGTAAGAGAAGAGCGGACATATGGATAAATCTGACGACGCGAGAGAACTCAGTTCGGTCCGGTTTTCTGAGCGCAAACACTGAAGCATACACACACAGAGAGCGCGTCGCATGAACGGAGAATTTATACACAAAATTATGTCGAATTGTCGTTGAAGAGTATGAGTATTCACGTAAACACAGGTGATTACGTCTTAAGTGAACGTAAACAGCAGGAAGAGCGTGTATCAGTACATTGCATCCATTGGAGCTGTGCATTTGGTTTTAAAGGGACAGCAGCCTAATTTAGTTGCTATTGTCCGAGTTATTGATATTAATCAAGCAACAAAAGAAAGAAAATCACTCACTGCTCTTAACTGAAAAACTTTAGTAGCCCTAAACATTAATCTAAATTTATTTATAGAAATAAAAATGTCTGCTTGAAATAATGAAGAATATGGTAAACAAGTTGCTATAAATAATGCATAATTAGCATATATAACCATTGGTATTTCATAAAAAAGAAGACCATGTTCTTGTTCTTAATGAGAAGTGGTTGATTTAATTTTAACAAAGGATGTTGTGTGTCACCGCAGTTAACTCGGGTCTAGGGCTGCACTATTAATCGAATGCGATTGTCATGCGCATTTTGTTAGTAATGCCGGTTCTATAATCAGCAGGAAATCATCATCGTGTGCTTTCAGATGGAGCAGAATTTACAACACATAGCCGTAGTTCACTGACAAGAAACGCAAAAAAATCACAGACGATTTTATTGCACGATTATGAAATCGTTCGCGATAATGACAGCTGTTTGCATAGCTTTTCAGTGAACTATGGCTCTGTGTAGTAAATGCTGCTCTATTTGAAAGCATGTGAAAATACCACATTTGATAAATTTTTTTTACTCCAAACTCACTTCATAATATCAGTCGAGTGTTTGAAATAAATCCTCCTGTGAGATGATGTTACACAGAATAAGGCATGCAACATATTTCATAATATTTAAGCAGTGATAAAGGCATTGCATTATAAAAATACTTTATTTTAATGAAAATTATAAAAATAAGAACTCCGATAAACCGTATATTGCCATAGTCGTGTGTTTATTAGTCACGTTGAATCAATGAAAGCAGTTGAATCTTCTGTTTATTCAGCTGCCGAGATAGGCATTTTCTGGTTTTTTCTGTGGGGGAAAAGGGGGGGGGGGGGGGGGGGCGTATTTGGATAGTTTAAGCGATGGAGGCGCCTCTGGCCTAGATGGAGTTTACTGCTGATTCACAGAACCGTTGCTTAACTGAAAAGATACGCATGACAATCGCAGCTTCTGTCGAATCGGGATTTTGATTCCATTTCGATTTATTGTGAAAGCCCTACGGTGTCTATCATGATATAACCTTTATATCAAACCTATATAATGAGTTTGGAGAATTTAGAGAAATGCTTAATAAATGCACTGTAACTAAACCCATTAGATTTTAGCCGACTAAATTTACTGCAGATTTAGTCGACAAACTAAATACAATTCAGATGACTAAAATATGACTAAAACTAAATGGCATTTTAGTCAAAAGACTAAGACTAAAACTAAATCAAAATTTGTTGTCAAAATGAATATGGTCAGCTGTCAGCACAATTAGAGATAAGATATCAGCACAATAACACATTCAGCAAAATATTGTCTAATTGTCGTTATCGATAAAATCCCTGTAAATTATCGAGATATAATTTTTTGTCAATATCGCACACCCCTAATTTGTTATTTAATTTATATAATAATTTATTGATAATAATTGTTTAAATTAATATAATAATACTTTTGACTCATCCATTTTCTTAAAAATGGTTTAAAGGCTGAAATATAACGCTTATCATTTTATAAAACTTTTTATTTTTGTGAAAACTTGTATCTGTAAGTTATGCTTTTTACAGTAATTTTTCCAGTTTAATATGGTACTATAGACATTGCCCTACCCGCTCATATGGTATTAATTTTATTTGTGCAGGTCTTAAGGTCTTAAATTTGAGAAAAATTTCCTGCAGAAACCCTGTCCAGGACAAACGATACTGTTATCGATACTTGCATTGGTTATCCCGTATACTTCAATGTTACGAAGATTAGAAGCATGGTGCTGTTCATTTCCTTACTGAATGATGTTGTTTACGATGGTGTTCTGCTCAAACGTGGTGTGATATCCATGTACATGTGTGACACAAACTAGGCGACACCAGTGTCTGATGCAGTATATGCAGTAGTGTAATGGTAAACAAAGGAGGCAACACTAGTAATATAATGAAACATTTACTAACAAAATACAACATCGACCTCAAGCAATGCGTTATGTCTCGTGGCTCCAGCTCCAACTGCAACTCGCTAGACACATTCACATCAAATGTTAATTCAACGGTAGAGTTACACTCACGAGACACTACACTTCTTCGCAATCACAAAAGTACATTATTTCCACGTGCTTTGAATCCTTGCTGGTTAAACGTTTAATTTGCGTGCTGTTCTAACATGTGCTTATTCAGGACGCATACACCCGAAGCATCCGTGCACTAAAAGGCCGGTCAAACAGCACCTGATTACATGGTTATCTTAGTTATCGTCTGATTGTGCTAATACAGTCAAAAACACACAAAATTTACATATAAACAGTTAATTATGTCTAAAGTGAAAGTAAACCGTTGAGAAAAAACAGATGCGTGCAGCTCTTAAAGCAGCAATACTAAACACTGTTTTTTTTTTTTGGGTGAACTATTCTGTTAATGTTAATAAAATAAAACATTAAGAGACAAATAACTCACTGCTCTTGACTGAAGAACTTGAAGAACTTGAAGTTGCTTAAGTTCAGCAGTAATAAAATAACTTTTTCAATTTTTCAACAGCTTTTCACTTCATATTTTTTTGCACCAAATAGTATCGATAACAGTATCGATAAGTACCAGTATCGGTATCGATAAAATGAAAACGATACCCATCTCTAGTCTTTAATAGTTTTTTTTTACTTTAACAGTTTGTAAGTTATTGTTAATCAATTTCCTGATTGAGAAATAGAATGGGATATTTACCGCCGGAATCCTATTCTTACTGTTTTGTTTGTTTTGATGGTAATCAACTAAATAGCAACATTTTCCACCCAATGAGCATGTATATATGGAAATTACTCATTCATTTATCTTCATTTTTTTATGTAGTTTTTTTTTTTTATTATTATAAAAATGCTATGCATTTAGTTTGTTTGGGCCAAAGTTGAATGTCCTAACTTTTTGTAGGACACGTTTGAATTCAAAGGTTTTATTCCAAGTATGTTGGTCATGCAACACTGACCTCGCCCACTTTGTCTGCATTCCCTGACCTATATAGCAAACAATGTCCATTTAGTCTGGCTGTCTAGTGCAGACAGACCCCTGCAACAACAGCAGAGCCCTCAGGGTAGGCTGATTATCCCTGTCCTTCAGTGCAAGATTGCTGATCAATACAACTGCGGTCACTGTTTGAATGGAAAATAGCAGAATTGGCAACAGAGCTACTCAGATGGCATAAGTGTGGGTTAGTTTTGGTTAGCAGTGTGGATTGTTTACATCGTAAGTGAATGTGTAAACTTAACATGAATCTGTCATGTGACATTTCATTTGATAAAAGACATAGCCCGCTTATTTGTCTCTGTCTCACCACCCCTCTTAATCCATTGATTGCTTTTTCTCTCCTCAGAATGATGACAAGCATTAATACAGCAAACATCAACTTCAAATGGGATCCCAAGAGCCTGGAGATCCGCACACTGGCTGTGGAAAGACTGCTGGAGCCCTTGGTTGCCCAGGTCAGGCTACTTTTCCTATATTCATCCTCAGTTGTTGTATTAATCACCAAAGGTTGCTGTTTTCCTTAAATCTTTCTTGCACCATTTGCAGGTTACCACACTTGTGAACTCTAGCAACAAAGGACCATCCAACAAGAAGAAGGGACGCTCCAAGAAGGCTCATGTTCTAGCAGCCTCCGTGGAGACAGCCACCCAGAACTTCCTGGAGAAAGGCGAGAAGATTGCTAAAGAGAGCCAGTTCTTAAAGGACGAGTTGACCGCAGCAGTGGAGGATGTCCGCAAGCAAGGTATGCAAAAAAGAAGTGTGTTAACTAGGGCTGGGTTGACAATATTGATTAAGTTTGATGAACTGATATCAGTTCTTAAATTCCAAGAATAGTTTTTTAGTCTATGCTGTTTTCTGTGTGAACAAAACTTCATTAAACATTACTTTAATTTGCTGTCTATCCAATAATCATCTTTTTTGAAGTACTACTAGTTATAGCTTGAAATAAACATGAATGAACGTCAGAAAGCATGTTCAAAGTAATGGTACAACATACTGAAATGTATCATGTCTCATTTAATCTCTCAATCAGTGTTTCAGCCATGGGAAACAGCTTGTATAATAGCATAAAACATAATGTTACATTTACCCTAAGAAAGCCATTCAATGTCCATAGCTCATTAGTTAGCTAGAACAAATTACTCTATATAGGAGCATTTTACTAAATATATGCAATATATCTGATATTTATTATATTTTTGTTGTTTTGATGCTAACCTTTTAGCGATGTGTTCGTTACAGAGTGTGTTAGTGTATGACTTATGCCAGTGGTTCTTAATCCTGGTCCTGGGGACTCCCTGCTCTGCACGTTTTGTATATCTCCCTTATCTGACACACTCAGTTCAGTTCATGGAGGTCTCTCCTAATGAGCAGATGATTTCAATCAGGTGTGTTAAATAAGGAGACATGCAAAATGTGCATAGATATAAAGTGATACAAAAATATGTGCAATTTCAATCTTTTTATGCAACTCAGTTTTGAGGTTTTTTTTTGCTTATTGCTTACCTTGTGTAATTCAGTTTTTTTTTTTTTTTTTTTTTACACACACAGTTGAGTGTTGTTCATTGTTTCTCACTATTACAAGTTGAGAGACTGTTGACATGTACTGTACCCTGATATTTGTCCAAACAAATAAATATAAAATTAAGAGTTTTTAAATCGGAGACAAATCAATTTGTCAAATTTGACAATACACAGCCCTGGTGTTACCTCTACGATAAGTTCAAAAGTGTCTGCAGCCATTGAAACTATTATAAGAAACGGATGAATATCCTAATTCAAGCAACGGCTTTAATCGGTGGTTTAATTTCCTGTTTTCATTATCTGTCTGTGCTTATCTGCATGTGCGATAGATTTTTTGAATTAAGAGAGCTTGGCTTGTGCTGTCAGAGTTGCTGCTATCGTGCATTGGAGTGTGTACTTCTCCCCAAGACTGTATATCCCCTCACTCAATCTCATGTTGTTCGTTCTCATTACGGAACATCACTAGTGTCTCTGCCATGCCTCCTTATGGAAAGAGGATGGAGAAGAGAGGTTAATAGAAGGGTTTAACCCTGTCAAATTGCACAACTCCTCATTTCTCCGTGCCTTGTTTGCCATGCATTTTTTATTAAAATCCTGCTGATATCGATATGCGATCACTGCGACACTCTAGTTAACGTACATTTTCGATTGACTCATTTAAATAAGATGCAATAGCCTCATCATATCAGCATGCGTTTAGAGGCCTTCAGTTTATGTTGTAAATTTGCATGGCATTTTTGACATTGATTGCTAACTAATCCTAGTTATATGGCTATGCTACCTGTGCTAAGGAGGGATTGTCACATTCTGTAACAAACAGCTTGCTTTGACTTGCTGTGCTGATCCATCAATATATTTTTATTTATGTTCGGTTGACAAGAATGAGAAAACAAGCGCAAAACAACTTGCATATGTACATGGAGTCTGCCAGTTGTCAAAGGTGATGTCAGATGTGGAGAATGCGACACTTTACTTATGCAAGACTTCAGGCCAAGTCTGTTGGCTTGTGCCTTAAATAACCTGTAGCCATAAATTTATCACCATATATTGTCATTCGAAGTGAGTGGCTGACTGGAACTTCATGGGTCAGAATGCCCCCTTTTTCTAGAATTATTGTGGCATTTCGCACTTCTGAGATGCGGAGTGCAGGCTCAACCTTCTTATCACTTGTTGGAATAACATCTTTGTCAGTTTCAGACTCTGGACACTCCGTGTTTATTGGCTTAGTTTGGGCTGTAAAATCTGTCAAGCGCTGGCCAGCATGCTGCTGTGATGCCGAGGAATGTCACATTAGTTTTGCTGTGCTGTCATTGGCTGCGGAATCCAGACGCTGTTGCTCGCTGGTGCCGGAGACTGTCAGCTATGCAGTTTTGCTTGACCATGCGTAGTTTGACTGATAATGCCACCATTGAGTGGGGTTAAAGCTTCCATAGATTGAAAAGAGATCCCGGTACCCAGCTGTGGCTTACCAGCTGTTCTGCTAGCCGGGCAAATGTAATCGTTGGGTAATGCATGTTAGAAACTACCGAATCCTTGAACGATTTTCTCCCTAACAGCTCCAGAATAACATTAGCATGTCTCCTGGGTGGGAAGTGTGTTATTTACCGTAGAAACTGATTTTGATTGCTTCACACCTTTCAACTGGACGGATGAAGGATGCTGGGTATGATAATGCCATCTGCCTTCCCTCCAAGGTATCTGGATGCTCATTGTGCCTTCAGACATCTGCTTTTAACATTTCATCACAAGCCTCTGTGGTCCTCTTGTGAGCGCTACCTTAGAAGTGATAGATGTGAGTTTATTATGGGTGCACTGATTACTATCAGGCCCGTGAAAATAGTCTTATTGATTGCACCCTCAGGAGGGAATGACAGTCCCAGAGTCCTTAGTTCTTTTTGTGTGGTTTATGGTGGGGTGAATTTCTTTTTATGTGATGGATAAAAATAGGAAGGTTTTTAGAGATACCATTCAGTATGTGTGGCAACCACCACTTGCGTAATAAGCCAGAAAATCTTGTTGCCATCATTCTGCGAGACTTGCTTCCTGTTACCAGGGAACACTGTGCAGTGTGCACATTATTCCAAGCATCAACAAAGGAAAGAGTGAGACGCTCTTACTCACTGCCCCCTCAAATTTATTTTTCTCTCTTTTCATTGTCAATTTCAGTTTAGTCTAGTTATGAACTTGGCCATTACTTGCACTCTTGGCCACTTTCTTTGCAGGCTTTTTTATTTTTATGTATGACTTGAGTGGGATGCGGAGACCTGCATGATTCTGTTCAGTGCATTTGCCAACACATTTGACAAAACAACCTGAAACCATGTCCGATGTGAGGTTTGAGGTCATATGCCTGCGCTTATTCATTTTCGTATTTTATGCTGCTTTTAAAATGCTCTGCTTTGTCGCATTGAAAAGGTTTCAACATGAGCCAACTGGGATGTGAAGGCAAGTGATGACACCCTTTCGCAAGCACATCAGATAAGAAATCAGTGTTATCCCAGGGACTCGACCTTCACTGAAAGGACTCGTTTGGTGTGCTAGCATGTGACTGAGCTGGCTATGAGTAGACATGAATCGAGCCTTTGCTTTCACCACAATGTTTCACTGCTTCTGACTTTCCTCTCCATCTTGCATTTCACAAAATGACATCCTAATGTAATGAACCCATCACCCCCCTAACCACTGGCATTTATCCTGGAACATGAACACCCGCTGCCCTGGTGATTAGCTCTATATTTCACCTTGTAGTTGTTCTTGTGTGTAGTGTTTGGCTCTGCTCTTATGACAGACTGCAGGGTGGCTGAGTCAGACCTACCGCCTGAATTCTTGGTTTAAGTTTCACAGCTCACCATGTAGCTCTTTGTTACAGGGAATTATTGATGTTTTTGCCCTGCCGTGTTCATTGTTTACTTGGGTTTGTAAGGCCGGATTGCCACTAAAGAACCTCCTGTACGTTGTGTTCTTATGTGTTTGTGTTGTCTCACAAGTGACCTTGGTGGTCACAAATAATGATTGTATTATCATTGCCAATTAACTGAAGCGGCTTTTAATCAAATAACGGAGAATAATTAGGTCCCAGTCTTTAGCATTTCAAAAGGCCTCTTTTGAAGTAATTGCATCTTCAGATGTTGAATTATCTGTTATGTCGACTTCCACATTGGGAAATAATTTCATTGACCTTGCTACTCTTGCATCATAAAGGCTATGAAAGGACAAATTAAAACTATTAATGAGACTGCATGAATATTTTTTTGTAGGAGAATCCATGAAGTTGTCCTCAGGAGAGTTTGCAGAGGATCCCTGTTCTTCAATGAAGAGAGGCAACATGGTCCGTGCTGCACGTGCCCTTCTTTCTGCTGTCACTCATCTGCTTGTACTGGCGGACATGGCTGATGTTTACCAGCTTCTGCTTCAGCTCAAACTGGTGAGACACACGCACATACACATTTTTACTCTTTGAAAGGTTGGTTCACAAAAAGTGACAATTATTGTTTACTCAACCTCTCATACACTACAGTTCAAAAGTTTCGTCAGTAAGGATAGTATTTTTTTATTAAAAAAAATTTTTTTTTTAGCCAAGGATGTCAAATGGATCAAAAATGACAGTAAAGACATTGATGCTACCATAGATTGGCTTTTTTCAAAAATGCTGTCCTTTTAATAGGGATGCACGATATATCGTTTCAACATCGATATCGTGATGTGCGCATCCGCGATAGTCACATCGCAGGATGTGCAATGTTTAGTATACTGCTCGTTATATTTATACTGATTGTTTTCTTTGCTCACACACAGACACGGTGTCTACACACCGGACGCGACAGCTGTACAGAGAAACCATTTTAAATAAATTTAGTAGCAGACCTTCTGCAAGCGATTTTCAGTGCTGGAAATCCATTTATCCTTTGTTGAAACTTCTGTGTCGTCGTGGAGAGCGCAGGTCACGGTCTCTTAGCAATGGCAGACGCCACGAAAGCGCAAGGTCCCGAGCGTTTTGGAAAGAAGGAGAAAGTGGCGCGGTTGGCGTTTTCCACGCGTTTTTAGGCGCGACATGTGAACGAACGCCCCAAAGTCTGTCTACACTGGATGCGACAAAAGGGCCTTTCGCACCGCTTTAGTTCCAGAACTAAATGTACAGTACTAAAGTACTGGGCCGATTTTTCGCAAACTATTTCCCAGTACCATTTAAAGGGTTGCATTCGCACCGAGAGTGTGTACTAAGAAGTGACGTAAGCCGGTCGACAGCGACGTCATTTGTGCGCGGCGTTCAACAACAGAAACAAAACACAACGTTAACAACAGGAGGATGGAGGACGCTGTGATCGGAGCTGTGTTTTTGTTGTCTCGCGGGTTTCACAATAATGGACATGAAATGTCGAAGTATAGGCTACGTAAAGCGATTGAAAGAACGGGAAGGAGGACTAAGAATCTCCAACGACAACTGGCAGTGCTACATTTGCTACAAGTGCCTGCACTTCAGCGTCCATCCATCTATCGCTGTTCTCCATACTTGCGAAATAAGTTGACACAATGTTTACAGTATGTTTACACAGCGTTTTAAATCATGGCGGGTGAGGGCGTTTTCGTATGCGTTTGGCCAATCAATGTCTACTTACGTCACGATTAGTACCAGTTGTGCTGGTTAGACCCTGCTCCGGAGTAGGAGCTAATTTGGTTCTCGAAAAAGGCAGTCCGGTACTAAAACCGCACCCAGTTCCGGCAGTGCGAACACGCCAAAAAGTGGGTAGTTCCACAATTAGTTCTCGTACTATGAAAAGGTTCCCGCGGTGCGAAAGGCCCTAAAGTGACCATTGCATATCATTTGAACTTTGTGTCAGCACGTCAAAAATAGAACGAAGCAGCAGTTTATTGTCGGGGATTTGTCGGGCAGTGTAGACTCTGTGAGAGCCATGCAGATGCACATGAACACTGAATTCTGTTCACTTCTGCGTCTATTTGTGCCTGAAATACTGTGCTCTGCAAGTATCCTTGTAAACACAGTTGCTTAGGGGAAGGGAAACAATTGAGAAAGAAAATGGATGTGTGTGGCAGTATATTGGTTTACAGCAGTTTAGTGTTCCTGTTGCTTTCTCTGTCATGAACGTTAATAAAACACAAAGAAAATCACTTTTGTAGCTTTAACACAAATTTATTAGATTTAATTTATATAGTGAAGACTATGCAGTGTTATTTTACATTTGATTATTCAGTTTCTGTACCTGAATACTGTTAAGACTTGCCTGAAAAATATAAAGCACTGCTTATTTCATTTGTATCTTTGTTCTGTTATTTATCTATGCTTCTAATTAGTTTATTTCCTATGCTGGTTTACTCGCCTACAAAATCACCCCAAGCATTGATTTTTTTTTTTTTCCCCAAATAGAGCCATGTCATCAGATTTTTTCTCCATATCGCAATATATATCACAGAAAAAAAAATATCGCAATGTGAGTTTTCCAATATCGTGCAGCCCTACTTTTGAACTTAAATGGCCTTAAAAAAATGTATCATGGTTTCCACAAGATATTAAGCAGCACAGCTGTTTTAAACATTGTCATTGATAATAAGAAATGTTTCTTGAGCAGCGAATTAGAAAGATTTAGTGAGTAATATGCAAATAAAGTTTCAATGGCTGCTAAAATTTCAGCTTTGCCATCAGGGGAATAAATTGTTTTAAAATATAAAAGTTATTTTAAATTGTAATACTTTTATTGATTTTTATCAAATAATTGGTGAGCATAAGAGACTTCTTTCAGAAACATTAAAAAAATCTTTCAGACCCCAAACTTTTGAACAGTGTAGTTCCAGACCTGTATAGATTCCCATGGAGATTAATTGAACATCAGAGACGCTGTTTTCCATAATATATGATAACCATGGGCTTTCAGTCTTAAAAGCATTACCTATAAAAGTGGTCTATGTGATTCTCACCCTATAGTACAAGTTTACTGAAGCCATACAGTAGCTTTCTCTTAATTTAAGTTACTATATTCATTATTCATTTTCCCCTCTGCTGTAGCTTTCAGATGTCTTTCATGTGTATGCATATTCATTTGCATGTTTCACTTATGAGAAATGCAAGAACCTTTGGTGTCTGTCGACAGTAAATTGACACAATTTTCATTTTTGAGTGAATGATTCTTTTAACATTTTGATCACTCTAGACATGCCTGGAAGGGTTATGTGAAAATGGGCAGAGTATTTCCCCGACAATTTCCATTTAGTTTTGGAGTGCCTCATATCATGCCAACCAGCAGAAACTCTGTCAAAGTATCAGGCTGATCTTTTTAAATATGACACTTGTGGGAACTCAAGTTTTAAGATGGAAATTAGCCAAAATGTGTTGTGCGCATAACTGGTGCTACCATTTACATTTGTTACATTACATTTTGAACCTTCATATCTTGTTGTATCACTTAGACTCAGTCCACCACTGATTTCAGATTTCTTTTATAACCCCCTTCATTATATCTATCCCTCATCAGTCTCTGAATCTGAGAAAAAGCTAAAGCCAAAGGGAGTACCTCAGGGAACTGGCAGTGGTCCAGAAGGTTGGGTAAAGCACACAAAAAGATGCCAAGTTTAGTCCTATTTTCCCCCTTCATCAGGGATGTGATTCTTAAGGATTAATCCGGACTTCCGGTTATTTTGGCCTAAAACCATGACCCACGTAAATCATGCAGATTAGTCATAAAATAAATTTAGGGTTGTCCAGGGTGATGCTAGTTAGTGCATGATGATTGAAATTGCGAAATGACCTTAAGCAATTAACTAAATAAACTGCAAAAGGTTATGTTTTCTTATACATCAGACGGAATGGTCCTGAGAGCGCTGTATGAGCTCGCGGCACCATTTGCAGGACTTTTAAAAGGGTTCAAAGTGCCAAATGAGAGTAGAATCCGTGCTGAAATGTGTTATTCCCCCCGGTAACTTTTTTTTTTTATGAATGGTGATGAGAATTTGAGAATGCTTAGTACTATCATAAAATTCGAAACAGTTGTGATGTAATTATATAAATATAGGCTATAGTTTGACATGCTACATGTCTGCTTTAACAGTACTGTTTTCAGTTTCGATTCACTGCTGCATTAGAGTTGCTTTAATTTACATTTGGAACACAACATTCGTCATTAGAATCGTTTATAAATCTGTTGTTTACAAAGATAAGTTTCAGTGTCACATGATCCTTCAGAAATCATTCTAATATGCTGATTTTCTGCTCAAGAAACATTTACTATTTATACATGTCAATGTTTTTGCTGCTTAACATTTTTGTGTGAACAATGCCACTCAAACATTTGTGGTAAGATTTAAAAAAGAGAGAGAAATTAATATTTATTCATCATACATTAAATTGATAAAGTGAGTGAAGACATTTAAAATGTTACAAAAGAGTTTCTATTTAATAAATATTTTGTAAATGCAAAAAAATTGCTTTCCATTTAACATTCTATTTATCAAAGACAATCCCGAAAAAATTTAATGATTTCTGAAAGATCATGTGACACTGAAAATTGGAGTAATCATGCATAAAATTCTAATTTGCATAATAAATTACAGGAATACATTACATTTTATACTATATTAAAATAGAAAACAGTTATTTAAATATTTTAGAATTGTACTGTTTTTGCTGTACTTTGGATCAAAAAAATGCAGCCTTGTTGAGCAGAAGAGATTTCTTTAAAATCTTAATTGTAATGTTTCCAAACTTTTGGTAGTAATAACAATTTAATTAATACTTACATTATATTATACATTTATTGTAATGGGTTTATGTGAAGATTGTTTTAATTTCACTTAAATTAGAAGTTATTTTTTAAAGTCTAATACCTGTTTACAGTTGATAGTTCTCAATTATACTGTAATGTTGGATGGCTATAGTCAATGGTTAAATATTAAAAAAAAGAAAACAATTTCCTAGAGACTCAGCAGGATTGGTATCAGTGATACAGACATAAAAAAAAGCTGCTACTAAACAAATATAAAAAATATACTGTCTTTATGTTGTTTGTGCATTAATTTGAATGTGAAATTATTGCAATATAAAGTATATTTAAAAACTTTAATGTTTTAGGTGTGAGTATAAGTCTGGCGATATGGCCAAAAGAAATCGTGTTTAATCTGTTTAAGTTGTCCACGGTACCAAAATTTCATTTTCGGTACCAATAAAACATGATAATCCACCACGGTTCTTGTTACCAATTTCTTGGTACCAAAGCCAAACACAAAAACATGCTAATTGCCACATATTATTTTTTTATTAATAACGTTAAACAAAAATTTAATGTACAAAACCAGTGCCATTCTTTATACTTAAAATTGTTTCAAGTTTATCCACAAGTAATAAAAGTATGAAAAAAGTAAACAAGTTTCACCCAAAAGTTTGTCATATTTTTGCTGCCACTGAAAAACAACTGTAAACTGTTGTCTGTTTTAGGGTTTGCTGGTGTGTTTTCAGGATCTTCCTCAGTCTGCAGCTGTAAAAGGAAAATATAATAAACTTAAGTAAAGCAATGGATTGAGTCTGACCAAATGCAACATTAGATTAATGGTCACCAGCTAAAATATAACTTTTCAGTATATAACAAACCTCAGCTTTTATAATAAATTTAGATAAGATTACATATATTAAGTGTATATCAAATAGATATAAACTGTAGCATTAAAGCGTCCTATAATGCGATTGTTCAATTTTTTCTTTTTCTCGTTGGAGTTTTACAAAGCTCTTGGTGCCTAAGAAGATCTGTAAAGTTGCAAAGACTAAAGTTTCAAAACCAAAGAGATATTCTTTATCTAAGTTAAGACTCTGCCACGCCCCCTAGAACGGCTCGTTCTAACACAACCCCACATATCTACATCAATATGTGGCAATATTAGCATAATGCCGCCCAAGTTCACGCAAAGAAAGAAGGCGTAACACTTTTATTCTCGCTGTAGTATTGTTATTGCCGCCATGTCGTCAGTCGCTGTGTGTTTCGTTGTGAAAGTTAAACTACTTTGTTTGGCCTTTCAAAATAGGACTATATCTGCTTCGTCATGCCTGGAGCTTATCCGTGCTGGTCACTGAGGAAATACAACAACATCGCGCTGTGGATCGCCAGATCGACTTTCACCATGGACGAAGCGGAGTCCAGCCCGGGTTCATCACATTGGTTGCCACAAGCCGTCCGGACGCTCCTTCGTCGAATTCGCCGGCCGTGCTGTTCTCAAGCCCGCCTGCCTCTGCTCACTTAAGCCGGCCTCCGCATACTCTAGGCCCCCGCTCACTCAAGGCCGCGCGGTGTGTGACACTGTTTCGTTGTGAAAACAAAACTACTTTGATTGACCTTCCAAAAGAGGACACGACTAGAAATCATTGGTTTAAGTTGTATTATTTACAACACTGTTCCAGAACAGTTTTAACCCAAATATTCAGATGTGTGCACCATTTTATGGAGAACTGTTTCCTGTTCCTGGTAGAGTAGACTACAATACCGGCAGTTCTGACTCACAGACTGTAAGATGTTTTTTTTATATTTAAAGAATTTGCCTTGCTATGCCACTCGAGTGTTTTTTTTTTGGGCAGTGTAGAGTAGCACTTTGTCATTTCTCCGATCACAAATGCAGACATGGTTTTATGTTTACGCGGTGCGATACGCGTAAAAAGACAGTATAAGTCATTAGAATCTGTAATTATGTCCCCACTGTATGTAACAAATGCCTCGTTTATAATGGATTTTATGTTTTTGTCTCGTCGCTCCGGCTTGACAGGGCATCATCACAGTATGGTAAGGGGCATAACATTTCTATCACACGCTTGAGGTATTCAATCACAACGCACTGGATAGCTGGCAAATCACAGCTCACCTCGCTTTTCAGACCGATGAGCTATGTAAAAATCAACGCGTTTAAAGGCGGGGCAGAATAGAAACATAATTGTAGAAAAAAAAAAAAGGAAAGAAAAAAAAAAAAAAAGAAAAAAAAAAAAAAAAAAAAAATAAATAAAAAAAAAACCATAAGTGGGAAATGTGTTTTTTAACCTAAAACCTCATAAACACATTTCATTACACCAAATACACAAATAATGTTATTTTTAGCAACATCAAATGACCCCTTTAAACCCTTTCAATAAGATTAATTTGTTAGATACCCTGACCTTTCATAAACAATAGTTTATATACAATCTTCTTGGCGTTAATGTCTAAATTTTTTAAATCACAAGTTCAATCTGTTAAAATTATTTAATGCACAATGAACAAACATGAATGATCAAGTGTTTGTATTAAATGACATTCACAAACATTAATGAATGTTGTAAAAATATATTGTTCACTCACTGTAAGATGTTACTAGATCTGACTCATGTTAGATAACATGAAGTCATTGTAAAGTCTATACAGGAGATCAAATTTGACTGTACTTTTATTTAATTCAAACTGTTTTCATATTTTATTTTAAAGGGCTTTTAAAACCTGCTAGTTATTCAGCCAAGAATAACAACTAATAAAAAAAAAAAAAAAAAAAAAAGCCCAGAACTGTTTTTCTGACGGACTGATATGACAAACACTGTTAACCATACATTTGTACCTCTCTCAACAACATATTTTGATTTCCACATTTAATTTAAAAGCCTCTGTTGTAAAATAAAAAAAAAAAAAAAAAAAACCCATTATGTCCTCCTGTTGTTGTTAACCTAATAAAAGTTATAGGAGCTTAAAGTTTAGCACAAAACTTCATTCTAATTCTCATTAGCCGCACTTATGCTAACAATTAACTACGCTAACGGTGATGTTTATTTCAATCCAACATTCAAATTAAAATATGGAATAATATTCATAACAGAAGCTCTAAATATTAAACATTTTAATTGAAACTTACCTGCTTGAGCTCTTTCATTTGATCAGGGTGTCTGTCTTTAAGGTGTTTTGTTAGTTTGATGCGTTTCCGCCTCTTGAGGTCGCCATGTCTCAGTGCTTTTATGAAGAGGATAGCTTTCGGATAGCGCATCAAGAACCGGGTTGGCCGGGTACTCGGTACCACCGGTACTTAAGAAAACCTGGTACCGTAACTTTTTCATTTTTTTAGTACTGACTTGGTACCTGAAATACCATGTCCTTTTGCTTTTGACAACACTATTCTGAATTTATATATGCGATATAATTTCTCTGGCATTTTACACTTTATATTTTTGATAAAAAAATAAACATATATACCCTTTTTGTGTGTATAATATATATAGATATATATATACATAATGACCTTACTTACAGTGGGTACGGAAAGTGTTCAGACCCCCTCAAATTTTTCACTCTTTGTTATATTGCAGACCTTTGCTAAAATCATTTAATTTAATTTTTTTTTCCTCATTAATGTACACCAAGCACCCCATATTGACAGAAAAACACAGAATTGTTGACATTTTTGCATATTTATTAAAAAAGAAAAACTGAAATATCACGTGGTCCTAAGTATTCAGACCTTTTGCTGTGACACTCGTATATTTAACTCGGGTGCTGTCCATTTTTTTCTGATCATCCTTGAGATGGTTCTACAGCTTCATTTGAGTCGAGCTGTGTTTGATTATACTGTTTGGACTTGAATAGGAAAGCCACACACTTGTCTATGTAAGACCTTACAGCTCACAGTACATGTCTGTGCAAATGTGAATCATGAGGTCAAAGGAACTGCCTAAAGTCTCAGAGACAGAATTGTGGCAAGGCTCAGATCTGGCTAAGGTTACAAAAAAATTCTGCTGCACTTAGGTTCCTAAGAGCACATTGGCCTCCATAATCCTTAAATGGAAGACTTTTGGGATGACCAGAACCCTTCCTAGAGCTGTCCGTCCAGCCAAACTGAGCTATCGGGGGAGAAGAAGCCTTGGTTGAGAAGGTAAATAAGACCCAAGATCATTTGTTTTTTCCGATCTGTGGCTGAGCTCCAGAGATGCAGTCGGGAGCTGGGAGAAAGTTGTAGAAAGTCAACCATCACTGCAGCCCTCACCAGTCGGGGCTTTATGGCAGAGCAGCCCGACGGAAGCCTCTCCTCAGTGCAAAACACATGAAAGCCCGCATGGAGGACTCCAATATGGTGAGAAATAAGATTCTCTAGTCTGATGAGACCAAGATAAACTGTTTGGCCTTAATTCCTAAGCGTATTTGGAGAAAACCAGGCACTGCCCATCCCCTGTCCAATACAGTCCCCCCACCTTGAAATCATGGTGGTGGCAGCATCATGGTGTGGGGGTGTTTTTCAGCTGCAGGGACAGTACGACTGGTTGCAATTGAGGGAAAGATGAATGCGGCCAATTACAGGGATATCCTGGACGAAAACCTCCTCCAGAGTGCTCAGGACCTCAGACTGGACCTAAGGTTTACCTTCCAACAATACAATGACCCTAAGCACACAGCTAAATAATGAAGGAGTGGCTTCACAACAACTCTGTGACTATTCTTGAATGGCCCAGCCAGAGCCCTGACTTAAACCCAATTTGAGCATCTCTGGAGAGACCTAAAATGGCTGTCCACCAACGTTTACCATCCAACCTGACAAAACTGGAGAGGATCTGCAAGGAGGAATGCAGAGGATCCCCAAATCCAGGTGTGAAAAACTTGTTGCATCTTTTCCCAAAAAGACTCATGGCTGTATTTGATCAAAAGGGTGCTTCTACTATATACTTAGCAAAGGGTCTGAATACTTATGACCATGTGATATTTCAGTTTTTCTTTTTTAATAAAATCTGCAAAAATGTCAACAATTCTGTTTTTCTGCCAATATGGGGTGCTGTGTGTACATTAATGAGGAAAAAAAAAATTAACTTAAATGATTTCAGAAAATGGCTGCAATATAACAAAGAGAGAAAAAATTAAGGGGGTCTGAATACTTTACGTACCCACTGTATATATATATATATAAAAAAAAATACACACATATTTGCTATCATAAACACAACGTGTAGCTGTTAAACTTTTACTTGCACATTTATTGCACAACAACAAATATTTTAGCAAAATGTGTTTTTCAGTCGGAATTGCACTCATATTCCATTGCGCTCCGTCTGTTTGGCACGCATGCGTGCGGCATCGCTCGTTTACTGAAGTCTGTGAAGTTTAGCGGAGAATCCCAAAGCAGAAGGCTCATGCACTCCTGACAGAAAAACGGAAATATTTCCATGGCTTTCTAACATTTACAAATGGAGAATATACCTGTGAAATGTAAGTTATGCACTGAGGAAAACACCACATCTAAAACACATACACGTGCAAGTATGTATCTGTCAGAGCGTCTGATGGGGTAAACCGCTTTAAACTACACGTGTTAACTATACCTTACGAGTTATTTTAAAGCCCGTAATATAAAGCATGTCTCATGTTTAGGACAAATTGGATTATGTACTTTTCCCTGCAGCAGATCACTCTGTGTCCTCTGCTATTTTCTAGACGCGTTAGTTTCAAACAACTGTATATCGATATAACCGGTATTGCCTCATACCATATCGCTTATAAAGAATATATCTATATATCGAACAAAGTTGATATACAGCCCAGTCCTAGGTGGGATTAATCGGTTAATTTCAGAAAAAAATGTGCGATTAGTTAAATTTTTTTTTTAATCGATTTATGGCACAAATTATATTAATTATCATGATTATTAAATGCTGCTTAATAGTAAGTATTACGATATAAGATATACCTTTTAACGTGATAAAGATATATCTTTAAGTAAGTGCCGGGGGCATAGCTTGGGGGGCGTGGTCAGATTTTTCTTCTTGTTTGTCTCTAGCTGATCACCTGCCTGCTTCATCATCTGCACTGGTGTCCGTGCTTGTATTGCCCTCTGGGTTTACTGCCCAACCCTTCTTGAACTTCCTCCAACAGTAATTATATGCACTGCAAACCCAGTTACTGTGTGTGGATATTAACAATTCATATATAAAAAGTAAACCCTGAACGGAAGCTGGATGTTGCAAGCCTTCCTGTTGCCTACAATTTGTGTTTCACATATGCCTAGGTTTTATATTAGATTTATTTGCATTCAGTCTATAGGTTGTTACAAGCTAGATTACATCCACTTTCTGTTTCTGTAAGCAACATGCTATTGAATCACACTTTGTGTAGTCCTTGATGCAGCGTAAAGAGGTCTTGTCACGTTTGAGCACAAAATGATTTCACCATGTTGGCAGGGCTGTGAAAAGCATCCCTCTGAGAAATTTAATTGAAAATATGATATGATACAGGTGGATTATTTTTTCAGTGTTACAATTAATGCTGGATGATATGGCCAAAATTTATATCACTATATATTTCTTGATTTCGGTCGATACGATATAATTCTGATATTGATATGAACAATATAATAAAAAGCCTCAGAAAAACTGCCAAGAACGCTCACAACAGATGTCTGTACCTACAAACTTCTGAAAAATTAATTTGCCAAGTCTACAGAACCTCCTCTTATAAAATTATATAATATTTTAGAAATAAAAACAGTACAAATAAATGAATGTTCACCTTTTATTTGTATTTAGCCTTTATATAAACAAGAAATGTGAAATCACATCAAATAAACATCTCAGACTCACCTTATTTATATTAATATCTTTAACTTTAAACTATAACGTAGGCTGATTATTCTTATACATTGAAACAAAAGTGCTTCAGCCAGAATAAAGAATATGAAAAGTGCTCAGAGTTGGAGACAGGCTGATTGAAAATGCACATTCATTCTCTGCCAGCAGGAGGCGCTTTTGGCACTGCCAGAAACACTGTTTCCCCGGTTAACGGCCTGTAAACAAAGCGCAGCACTCGCTCATACATGCGCTTTATCAGATAACGAAAATCCCTATCACTTTTCTGAAGACAGTCGTTTTCCTTCAAAGATTCATATAAAACACCCGTGCCGCGTTTTGATTTTGAAATGTGCAGTGCTCATGTTTATTCAACGAAGTCAAACTGTCAAAGCCTTTTGGAAATCTGTTTGTGGCGGTCAGTGTTGATATCGCGGTGGGCCGCCACAAATAAATCAATGTATGGGAAACACTGGTGATTGTATATTGAAATATCAGAAATGTGTTTAAAAATCATATCACCCTTATTGAAAAAAATAAAATAAAATATCGCAGTACATTTTGATATTGAATTATTGTCCAGCCCTAGTTACAATTATATTTTTATGCCATTGTTTTTTGCTTTAAGTTTATGATGCAAGTTTGTGCAAGTGGAAGCTAAAGCTTTCTTGTGGAAGAGAAGGCACTGTTTTTCTTGTTTTTTTCTTCTTTATTGAATTGTTCTGGGAGCTCTGCTTGAATGATCAAATGAGAAGCTTTTTAAGTATGCTTGTGTGACCATGAAATATTTCTCTTGTCTGATTTTGACTAATGTACTAATGATTTGGCTAATGCATTTGTTGAATTAGAATGAACTATGAAAAGTGAAATCATGATAGAGTTGGACATTATTATTTGTTTTTTATTAATTTTTTTACAACAGTGGTGGAACGAAGTGCACTGATTACAATTTGATTGTAGGTGACAGGTTTTCTGGCTCAATGGTTGTCACTAATCATTTTTCAGTGCAATTTCATCTCTCTCTGTCTCTCATTGTGGTCAAAATTGTACATACACTTTACAGTATCTGCAAAATGTTAATTATTTTACCAAAATAAGAGGGATCATACAAAATGCATGTTACTTTTTATTTTGTACTGACATTAAGAAGATATTTCAGCCAGGGGGTGTAAACTATTGAATAGAATGAAGATGTGTAAATTTTTCTTATTTTGCCTAAATATCATGTTTTTTTTTCATTTAGTACTGCCCTTCAGAAGTTACATAAGATGCTTACATGTTTCCTAGAAGGCAAAATAAGTTCAATTTACCCTGATCTTCAAATTCAAAAAGTTTTCACCTACAGGCTCATAATGCATAGTGTTTCCTTCTGGAGCATCAGTGAGCGTTTGAACTTTTTGTTATAGTTGCATGTAAGCAATGTTCCCTCAAATTTTTGTTCTTGCTGAGCAAAACTATTCTCTATTGGGCGGACATTTCGGCCACCTGAGCAAAAACATTCTTTATACCAGACCTGTACAGCGCGTACACAAAAAAAAAGTGTGTAACTTTTCACTTTAATGTGCTATTTATATTTGATTTGACCCTTGATGTAACTAAATGATGTACATTTTAGGTTACCTGAGAAAATATTTTTACAGTATAATACACTGCCGTTCAAAAGTTTTGGATCAGTACATTTTTAAAAGAAGTTTCTTAGGCTCATCAAGGCTTTATCTATTTGATTAAAAAATACTGAATATTATTTCACACATTCACAAAGAATAGTGTGAAATATTATTTCAATTTAATAAAATAACTGTTTTATATTTCAATATATTTCAAAATATAATTTATTTCCTGTAAAGGCCAAGCGCTGGAATTTGTTCAGTGTCACATGATCCTTCAGAAATCATCTAAATGCTATATTTGATAAATCAATGTTGGAAACAGTTGTGCTGCTTAATATTTTTTGGGACCTGTGATATTTTTCAGGATTCTTTGATAAATAAAAAGTTAAAAAAGAACAGTGTTTATTTCAAAATATACATTTTGTATTACAATATACACTATACTATTCAAAAGTTTGGGGTCAGTAATTTTTTTTTTCTTATTTTTTTTTAAATACTTTTATTCAGCAAGGATGTGTTAAATTGATAAAAAGTGATAGTAAAGACTTGTATTGCTAGAAAAGATTTCTATTTTTAATAAATGCTGTTCTTTTTAACTTTGTATTAGCCTAATGAAAGAATCAAAATATTGCTGACTGCTGACGTGTGTGCTGCATAATAAAGAGTGTGCGCCTCTCACTCTGCGCTGGTTGCTATTTGATCGCGTCATATCATTGTTTAGTACAATTTATTCGGTCTTTCCACTTATTCTGCGATTTATATTGCTATTTTCGGCCGAATAATTTTGATTGCTATATATTCGGTGCATCCCTAATATATAAGATATATGAATGATTTTAAATGTCGCACTTAATGTCCATAGACCATTAAGACTTTTTCTTTAACTGTTTATCATACTTGACCCACAGGTTGAGGAGAGCCTGGTGAAGGTACGTAACGCTGGCACTGAGCAGGACCTGGGTATCCAGTACAAAGCTCTGAAACCGGAGGTGGACAAACTGAACGTGATGGCGGCCAAGAGGCAGCAGGTAAAATGCAGCCACTCCTCATACCCAATGTCCTCATAATCTGAGGAGATCTAATTTCATTCAGTGATGTACTGACTTGGAATAGAATTACATCCTCCGCCCACATGTGCAGCAAGGAGCTATGTAGCTCTGGTTGAAGATTTGATTCGTATAATCACAAACAATCTTTGTATCGGTTGGGGAAAAGCATGACTAGGATGGAGCAGCCAGAGTGACGAAATCCATTAAAATTATATGAGAATTGCGTCTTTGGGATTTTTTGGGCTTATCAGGTTAAGCAGTAGTCAGCAGTGATGGATTTTAGCATGAATTTTCCAGGTGAGCTCATCGATTAGGGTTAATAGAATTAACATTTTTTTTAGGAATAGAGAGAGATTATAGTATCTTGATAATGCTAATTATTTCTCAGTTTGAATATGGAGCTGTTCATTTGATTTATTTAGAGTGATTTCCCCTCTTATGCTACACTGGGCTCTTCTAAGTTTATAATTTCGTGAATCAGTCGACAGTCGCTACAGCCTCTCTCCAAATTGCTGTGGTATTACATTTTTGAAAAACATTTCCCTACTTCTGTCTCAGAAGTTATGCTTTTTTCCACCAAGAGCTGAAGTAATTTTCAGTGTGGGTGGGGGGGGAGTGCGGTAGTCACACTTGGTTGATCTTAGGCTTTGACTGGGCAAAGATCGATCAACGAAATCACATAAATTGAGCCCCCCACCCCCCCCCCCCCCCATCTTCAAAACATTTCACATTGATTTGATCAAAATCCTGTGTCATCTGTACTCAAACTGGCCACAAAATATGTAGTTTTTTTTCTTCTGTAACTTGTGTTCTGACAGACAGCAATTTGTGTCAACGATGTACATGGACTTTAAGTATGGGACAGCAACACTTTAGATTAGAGGGCAGGATGCATTTCCTCTTTCATACAGCTAGATGGAGTGTGTATGGAACAGGACGTTGATTAACTTGACACGTCGTCTTAAAAATTTGGCACTTTATGGCATGACGGAAAAAAAATGATGTCCATCTGACTCATTATGTACACTGGCAATAATAATAAAAAAAGTAGACAATACCCAAAGTTAGGGCTGGACGATATGGCCAAAATTGATATCACGATATATTTCTTCATTTCGGTCGATACGATATAATTCCGATATCGATATGAACACTATTTATCTGAAATAGAAATCTTTTGTAACATTATATATGCCTTTATCATCACTTTTGATCAATTTAAGGCACCATTGCTAAATAAAAGCATTAATTTCTATAATTTCTTCCCAAAAAAATTTAAATTATACTGACTCTAAGCTTTTGAATGGTATAATGTTACAAAAGCTTTTTATTTCAGATACATGCTGATCTTTGGATCTTTCTATTCATCAGAATCCCTGAAAAAAATATTTACTCAACTGTTTTAAATATTGATAATCATCATATTAGAATGATTTCTGAATGATCATGTGACACTGAGACTGGAGTAATGATGCTAAAAATTCAGCTTTGAAGTCACAGGATTAAATTACATTTTAAAATCTATTCAAAGAGAAAGCAATTTTAAATAGTACAAATATTTCACGTTTTTACAGTTTTTTCTGTACTTTGTATCAAATAAATGCAGCCTTGGTGAGGCATAAGAGAATTCTTAAAAAAATATATATAGATAACAACAACAAAACCTGGAAATTTTGCTGGAGCCCAAGGTTATTATAACCGTTTGCATTTTAAATTCGTTTTATTTTAAAATCGTTTTCAAATTTGCAATAAAATTTAGTTTCGTTTTTATTAGTTTAATTAATCATTTTGTTAGTTTTAGTTTAGTTTTTATTTTGTGAACGTTTTTATTTAGTTTTTATATAGTTTAGTTTCAGTTTTAGTTTTAGTAATTAAAGTTTATTAGATTTAACAGATCACTTCCAGAGCGCAGGCCAAAGAAAGACTTGGGCTAATTTAACCTTAGTGATGCAAACGTCTAGCGACACAAAATTAAAGCATGCTGAGATTGATTATATGGTAAAAGTATACAAATACATACCAAAATGAAGCAGTCATGCCTTGTTAAATCTACACAAGTTGCGCTTACATTATATGTAAAACACACTAGACTTAATGATAAATGTGTGTTGTGATATTTAATTTGAAAATAAATGTAGCTAATTTCTTTATATTATAGCCTATGTCTTTCATCTTATTTAACTATAATCATGATACCGGAACTGTCGTGTCTATCTCACTTTCCCGCGAACAAACGTGCATAAATAAGTGTGACTGATGAAATGCAATAATAATAGTGGAGCCTCAGCATTGGATTTGCAGCGTTGCGCATTCTAGCCCTTCACGCTGCAGCTGAAGTGAATGATAGCTTGGGAGCACTCGTTGCTCGCTTTTTGTAGCCTATATCATTTTATTTTTAAGATATATGTTTAATGCTTCTGTAAAGGACTAACGGCCGCGTAGCCTATACACTGCAGAGTTTAAGGAGAGACAATGGCACTTAACAGTAAAGTCATATCTAAATATGTTCTTTTCATTTATGAAGATTTAAGTATGTAGTTTATGCACATTTGTACAAAACAGCCTGGCAGATTGTTCACAAGATGTAGGCAAAGGATGGATGCGCGTTCTTATCATTCTTCTGTTGCGCTGCTTATTTATTTCTCTTCAAAGCACCAACTTAAAAAGCCTATTTTGGTGTGATTGCTTGTGTCACATGAGAAAATAAATAATTTTGCCTTACTGATGCAGTAGCCCATTTAATGCGGGTGCGGTTCAGGTCGCGGTCTTTATGTCAAACGTGTCGGGTACAGAATTAAATTGGTGCTGGCTGCTGTCGGATAACGGGTCGTGTGTTCTGTTATGTACTTCAGATGCAGGTTTACCTAACAGGACCCGTGCAGGACTCTGCTTTAAACTGCTTTGCGTCTCTCCGAATGAAACTCATTCTCTGCCAGCAGGAGGCGCTTTTAGAGTGTTAAAACTGGTAATGTATATCTAAATATCGGAAATGTGTTTAAAAATCATATCACCGTTATTGAAAAAAATTATATCGCAATAAATATTGATATTGAATTATTGTCCAGCCCTACCTCAAAGTAAATATGATCACAAAAGTGATCATATTTACTTTGGTTCCACATGGCATGTGTTTCTACAGGCTGTATGGTCATGATCTGATTATGAGCATGTGAGAGCCCTTGGGGGATGCCCTTTAATGTCCTTATTATGACAGGCTTGTAACATCACCCCTGAATTCTCCCTCTTCAAATGACAGGAACTCAAGGACGTCCATCACAAAGACCAAATGGCGGCAGCTCGCGGTGTCCTTCAGAGGAACGTTCCCATGCTGTACACAGCTTCGCGTGCCTGCCTGCAGCACCCAGATGTGGCGGCATACAAGGCCAACCGGGACCTCATCTACAAGCAGCTGCAGCACGCTGTCTCCGGCATATCTAATGCAGCACAGGCTACCAGCAGTGAGGACTCCAGCTTCTCCCAGTCTGCAGGTGGAGGAGAACTGGCCTACGCCCTCAACAGCTTTGATGTAAGTACGTGGGCTATTGGATGTCACGTGTTTGGGCCAGTTTCTCTGATCCAGACAGAAATAGCAAGCTAATAAGCTGTGTCATTGAAGAATTGTCATTCAGCAACATGACCAAGACTAAACTGAGAATTGGGGTGCATTTCTAATTGAAGGGAATGTGCTCTGTGAGCGTTGTCATTTAGGGAATGGCCGCTTTTTTGCCAGTTTCACTGGGACAGATGCCATATTGCATCCTGAGTTGAAGTGCTGATCTCAAGGGCAAAAAGTGTAGAACATTAGGAAAGCCCATGCACTTTTCAGAGAGGGTGTGAAAAGGCAGTGAATGGCTCGATCCAGCTCTAGGTATGGGATTTAGAAACATAAAATATTCAGAATTAATGGAAAGGTTTGCATTGAAAAGTTATGAAATATGCAGCTCCTTGCAGAACTTAGGCATGGCTTAATGTGTTAAAAATTCTTTAATTGCTGAATCAATAATTCATCTTCACTGATGTTTGCCACTATCTTTGCTGCAGAAAGATCAGACTTTGTTAAAAAATTTAACAAGGCTTGATTTTAGAACTTTTGGTAAATTTTGCTTTTAGGCTTGTGAAAGGTGCTCAAAGATGTTTTGTAGCCAGTGATGAAGATGAGCATATTGTGTGTAGGATCTGTAAGCACTTGCATCCTCTGCAACTGCTCCACACAATTTTATCAACAGAGTGTGAGAGCAGCGAGTTGTTGACAAATCCGGTGTGTGATTGAACTGTGTCGAGGAGACAGTAATCCAGGATTGGATCAGATTAAATTTGTATGTCCAAACAAAGCTCAGCTACTGACCTTGGAAGTCTTTCACAAGTGTGAACTTTTGTTACAGGGTTGAGTCAGGTCAACACCAAAAACTTATCGGAAATAACATGACAATTTGACTAATTTGAAGCAATACATTTATGTCCTGATGTGACTTGTTTTAAATAGTTCAGATCAGAGTCTAAATTTAATTTGAGGTTAAGGGTAGCAAGTGATCATTAGCTATCCTTCATTTATTTGCGCTTTGAAAAGTTAGTCTCCTTTCAGAATAGGGTGCGAATCATTAGTCTAACCGTTTTCGGTCTGTTGCACTCAACATTTTAAACAATCACTTAGCGAAGTAATAAATTCAAATGATATGCACAAACTGAAATGTTGCCATAGAGATCTTCTAAACAAAAACTAGGTTTCAATGGCACCAGCTGTATTTTTGAGCACAAGGTGTCCGCGCTAGGCATGAGCCGATTACCGGTTTCAAGGTATACCGCGATTTGAAAATGTCTCTTTCAAAACCGCTAATATTTTCCATTATGCCGTTCCTGTGGTATGCGCTGCATTTCATGTCTCCTCAAAGACTGAAAGTGTAGGAATCCCTCAGGTTGAGTGCAGTGTAGAGAGTAACACGACCCTCCTTCTCCTGTTGGTGCGAACGAGCGGTCAGTCACGTGTATGTGTGTAGGATGGCCGAACTTAAAGGTCCCCTGAAATGCTTAGAAACACGCAACATTGCTGTGTTGACGTAATTTTAACTGAAACAGGATGACAGGGCGGGACATATCAAGCAGCCCTGCCCCTTTTTAAAATAGCCAATAGCGTTCGTTTATATCACAGCTTGGGCTAGAGCCGTTTAACTCTGTAAAGCCGCATTTGACAGGGTATGCCAGCCACAATCTCATCCATATTGCTATAAAATATAGCATTCTGTATAGCATTCAAATAGCTCCGATACATTTTGTTGTCTGCGCCGACTCGCGCATGTGATCTGCTCCGTGTTGTCGTGTCTCTGACCAGGCAGAGTGAGTGCGCGGTGCGGTGGTTAGCGTGACAGCGCGAAACCAGACTTCTTTAGCCCCAATGGAAAGCATATTTACACAGTTTGAATCGTTCCCTGTCCCCTATATAGTGCACTACGTGCCATTCACTGTACAGAAAACAAATTCTGTGGACAAGTGACCGATTTCATCCACGCCTTCAGCGTCTATTTTATAGTGTATGGGGCGGGCGCTTCGTATTCTAGAGAGCATTTGATTGGACAAAGTTTGATGAGAAGCTGAAGTACGATGTGACGTCAAAAAAATCGTTGAGCCGTTTTGGCGGAAGTGACTAACTGCAAGCTTTGAATGCTTATATCATCTAAATGTAAATGTTGTCACTGTTTTGGAGCACACCGCCTTATAGATAACCTTAAGACTAACATATTGATACTAACACCCAAAAAACTTTAATTTTGATTTCATGGGGACTTTAAGGAGCTTCCCCTGGAACTTACGCGATCGGCAACCGGCCATTTTTTGTCTTGTTGCAAGCAACTCGTCTCTGTTCTGGACTTGCACAAACTGCGTTGCAATGCAATAGTTTTCCAAAAGGTAATTTATGTGAAAATATGAAGTCTGTAAACGCCCGTTAACACAGGCCAGAGACGTTGAAGACGGACGCACAGAGAAAAATACTGTAGCAGGCAGATCACTCACTGTTCATGATGCACAAACTATTGGAAGAAAATCCTCAATATTGATTTGAGGGTTTATATCCATGTGCTTCTGAGGGGAACTGACTGTCTTCAGAAAAGTTTACGTGGTATTTTCTTTTCATCTAGTCTCTGTATAGTTCATATTAAAGCAGTGTTTCAGCGCAGCTGCTTTGTTTACAGCGGTAACCAAGGAAACGCTGTATCTGATGTTCCATGAGCGCCTCCTGCTGTCAGAGAGTGAATCTGCGTCTCATTCAGAGCTTCTGCTGTTTGCTTCGTTCAGGCATGTAGTATAATTTCACAAAGCTAGTCAGAACATTGTTTTTGCTTCAAATTGGGTTATTAAATCAAATTATGTATATGAAATAGGGATGTCAATTTTCGATCATTTCCATGATCGATCGTCGTTTAAATTAACGATCAATTAATCGATAAACTTAATGCTGCAAAATGCATCTATGCAACCCGGCATGACAGGATGTGCAAAAGTTAATCAAAAAAAAAAAAACCCCGCTTTTCTCACCCGATTTAAAGGGGATTTAGTCTGAAGTGGTATAAAATGCTAGAGTAGACGGTTGTAAAAGGACTAGATTGTTATGATCATTTGATGAAACTGAGAGAGCTGTTTGAGGAATCTTTACTTTGTGACTGTTTCGATCCCGACACGGAGACCGATGAACGCGCCTCTTAAATGTTTTGTGTGGGTTGTTGTATTTTAAAAACAATTGCAATGATTTCAATGAACATTAGGGCATTTAAATAAAATGACCCAAACGTAACTGTGGCGCGTTTTGTGGGTGCCTGCGCAGTCAGTGAACCGCTTCCAGCGGCGCTGACATTATTATGTGGTATTATGACCAGACTTAATGATCCTGCTGGATGCCTGGTCCGGAAAAATGTCGATTTTGAATTTTGGCGTTCGGTTAGGCCATTGTTTTTAACATCCGGCAATTACAGTGCATTAGATCGTGAAAGTGCATGCTTGCGTGCGTAACGAGAGGGTGCGAGCGCGGTTTGGCTAGATGTATGTGCCAGTCTCATTCAGCACAAATAAAATGTTTCATGTTGGCAATGTATTGGAGTTAAATATTATTTATAAGGTAAAATAGGCTTGTACTTACATCCATTCGAATAAGCGGGAAAGGAAAGATCATCACATTCACATGAGCAAAAAAGTCCTTGGCACAACAGCAGAGTGGACCGGTATACTACAGTCTATCTAAACGACCAGTGTAACCTTTATATGTTGGTGACTGCCTTTATTTTGATACTGAACAGACTGACGAGTAAGTTGAAGTGCTATTGTGGTGGTGTGCGTGTGAGCGGCGGTGCGGATCGAATACAGCTGCAACAGAAAAAAAACTTGTTAATTGAGCGCCGCGCCACACTTCTGTTTTAAATTTGTTTAAATTATGTTAGCTTAATTAAGCCAGATATATTTCGCCGCCTTTTTTTTTTTTTATGAAAACATTATTTTATTTAGGCCGAGGATTACATTAGGCTATACATTCATGAAGCATTTTCATTGTCCCAGGGCGTTGAAAACGGTGCCTAGGCTAGTTGAGTCTACAGAAAAACTTGTGAACGATGCTCTAGTTGTGGCATCACCGTTTAGTGACGTCAAGAATGCTCGGAAAACGTATCATCCGTTGTTTGCGGTCACCCAGTGCCTTTTAGTTGCTGTTTGATCCAGTAATGATTTATTTACAGATTATAAGCTCTGATTATAACAACGTGTTGTATAAAAGCTTTGTTTTATTAGAGGAATATTGTGGCTGGAAAATGTTAGTTCGCGACATGCTTGGATGCCGTTTGGCCAATATAGCCTAAATCTATGCAGCTTTTTTGTTCTGGTGTGCCGGTTGGTCATGAATTTCCACAGATTCAATAATATTTAGGCATTGTTTCTTTTCCTAAATCCTCACCGTCTAACCCTCTAATTTCGAAAGTTAATTTTATTGTCATTCACTTTTTAGCACGGTTTTCGCATCTAAGGGAAATGAAAGATTTCATGGCCATGAATTAAGAATTCGTTCGATTTATTAATTTGTTTTCCCTCATTTTAGTTAAGGGTTATTTAAGGAACAAAATTAATGAAACATGGACAGTGGCCACAAATTAAGTCGTAGGAACGAATTAAGTTGTAGGAATGAATAGTCTATCGGTCCTGTGTCCCACAGCCCTGCAAAGCGCAGAGCCCGATATGAAATAATTATCTGGGGAAATTACTTAGTTACATTTCTATTGCTTTCCATGTTGAATAAATTTGTGTTGTTTCTATTTTAATGTAATTTTAAAGTTTAAATCACATTAAAAGCTTAATTTGTACATTATGAATGAATGATGATGCATTTATATACCGTCACCGTCACTCGCACGTGTTTTGCGCATGAGCCGCAACCAGCCCAAAATTAAACGACTTAATCGTCCATCGATTAGCTTTAATCGATTGCATCTCTTATCGACAATTAATCGATCATCGATTAATCGTTGACATCCCTAATATGAAATTATATAACGAAATGATATGAAATGATATAAATGAAATGTTTATGAATTAAATAACTGTAATTACAGATTTGGGTTAATTAAAGATGTCAGTCTTTATTTTTCTTCTTTTTAGGAAACAAAACACAGAAAAAATGAACATTCTACTGTTCCTAATATTCTGTATGTTGCTCAAAAACAAAATATATTGTGTTCAGCGGAAACAAGTTTTTTTTTTTTATTATTAATTTTTTTTAATTAAACCAGTCATTTTAAAATAAAACATTTAGAGCTGTAAGACAAATACCGTGATACAATTAAACCGTGATATTTTTGCTTAAGGTTATCATATCGTCAAAATCTCATACCGGCCCATGCCTAGGCTGTGGGGGGGGGGGGGGCCCCCTATTACTTTTGAATTTGTTTATCTAGCAAATGCAACCTTTACTTTTAAGTAATATATATTGTTGGAATAGTTTGCTCCTGATGGCCAGGATGGGAAATTAACCATTTTTTCACAGCATTTTATTAAAATTCAATTCCAGCTCAGTATGTTTGTGAAACTGAATAAAGCATTAAATCTTGACAAGCTGTACGTACATTCTATCAGTGGCTAGGATATTTTCTAAAGCTGTTTTGGTATGTTTCTTTTTAAGAAATGTCAAAAAATGAAGTGAAAAATGTTCAATAAATATATAATGTAATTTATATATATATTTTCTCCAATACATAAGGCTGCCAATTTAGATGCATTGTCAAAGTAGAGTAAAATTTCCCACCATTGCAAAAAAAAATATATCTTGTTGGTAGTGGTGTATAATTTTCACCCTGCTGATGGACAACAGCATAAAAACGTCTTAAACTCTCTGCTAATCTCAGTACAATTTGTTTGAATCTGTATTTTTTGCATTGACTGAATCAGGTGCCTTTAATGAAGCTTGAAGCCGCTAGAGGAGTGTTTACAGACTGTGTTGCTCTTGATATGCATGATGTGCAGATATACTTTTTTTTTTTTTTTTTGCTTCTTTGAAATGGATGCTTTCGGTCATGAAATAATGATGAGAGAACGCTTTAAGAGATTAGCACAGCACTTCATTTAATCTTTAACATGCCTAATTAGAGGGTGTCTATTAGTCGAGCTCATATCAACAATTGTTATGATGCATTGTATACGTTTGCCTGGGCAACACAGCTCGAAATAATATGAGTAACCGGCATCCTCCTGTTAAATTTGCAACAAATCAGTCACCACAGGTACTCGTCTCCGTCTCTTGTGGCGAGAGGGTTTGCTCATCAGATTTCCTCTGCCTCGATTAGCTGTTGAAAGATTTTGCACACAGTGGTGTCAGAAGTGGCGTCGCCTTGCAAAAGAGCGCGCACACACATCAAATCAAACCCTGTCACTGTTAGGGGTTTGTGCACGGAATGAATTGAGTGAAAAAAATAGATATTAGAAGTTTTGTAAGCGACATAAAAGAATATCTCAAATTTAAAGGTGGTGAAAGAGGTTTTTTTGTTTTGTTTTGTGTTATTTGTCTTCGGCAAAGTGTCCAACTGTAGCATATAGTTGTGGGGGTCCCTGACAAATACAGAGGGTTTTTGTCTTGTTTTGTGAGTTTCTGTGCTCCTTTTGTTTCTCCGAACTGTCTCTAGGGATGTTGGCGCTGAGCTCAGGGACTTTAGAAAGCTCTGATCTTCAAAATCTGCTGTCTCTGGGGCTCACATGCTCCGTTACCGGCAAGGCTTATAGGCCTATATATATTAGTGTTGTCAAAATTAGCACTTGTTAACGAGTGAGCGCATTAAATTTTATTATTATTATTATTATATTAATTTTTGTTTCTTAGCTGTGGTCAATTTGTTAAATCAATAGGAAAAGCCATTTCATAGAGGCCAGGTCATGCATTACATTGGTATCATGATAGCACACGCCTTCAGAAAAATGTGCGATTTAATACATTTTTTTTTTAAAGGGGTCATATGACATTTCCAATTTTGGCCCTTTCTCTTGGCTGAGTTTTACAAAAACAAACTCTGTTCGTGAATAGATAAGATCCATGAAGTTGCAAAGATTAAAGTCTCAAATCTAAAGAGAGATTCTTTATAAAAGTTAAGACTGGTCCCCACCCCCTCCTAAAACGCCTCGTTTAAAAACACCCCCACGTCTACGTCACTGTGTGGGAAGATTTACACATAACACCGGGCCCAAATAGTTCACTCACAGAAAGAAGGTGTAACTTTTATGTCTCAGCTGTATATTGGTTGTTGCCAAGAGAAACGCTGGTTTCTCGTTTGAAAGCGAAACTTACTTTGTGTGGCCTTCCCAAAAGAGGACGGTAAACTGCTTGGTCATAGCCAATAACACTGATCCGTTCTGGTCACCTAGAAATACCATCTGACTTCGTGCTGGTGGCTCGTGACGTGATCGGCTTTCACCATGGACTAAGTGTGAGATCCAGGCCCAGGCTCGTCACCCTGCTGTTGCTGCAAGCTCTACCGGCTCGACTCCTTCGTTAGAATGGACCGGCTGTTTTTCCTCAACCAGCTAGCCCGGCTCACGCGCTCTGATCACTCAGTCCGCCATTGTGATCTCTGTGATTTAGTTTGTTGAAAGCACAAACATGACATTGTTTACACAAAAACCATTCCAAAAGAGGACACAACTACAAATCAGTGGTGTTATTAAGTTGTATTTACAACACTGTCCAGAACAGTTCAACCCAAATATTCAAATATGTGTGCAGCACATTTTATGGAGGAACGTTTCCTGATCCTGGTAGAGTAGACTAAAATGGGTCTGTGCTCAAAGGCTGTTCAATAAAATGGGGCAGTTCCAACTTTGGGGGCGGGCAAGGACATTCGTGTTGGCGCCTCTGACTCACTCCTGTAAGGATTTTTTTTTTTTTTTGTTATACCATGTAAAGACTTTGCCCCTGAGATTCAACCGCTGAGTTGGAGCAGTGGTAGAGTAGCACTGTTGTTTGTCGTTCCTCAGATCACAAATGCCGACAGTAGTTATTATGTTACACGGTGCGATTACGCAATGCATTGCGCGTAAAGACAGTAGAAGTCCTATTATAATCCGTAATTATGTCCCCACTGGATGCAACAAATGTCTTTATAATGGGTTTTAATGTTTGCTCATCGGGTCCGGACATGGTGCTCACAGTCATGGTAAGGGTCGTACCATTTCCCGCTTACACTCACTTGCGGTATTCAGTCATCACGACGAACAACTCACTGAACTATCTGGCCAATCATGTGTACACCCGCTTTTCAGCAACGTGAGCTTATGTGCCAATTCGACGCACATTTCAGAAAGGCATGCAGAAATTTTAAAAGAGAGAGGAGGCACTCTCATATTTACATTGTGGCAAAAATGTTTTTTGAAACCTTACACTGCATAAACAATTGCATTACACCAAATACACACCATAATGTTCTTTTTAGCAATGTCATATCCCTTTAATCGATTTGTCCCATGCACTTAATACTGTGCCTGTGCCAAAGTATTCTATTTCAGTTATTTTTTTTGCACTGTTCTTTGTTATTTGCTATGCCTTATTGTTAAACGCTTTAAATTACTTTTCTCCCCCCCACATCATCATACACTCCATACAACCATAATTTATAATGTATTAAACATAAAAAAATTATTCCATTGCATACTGGGACAGCTGTAATTTACTCATGAAGCATTCCATAGTGCTTGTTAGATCTGGTTACTACCATCCAGATAATTTAAAACCTGTGGCAATTCAATTGAAATGGGTATGATTTGGAAAAAACACCCATCTTAAAAGGTGTCTTGACAAGCGTGACACCTGCTATCGCATGCAAAAAAACCAAGCCATGAGTCAAAAGTATCAGTATGCCCTGTTAACTGCTCTAGAAACAGGTTTGCGTCAAGCCACACGTCTGTGGAAGAGTTCAGAAAAAAATCTTCTTTATTGAAGGTTCACAGAAGCATGTAGTTTCTGTTACCCTTAATGGAAGAAGTTTGAAACAACCAGGACTCTTCCTAGAGCTTGACATCTGTTCAAACTGGGCAACTGATGGAGAAGGGCTTTGGTTAGTGTGGTGACCAAGAACCTGATGGTCATCTAGTTGAGCTCCGTGATCATATGTGGAAATAGGGGAAACCTACGGAAGGACAAACATCACTGCAAAACTCCACCGATCTGGGCTTTAAGGAGGTGTGGCCAAACTCAATCCTCTCTTCAGTGAAGACATGAAAACACACTTAGAATTTGCAAAAAAGCAATTAAAGGACCCTCAGACTGTGAGAAACTAGATTCTCTGGCCTGATGAACCTCAATTCCAAGCATCATGTTTGAAAGAAACCAAGCACTGCTCATCACCTGCAGAGAACCATCCCAAAAGTAAAGTGTGCTGGTAGCAGCCTCATGCTGTGGGGCTGTTTTTCAGTGGCAGGGACCGAGGGACTCATCAGAGTAGAAGAAAAGCTCAGTGCACCAAAATATTGAGATAGTCTTAATGAAAACCCAGTCCAGAGCATTTAGAACCTCAGACTGGGCAGAAGGTTTAGCTTCCAACAGGACAATTAACCTAAGCACACAGCAAGAGTGGCTGATAGACATCTCTGTGAAGGTCCTTGAGTGGCCCAGCCACAGCCTGAGATTGAACCCAATCAAATATTTTTTTTTTTGTTTTTTCTGGAAAAACCTGAAAATGTGCATCTGCCCCCATCCACCCTGACAGAGCTTGAGAGGTGAAGAAGTGAGGAGAAAGATGGCAGATAATTGCCAAATTCTGATGAGCAAAGCTCGTCACATCAAACAAAAGACTTGAGACTGTAAAGGTTCTAAAGCTAAATATTTAGTTGAATACTTATGCAATGTACTCATTTCAGTTTTTTAATTTTAATAAATTTACGAAGTTGTGACAATTCTGTTTTTGCTTTGTCAGTATGGTGTATGGAGTGTAGGTTGATGTGGAAAAAAAGTAATTTAAATAAGTTTATCATAAGGCAGCAACATAAAAAATGTGAAAAAAATGAATACTTTTGCAAGGCACTATGTATGTATGTATGTATTGTGTGTGTATGTATGTATTTATAAATCGCACACACACACACCCACATATATATAATAATATTCTCTATATATATGTAGTAATATGTTATGTCTACATGTATATGTCTAGTATGTTAGATTATACATGTTATAGTTCACGACAATCAATTATTGGTATTTCGTCCCTTATTGTCTTTCTCTTGACTTCCCTCACTCTAAAATGGAGAATCACCCATTTTTTATTTTTATTTTTCATAATCCCACTGACTGCGAATACTCTGAAGTTGATACATTAATGCAGAATTCATTACTCATCTACAGAGCTGTAGGTGTAATAGCATGAGTCAGTTTCCCCCTGTTCTCGCTCTTTTTCTCCCATCCACCCATCTCTCTTTCCCTTTTTCCCTTTTACATGCTGCAATTATCCCTCGTCATTCTACAACAATGAACTGACAAACTTTTTTTTTTTTTTTTTCTGCTGCTGCTGACTGGAGCCCAAAATGCATTTTTTGTAACGTTTGTCGATGGACTTATCAACTGTATCGTTCCTCTGTTTTACGCCCAGGGTTGGATACCACATTGTCAGGCCTTTGTCATTTGCTATTCGCTTGTCTTTTTCGTTCAGCTCATAAACCATTAAAAGTTCTAAATTTACCCCCCCCCCCCCCCCCCCCCTCAGGTTGTCCGGCGTGTCCCTTAAAAAGTCTTAATGTCTTAAAAACGTTTTCCTAATATAAGGCCTTAAAAAGTCTTAAAATGTCTTAAATATGTTTGATTACAAAAAGTTGATTACCGACTATCAACCAACAACTTTACCCCCCACTTCTTAAGTTTAATGCTGCTGAATTAATTCATACTGACCAAAGCAATTTATTAATGATAAAGTAAATCACTAAATCACTGAATTCCCATACAAAAAGGGAAACTCCATTATTTAGAATTACAACAATTAGCTTACTATCTGTGCGTTTTACCTCCGTCTGTTTTACCCTCCAACTCTCTCTGCTAAACTCTTAAAGTGGCACATCTTCAACCCCCGCTGTTGTTGTTTCTTTGTGAAATGCGCTAGTCATACTTGTCCCTTGTGGCTAACATAATGAAAACATCACTACCTTGAAGCATCACCAAGACTTATTTCCCATAATTTTTAAGACCTCTTTTGCTTCGCTTAATCTCCCGATATTGGGAGCTTGTATTGCTTGGAATGCAACCAAAGGGTTCCGGTAACAAAAAGCCCTACTAGTTAAAACTAAAAGCAGTCATCAGAAAATATTGGCAGCCCTTAGGTCTGTATGATACATTGAAGAAAATTGCTATATTGCGATACCTAGATTGTTAAATGCGATATATTGCGATATGCCGATACTTGCTTTAAAGTCTGTAAAATCAATTTAATTAAAATTTTTTAAAATATTAACGTTGCCCAGAGAATGCATTGATTACAATATTTTAACGTTCTCTATATCTTACCTAGAGGTAGTTGGTCTTAGTGAGGTATCACATCTTCAGAAATGGTTTTTTAACCATACCATTTACATACCCTAGGATGTGACTCTCTAAGAATTAAATGGTCTGTTATTATACCGTATTTGGAAGGGTCTCCATGAGAATAAGTTTGAGCTCTGCCTATTGGCTGTTTCACAGTGCGGCTATGTTTGATCTCTGCTCTGTTGCTGTTTCACAGTTTCGGCTCTATTTCAGTAGCATCTCACAGCCAGAAAGGAAAACACGGGAAAAATAATATATTTCTAACAGCTTTCTCTCGCATTACTGTATATCAGTTGGTGACTATACGCTATAAATGCGGGCATCAGGAGCCGTCTCATTAATAAGGCGGGCTTAAAATGCTCACAGTAGCTTTTTACTTCCACTTTTCAAGATTTTGCGCGATCGCACGTGCTCTGGTATAACACAGCGCGCATGTAGTCCTACCATTCTCATCTCTACCAAGATCACTGATTGCTTGTCAGTGGTGCTCGGTTCGTCAAAATCAGTCGCCATCGTCCCTCGAGTTTTCCCCGCCATCTCTCCTTACTCTGTTTTATGTTGGTTACGTGAAATCTTATGTAGCCTACTGAATGTAACCTGCTAGC
Organism: Sinocyclocheilus anophthalmus; assembly: GCA_018155175.1. Lineage (NCBI taxonomy): Eukaryota > Metazoa > Chordata > Actinopteri > Cypriniformes > Cyprinidae > Sinocyclocheilus > Sinocyclocheilus anophthalmus. The sequence continues at coordinate 520,635 of JADLZN010010586.1, forward strand.
AACAGCTAACCATGTCCCTTAATGGCTCGCGTTATTTTATTAACTCGTTATTTGCTTTCCGTGCGTTCTGAATATCGACACCAACCATCCCTGGCACTTGCACATCCCTGCGACAGCCCTGTCATATAACATTTATTTTTTCATGATCTGCATTGTTTCGCTGTTTGTCCCCTCAACTTGTTTCTTCAATACACAATTACCTGCAGACAACTTACTGCATGTTTGGCTGTGCAGGTCCCGTTGGCCTAGAACATTGGCTGGTGACATATGCAAGGTTGGGGGCGTACATATTATGACCCGCCTGGTAAACGGCATCAGCATCGACGTCATTATTTTTCTGTCTCTTCCCGCTCTATTTTTCACGTGGATCACTTTGCATGCACAATATTTCATACGGAGTTAGGAAATAATGGATTTGTGCTCACGGTAATGTCATTTCCTCAATACAGAACTTTTGTATTTCAACCATTATGCCAAGGTAAATACAGTTTTCCATTCTATGGCACCTTTATAAATGAAAATTATATAACCAATTTGTTTCACATACCTTCTTGGAAGAGAATGAATCCCTACACTGACAGTGACCATCAGTACATAAACAGTAATGTCAAAAGTCGGAAAATGGTTAATTTTTTAAACATCAATGTCACCTACCACAAAAAATATGACACGATTTTATATCAAATGTAACTTGCTTTCGCATACACAGTACTATCATATAGCCACAGCAAACAAACTACATAGCCTAAGGAAAGTTCCTAACGTATATTTACAGGCAAAGTGAACGACAGTAAAAGGTCAATTCATATTTTACAAGCATAGATAATATAAACGGTAGTATTCAGGTACATAAATTTAATAATTAAGTGTAATATAACACTGCATTGTGTTCACTGTATTAATTAAATTTAGATTAATCTTTGTTATAGCTGTTTTGTTGTTTGATTACCATGAGTGACATTCAGCAGCACGTATTTATAGGCTGCTGTCCCTTTAAGACCGACTGCACGGATCCAGTGGTATAATGAAACATCCGATTTCTTTCTCAGAGGTTTACATTCATTTAAAACTGACTGCGTTTATGAGAATGATCATCGAGATGGGTACTATTGACAACTCTGTGTGTGTCTGTTCAAACACGAGATGTGAAAGACTAATCAACTCGGTGTTTGCGCGCTGTCTGAAACGCGTCTCTGTGTGTGTGCGCACGCTTTGCACATGTGCAGCAGAACAGAAGAGACGCTGTGCGAGATGCGGCTTGTGCGCGCGCTTCAGGTGTGTGTCAGGCAGCAAGACGAGACTGCAAAGTGTTGTTTTCGGCAACTTATTGCACTTAACTCTATTTAACATCAAGCAATTCTCTGCTATATGCGTCAACCTAAAACTTTGACCTTTTGCTATCATTTTGATTTAAGTAGCCTATTATTAAATGATTCCGATATCGCACGACGTAGCGATATGCATGTCACGATACTTTTGCGATTTTTCGATAATTTCGATATATCGTGCAGCCCTAGCCTCCATAGTTTGGGTGATGCTATGGCCAAAGTCGTATCTGTGCATTAAAACATTGCACTTTATATTTGAATAGGAGTACTCCTTAAGCTGGAGATGTAGCTGCTCTATTCTTAGTAGTAGCTGTTTCAGGAGGCCAGACATCCTCACAAAGGGGAGGCGGTCCTCTGCCTAAACAGATGGCATCTGTTAAAAAAAGTGGTCGTGTGTGCACTCAAATGAGACTGGGAATGTCGGTACCTCAGATCATGTGCATCTTTAATTTCCTGGTGACTGTGCAGAAACTTCAGCACACATGCACATTTTTTTTTCCACGTCGCTTCTTGCTGCTTAATTTGAAGCTGGAGCAACTTTGCAGTGAGTCAGAGAGAGAGGCTTGTTGCCATGCCAACGTGACACGCAAGTAAAGGAGGTCAGATGAGATGAGGCTAATAAACTCAGTTTCTAACAACTGAATTGTTGAATATTTTACAGTGTGTATGACATCAGATAGAGGGGCTTGTCACGTGAAGATTGATTCCGCCTGTCACTGTTCCGCCTATTTTCATTTCTTTCTAAGCAGCTTTCGCTTATTTGGAACGTTTGTGATTCTTCTCATTGCTTTAATTGCACCAGACGTTGACAAGTTTATTCTTTGAGAGAGGGAGTGTGATGTCCCCAAGTAAATGTACCCAGCAATGGACATGTAGGGACATCTAAAATGTCATCCTGGCTCAAGGAGGAAAAATAGCAATGTTTTATATGCACAACTGCATTTTGTTGCCCAAGGCCAAAATCCTATTGCTCTGCCGTTTAGGGTTAGTAGCCTTAAAAATGCACTCATACTAACTGCAGTGTTTACCAAAGCAGTTCTCTGTTGAAAACCCCACATGAGATGTGCACGAGTCTGTGATCTTACATAATGTGCAGTTAAGCTTGATTTTTGTCCCACTTGTTTTTTGTTTTTTTTCCCCGTTCGGCCCCAGAAGACGGTACAAATGGCTTTTAAGATGCCGTCTGTTACATATGGTTGATTTAAAAGACGGATGAAGTGCACAGGCAAGCTAATGCAGCCTCTGATTGAGCAAAACCCATTGGCCTGAAATTGCATCAGGAGCCCCAGACCATCAACTCAGATCTTGTGAATTATTGATTCGTCCAGTTAATGAATATCACAGCTTGTGCCTCGGCATCCAGGGAGATAGATTCCAAAATCCTGTTCAGGCTGCACAGCCAATAATGATTGCCGTTTAACTGTCAAACTCTTGTGAAGTTGGACATTTGGTATGTGAAATCATCTCACTTGAATGGCAATATTTTAGTGCATTAATTCAGAGAAAGTGCTTAATATTCCTGTCGTGCTCGTTCTACTTTTAAACATCATATGCTTTATTCTCTCTCTTTTTCTCCCCCTGCAGAAGCAGATCATCGTGGATCCGCTGAGTTTTAGCGAGGAGAGGTTCCGGCCTTCTCTCGAGGAGCGTCTGGAGAGCATCATAAGTGGCGCCGCCCTCATGGCCGATTCCTCCTGCACTCGTGACGACCGGCGTGAGCGCATCGTGGCTGAATGCAACTCTGTGCGACAGGCGCTGCAGGATCTGCTCTCAGAGTACATGGGCAATGTAGGTGCATGTCAAATACTGTTTTTCCTTCTCGTTTACTGCTTTTCCCCTTCCACAGTCCCACATCCCTGAATGACGATGCCAGGTACCCACCTGCTACCTGAGAAAGACGCTCTCCTGCAGGGAAGGAGAGGGGAGTTTTCCTTCAGGGACAGTGAACATATCACGTTCGCCTGGTGGTGTTGTATAAAGACCTCCAGTCTCATCACAATTTGTCCTGTGCTGCCTGGCTTTTGAAGAAAGGGGTTCAGTACACACAAGCACCCTCTTGTGATACTGATCTGTGCATTGAATTGTTTGACTGCTGTTGTTCAAGTATTTCTCTTTGTTTGCTCACCAGTGTTGGTTTTATTTGTTTTTTTCGGTCTTTCATTTCATTTGTTTTCCTTTTGCTTCTCCATTTATTATCTTGAAGTCACAGATTCATTTATTTTTTTAAATGTTTTAAAGAAAGTGTTGAGTAGTTCAAAGAAATATTGGTTGAAAGCAGCCGTTTTACACCCCTGTGGCATGCAGCGCGGTGGGTGATATGATATGCTTGTGGTCCGGTGGGTAAATGAAGAACTTGGAAGTTCTCTGACACATTTGGCTGTATTTGTCCCACACCGAGAGAAAATTGGCCACTTTTAGGCCAAGCTGGTGTGGAGTTCTAGAATTGATAAACAAATGCAATCATCAGTTTAAAACCCTACCTCATTTTCGCAGGCTGATTTATTCCTCCAATTTCCAACACGTTGAATGTCTTGAATGTCACATCACTCTTTTTCTCACCCAGCACATTTCTCTACATGGCAGGTTTTTGTTTTAACCAATCTCTTTTCCCCATCTTCATCTCTCATTTCCAAATGAAGTAGCCTTTCTGTTTCCAAGCAGCAAATCAGATTTGTTGTTTTTGGCTGCCATGGTACTACATTCCATCTGTTTGTTGGTAATAACTGCAAATCTATCACTTTCTAGATGTGTAATGAGGGCTGCTCCTAAAGCTGCGTGATTAATTGATATAAAAGTGAACAAAAAAAATTCAGAATGAAGCATGGCATTATGTTTGTATGCATGAGCAGATCATTATGCACCGGCGATTGCAACGGTCCTCAGAACGTTGGTAGTTTTTTTTAGTCATTTTTATATCTTGTAATTATAATTAATCATATAATACTAATAATTTATCATCATTATTATTATTATTATTTAATAGTGCTTTTGCTTTGTCTATACACAAACACACATGCACACGTATACACAGTACACACACATATATTATGTATATACAGTGGGTACGGAAAGTATTCAGACCCCCTTAAATTTTTCTTTGTTATATTGCAGCCATTTGCTGAAATCATTTAAGTTATTTTTTTTTCCTCATTATTTTACACACAGCACCCCATATTGACAGAATTAAAACACAGAATTGTTGACATTTTTTTAGATTTATTAAAAAAGAAAAACTGAATATCACATGGTCCTAAGTATTCAGACCTTTTGCTGTGACACTCATATATTTACTCAGGTGCTGTCCATTTCTTCTGATCCTCCTTGAGATGGTTCTACACCTTCATATGAGTCCAACTGTGTTTGATTATACTGATTGGACTATATAAAAAAAGCCACACACCTGTCTATATAAGACCTTACTGCTCACAGTGCATGTCAGAGCAAATGAGATTTATGAGGTCAAAGGAACTGCCTGAAGAATTCAGGCAGAATTGTGGCAAGTCACAGATCTGGCCAAGGTTACAAAAAATTCTGCTGCACTTAAGGTTCCTACGAGCACAGTGGCCTCCATAATCCTTAAATTGAAGACATTTGGGACGACTAGAACCCTTCCTAGAGCTGGCCGTCCGGCCAAACTGAGCTATCGTGGGGGGTTGAGCCTTGGTGAGAGAGGTAAAGAAGCACCCAAAGATTACTGTGGCTGAACTCCAGAGATGCAGCTGGGAAATGGGAGAAAGTTGTAGAAAGTCAACCATCACTGCAGCCCTCCACCAGTCGGTGCTTTATGGCAGAGTGGCCCGATGGAAGCCTTTCCTCAGTGCAAGACACATGAAAGTCCGTATGGAGGACTCCAAGATGGTGAGAAACAAGATTCTCTGGTCTGATGAGACCAAGATAGAACTTTTTGGTCTTAATTCTAAGCGGTATGTGTGGAAACCAGGCACTGCTCATCACCTGTACAATATAGTCCCAACAGTGAAGCATGGTGGTTGCAGCATCATGCTGTGGGGGTGTTTTGCAGGGACAGGACGACTGGTTGCAATCGAGGGAAGATGAATGCGGCCAAGTACAGGGATATCCTGGACGAAAACCTTCTCCAGATTGCTCAGGACCTCAGACTGGGCCGAAGTTTACCTTCCAACAAGACAATGACCTAAGCACACAGCTAAAATACCGAAGGAGTGGCTTCACAACACCTCTGTGACTGTTCTTGAATGGCCCAGCCAGAGCCCTGACGTAACCCAATTGAGCATCTCTGGAGAGAAATGGCTGTCCACCAACGTTTACCAACCAACCTGACAGAACTGGAGAGGAACTGCAAGGAGGAATGGCAGAGGATCCCCCAAATCCAGGTGTGAAAAACTTGTTGCATTTTTCCCAAAAAGACTCATGGCTGTATTATATCAAAAGTGTGCTTCTACTAAATACTGAGCAATGTGTATACTTATGACCATGTGATATTTCAGTTTTTCTTTTTTTATAAATCTGCAAAATTGTCACAATTCTGTGTTTTTCGGTCAATATGGGGTGCTGTGTGTAAATTAATGATGAAAAAAAAACTTAAAGATTTTAGCGATCTGCTGCAATATAACAAAGAGTGAAAATTTTAAGGGGGTCTGAATACTTTCCGTACCCACTGTATATATATGTACATATACACATACACACCCCTCATAATCGGTATTGAGTTTTTCCTGCTTGATGGCCCTACTCAAAGTTCAAATAAGGTCTACGCCCCTAGCACACAGTAACATAATTTTTCTGTCACACATTAATAGTGGTGTGTGGGCAGCTGAAGTGGTGGTGTGCCACAAACCGCTGAAGATGATGTTCGGGGAGGCGATGTCTCGCAGGTGTCAGTGACTATTTATGTCAGTCTTGCAAAACGTCAGGAAGCAGCAGGTCCTCAGCTCTGTCTGGAAACACAGCAATGTTCTGGGCAACCTGAGCTGACGAGCTCCAGATGGCTCATTGCTGGTTCTGTGTAACTCCAGACCAGGATCGTGAGCAAGCGCCTCTGTCATTACGGTCCATTTTTAACACTGCTGTTTGAGAGCCTGAAAATGGCTGTCTGATAACATCTAGCAAGGGGTTTGGCATGGATAAGGCACAAGCATTCAATAAAAGTCAAATTACACATTCGATTTCCAGTGCCATTTCAAGTGATCCTCGTGAAGAGTGCTAATGCCTGGAATGGAAAAATACCAGATTGATTCCAGCAGTGATAGTAATCACTAATATGCAGCTATCTGTGTAATAAGCTTGCAATGTCATCCAAAATTAGCCGTGCTACCGTGACTGCATAAGAAATGCTAATATAATTGGACAGGACCTTTTATAGAAACCGCAGCTTATGTGTAGACCTTTTTTATGTCCCTGCACAGATAAATGACATAGAGCAGTCCCATATGTCCCAACACAGATAAATGACAGTCATCGTTTGAATACAGATAAGCATCATCCATGAGATGTACGTTTCTGTCTTTTGCTCATCCTTGGTGCTGCCGGTTTATTTTAGCCACAGATTCATCCAAGCAGTGTCCGGGTCATTTCAAAACAGGTTTTCTACTTGACTAGGCCTTTGCAGCATGTCTGCCCCAACACACAACACACTGCTCCTCAGCCCTGAAGCACAACTGACATGACAGTGCTTTGGCTGCTCACTCGTTCAGACAGGAGAAACGGATGAGGGAGATGATATGTCCATCTTTCTCTACTTCCTCTGGACTAAAGCCTCATGGAGTCTCTGGATGCTTTGGCCGGCACTTTACCTGGCATTACCTTTTACAAACTATCTTGCAAAACTTAGTGAGCTATTGCTTGCATAGGCAGAAGATGACTTGAGTTTAGTTTTAACATGTTGCAGAGCTAACCACGCAATACTAAATGTAAAATGTGGACTGTGCCTGCAATGCTGCCTTTGTAGGCAGCTAAATAACCTACTGTTTAAAAAAAAGTTTGGGGTTGGTAAGATTTAAAAAATGTTGTTAAAGAAGTCTTTTGCTGACCAAGGCTGCATTTATTTGATCAAAAATACAGTAAAACAGTAATATTGTGAAATTATGTTGATTATAATATTATCTATTGGAATCTATTCCTGTGATGGCAAAGCTGAATTTTCAGCAGCCATTACTCCAGGCTTTAGTGAAATCATTCTTATATGCTAATATGCAAGAAACATTTCTCATCAATGTTGAAAACTGCTTTTTTTTTTTTTTTTTGGAAACCATGAAGATTCTTTGTGAAAATTCTAATATAAATCTTTTCTAAGGTCTTTACTGTCACTTTTGAACAATGTAATGCATTCTTGCTGAATAAAAGCAATGCTAATTTTATTCAAAATTATTATATTAACTGCATCTTTTTCCCTCTGACAGCCAGCTTTTTTTCTTTTCTTTTTTCTTTTAAAGAGGGTGATATACCACTTTGTTTGTGGATGGTTTAAAATGTTTATTTAATCTTTCAAATCCTAAGGTGCAGGAAAAGTCTTAACATCTTTTTGTTATAGTCTTTCAGGATTTCCTTATCGGGTAGTTAATAAATCTCTCCCTCAATCTTTCTTATTTTTTTATCCTCTGCTAAATGGAGGAATGTATTTGGTGCAATAGGCTGGAATTTCGATTGGAGTTAGACAGGTGCAGCTCCTCCTGCCTCTGTTAGAATGAATAACTAGTCTCACATCCAATTTATGCTCTGACTGTGTTGTTAAATTAACTCTGAAGGCCCGCAATAATACAGAGATTAAATTGGTGTCCCAAATTCAATTTTTAGCCATATGATTTCTCCTGGAATAACTGCCTTGTTTGAAGTGACTTTTTTTTTTGTAACCGTGACTCTGAGTTTGAGAGAAGGACATATTGGCCAGACAGCATATGCGCTCTCAGTCACAGCTGAGACTGTGCTATTAGAGGAGTTTTGCTCTTTCAACCTCTCTCTCTCTCTCTTTAGCTAGCTAGCTAGCATAGCAGTGGGTCCTTTTCTCTCCCTTTTACATTTTTCAAACCGCAAAATTAAACTCACGGCTGGAACTTTGTTCTTATTAATTTATTGAAGCAAAATGATGTCGGAAGACAATGTCATCCATTTTTTTTCCTGCTTAAGGCAGTAATCACAATTCATTCTAGTCAAATTTCTTTCTTCAGATGAGAGGGTTGATTGCATGCGTATTTTCGACAGCCTCCCACAAATCAGCTGTGTAAAACAGACTTTAATATTCTATAAATTAAATGAGCGGTCTCGAGAGGTTAATCTGAAGCCCAAGTTCTGTAGGTTAGAGCCTCTGGCAGTGGCTCTGGTTACGAATGTTTATGAAATTTTAATAAAATGGCATAATGTAGCTCAGGTTCTGGGCCTTATGTTGACCAACCTAAGTGCTTAATGCATTAAAAGGTTTCTGACTTTATAGCGCTTGAATTAAAGAGTTGCTCAAATTGCCATAAATTGTCTTTTTTTTTTTGTCGTCATGTTTGTTTAATATCCTTGCTTTGATTCTTGCCTCAGTCTTATATTTAAATTTTTTTTTTGAGCAGCACCTCAAAATAATCAAACCTCTATTAATAATTGATGTAATCTTATGATGAATGCTAACGTTTTAATCACTGTTATGCGACCTGAATTTTACAGTTTCATTATCTTTGAGCAGAAATGGTGCATGTAGGCAGAAAACCAAAGACACTGCCTGAATTATAATGGACTGCCGCATCCGTTTTTTTTTTGGCTTAGGTTTTCAAAAGCGGTTTTAAGGCTGTTCAAAAATAGATTGTAATTCATTGCCGATTAGCACAGAGATTGATCAGGCTTTTGTTAGCCAGGAAAAGATGTGTAATTGTTACGCAGGACCTTAAACTGTGTGCCCCGGTTTGTGCTGTAACCCCAAACTCAGGCAGTCAATCTGGTTTCGACTTAAGTCTAGTCCAGACTAATTAGCCAGATGATTAACAATGCAGAGCACTGCTAAACAAACAAGCCACTTCACTTTACCGTGCACAAGCTCATGGTTTTGAGTGCTGCGGTTCAAGCACGTATTTTATTATTCCACCCTCTCGTGACTACTTCACATGTGTCTGTTCTGAGCTTTTCCGCTGCATTTGATCAATAATACATTTAAGACCCCCCGCCCCCCCCCTTGTACACAAGGCAAGCTTTCAGTAATAAGGATTGACGTGTCAAGCTTTTGACATTTAAATTCTTAACTTGAAGGCAAACATCTGAAGGATCTGTGGAAAGACAGATGCAAACTCTTCATGGCCTTATGGAGGGGAGATGGAACAGGAGACCCACACACACACAGACACACACCCCTCTCTCTGTCTGTTCTCTTCATGTATTTTTTCCCTCTTTGCCATGGGCATTCAGCAAGAGTGACACCTGGTCTTGTTTCATGACAGCTCCCTTCCGTTTTTTTTTTAGAAGTCTCAACTCGAACTGAGCCCTGTTTCTGTTGTTCCTCTTATTGTTCTTTCACCTAACAGTGTGCTTTTTGAAATTATTTTTGTCTTACCACCCCAGAATAATTTTCCTTTTTCATAAATGGCAATAACATTTGAACCGTAAGAGCAGATCATTACCATTTGACCTTTTCTGCAGCAATTTTCTTCATTAGGAAATTCAGTGTAGGGACACCTGCTTGTTAAAGCTGAGCCTTAATGAGTCCTTGCTAACCTGCTGGCCTCTGGTTTCCCCAAATATTTACTAATGTTAATTAAGTTTGAGTCAAGAGTTCCTGCAGGTCCTTTAAAAAATATTAAAAAAAGTCAGGTCCATTTTAATGCTTATTTTCTCATTTACTTCAGGTTGCAAAAATGCTAAACTGACTTTGTCTATTCTATTGTATCCTCATTTGAATGCGTAGTTTAAGCGAATCACACCACATGCAGTGCATCAGGGGAGCACTTTACTGTCCCTGTGGCTTTTGCTAAATTTACAGCTCTCCATAAAAACGCAAATCTGTCACACATGGGCTGTCAGATGGTTTCCCCTATACCTGGTCCTCGATCATTTAGCTTTTAAAATCACATCCCTGGCTTTTCTGAGAGATGGATGAGGTACTTTTTTTGCTTAAGCAGTTTTAATTGCATACAGATTGAGACAGTTTGTCCATTTCAGAGGAAGCTTGCTGCACTCAATTTTACTCTTTTGCTTAAAGGGACAGGTCACACCAAGGAAAATTCGGTCATTTACTCACCCTCATGTTGTTCAAAACCTAAATGACTGACTGACTTTAGTGAAACATGAAAGATTTTTATGTTTGTTGTTTTTTTTTGTCCATACAATGAAACTCGATTTAGTCCACTGGAATATTTTTGTGCTATGATTAATGATAAAACATAATACTCTGGTATTGTTTTGGGGAAAAAAGCCTGTCATATGGGCATTGCTTTTAAACCGTTATTATCCAGTTATGCAGTACACCCTGTAGTCAAATGTTTTTTAAGTGTTTGTCACATTTTTTTTTTTTGTAGTCAGGGTGTTTGGCTGTAAATGGTAATAATCTTTTCAGAATTGATCACTTTAGCCAAAGACTTTAAACCGTATACCTTATTATTCACAGTTTAGAAGCTTGTGCCCACGTTATATCCCATCCAAATACCAAGCCTTACGGTGTCGCAAATGGCATTTTCCTGCTTTACCATAAAAGGTAAAAATAGACAACCGGTAAATCATTTATTTTTGTTTTTTTTCCCCCCCTCAAAAGCATTTAACACCTAGTACAGTAATTCATGTCGCTGTGTGCGATTTAGCACATGGGCAGGCCTGGAGCTGACCTGATCTCTTATAAAATGTAAATATGAGTAGATAAAATGTGTGTTTGAGGGATGGAGGTGTGGCACTTAGAGGATTTATGCCACACTCTTTGCAGTCCGTCTCCCTGCCTATTTCATGTTGGGAGACGAGTGTATATGTGTGTGTGTGTGTGTGTGTGTGTGTGTGTGTGTGTGTGTGTGTGAGAGAGAGAGAGACGGAGCGCATACCGCTGATGATTCCATTATTTTCATTCATTGCTCGTATCCTTGTGGGTCTTGGACCATTGCTGTCGGCTGCTGCAGACCTGTGGCATCACACCCGTGACTGATAGTTTCTATTAAGGCCCGTTGAAGTCTTAGACGTGTTGTAGAGCATTAAAACGACAGCTCAGATCTGTGTTGAAGGTTATTGTAGTGCCAGTTCATCCCTTTCAGGATGCTAAGTGACCTTTTCGGTGCCTTGTCATTTGTCCTTGTTGCATATGTATTTAACAGCTTTGTTTTGTCATGTGTAGAAGTAACATTCTTTTTCTGTTCAAAAAGATAGCCACAGCACAAACATTAAACAGTCTTAACAACTATAAAGGCAACTATAAATCAACTTGTCCACTTAAACTTGTCCAAACCAACACTTAAAAAAATTAATGTGATTTTAACAGTAAAAGACTGTAAAAATGCCACAGTAAAAAGCTGTTAATTGGTTAACACTAAGTTTCTGTACTATAAACTGAATAACTGATTACATTTTAATTTTACAATAAAATATTGTTAAAATTAGAGTTTTTGGAAGTGAAAAAGAACAAATTGTATAATTTACAGTGGAAAAAATATACAGTTATGGATAATTTCCTTGGTGTAAACGACCCATAATTTAACATTAGATTTTAACTGACACAATTACCTAACATGATCTAACAATGTTTCTGAGCGCTACCAGAGAGGCGTGCACACATGAAGACGGTGCTCATAGAGTGTGGGATTGAACTGACATATTTTTGCCGCTTTATAGGCCTGAATGGTTAAATGCACACACTTGTATGTGTCAACATTCACTTTCGCAACGAAACACACAGCGCCTTCACGACATGGTGGTGGCGGCAGCAACAACGCTACAATAGGGCAGTTCCAAAAATTTTTACATTTTGAATATTCAACGAATTGAAAATAAACTCCCATTCGAGGCAAAACGTTCGAATTTTAGGTGTGCGTTGAGGCAGCCTTATCAGTGGCACACGAGATACGATGACGATGTAAGTCAGTGCATTTTAATGTTTTTGTTAACCTATCCAGTTGAAGCCACTAGATGCGCCGCTGCGTTGTTAATTACAAATATTGCGGGAAAAGAGAACATCAATGCGGAGAAGATCTTGTTTACGTCAAAACTGAAACCAAGCCGTTCACACAGAACGCATATTTCGCGTATTTTCTAGAGGGACATCTATCAGCTTTGCACTCGCGTCTCGCACAAAAGAGCGGCATGTTTAAAAAGCCATGTAAAATTAATGCAAGTTCAACTTTGGGGGAAAAAAAAAAAGCATCTCGAGACTGGTGGGTTTTTTTCCCATCCCCACTGCAACTCGTGTTTTTAAATGAAAAATGTACTCTGTTTGATTGGCTTTCGGCCCTTTGTATTAAACTATGCATACATACATGATGCTGTTTTGTTTATAGTTGTTTAAGCAACTTAATTATAATTGGTTTATAAACATTATTTTCAAACATATGCATTATTTTAAACATAGTCTGTTTTCACAGATCTGAACGGCTTGGTTTCAGTTGTGATGTGAACTAGATCTTCTCCGCATTGATGTTCTCTCTTCCCATAATATTTGTAATTAACAACGCAGCGGCGCATCTAGTGGCTTCAACTGGATAGCTAACAAAAACATTATAATGCAATGACACTTTCATCGTCATCGTATCGCTTGCGCCGCTGATAAGGCTGCCTCCTTAAAGCACAACTAAAATCCGAATGCAGCGCTTTTGCATTCGAATGTGGGTTTTTATTTCAAATTCGACAAATATTCGAAATTAAAAAATTTTCTGACGGAACTATTGTCAGCGTGGTTGCTGCCGCGCCACCAGTAGTGAAGGCGCTGTGTGTTTTGTTGTGAAAGCGAAACTACTTTTTTTTGGTCTTCCAAAAGAGGACACAACTAGTAATCAGTGGTTAAGTTTTGTTTACAACACTTTTCCAGAACAGTTCAAACCAAATATTCCATTGTGTTCAGCGCATTTTATGGAGGACTGTTTAATGATCCTGGTAGAGTAGAATACAATGCCGGCTGTTCTGAGTCACAGACTGCAAGTAAGTTTTTTATAATTAAAGAAGCCTTTGTCCCGGCGATTCAACGCCGAGTTTTTGGGCATGTAGAGTAGCGCTTGTTTGTCTTTCTACGACGCACATGCAGAATGTTTTTTGTTTACGGGGCGCGATTTTGCAAAGCGTGTAAAAGACAGTATTTAAGCATTGTAAGCCGTAATGAGTCCATGGATGCAAACAATGACTCGGTTATAATGGTTTGTAATGTTTTTGTTTCTTTGCTCTGGACACGCAGCAACCGCATTATGGTAAGGGGTGTAAAATTCCATACACGCTGAGGTATTCGGCAAATACAACGCACTTGGATAGTGGCCAATCAGCAACTTTGTAAGCTTTGTAAAAATCTACGCGTTTCAGAAAGGTGGGCCATAGAGGAGAAACAATAATGTACGGTAAGTGGAAAATAATGTGTTTTTTTTTTTTTTAAACCTTTAAACCAAAAACACATGCAGTATACCAAATACACAAATTAGTAAGCTTCTTTTTAGCACATCATAGACCCTTTAATAAGGCCACAATAGCAATAAATTGCTGAATTAGGCTACAGCTGTTTCTGCTTTATAAAAAAAAATTCTGTTTCTAAGAGTTTTGACAGGATGCGCCGATCCGCTATCATAGCGGGTATCGGCTCCGGTGTGCCATTTCAGGAAGGGGATCAGTCTAGAGGGAGGCCGATCAAAATCGAGATTTTTTTTATGTTTTTTCGAGTGTCGCGAAATTATTCTGTGTTATTCTGACATCCATACGATAGATAATGTGAGGGACTAGGAATATTTACGTCCGGCTTAAATTATAGTTCACAAAAAACTCTTTTCTCGCGTGGTGTCAGTCATGCGTTCGCCTAAGTGTATTTAATCACCTGGTGGTGTTCGGTTTACAGCGGTCGGCTCGGTAAAGAGCTATCCAAGATCTTCTGTGTTACCATATGCTTGATTTGTAATACATGTCTACGATTTGCAAAAAAGGGACTATCTTCTTGCTCGGGAGTTTAAGTTTTGGTACTGCTACGGGTTGTGTCTGAAAAGAACAAAAACACGGGCGTAGTAGAAAAGAAAAAGACTATCCAATTGTTTTAACATTGGAACAATACTGAAAATTAAAACTGTTAAAAGAATGGCTCAATAACTGTTGCACAGATATAGGCTAATACACTACGCATCAATTTCTCTTTCCTTTGTGCTTTGCAGTTTTTAACACAAATCGCTAACAATGCTCAATAGGAATGTCAACCTCTACATGCGAGTAAATTCCACGCGCCATATGCGACAAATCTCACTCTGGAACTAAAATAGTCTATATCTAGCCAAGGCTAATAATTGTCTCATGATTTACGCGCAGTTGTGTGAGTTGGAGCTGAGTATCTGATTAGAACGCATTTTCACTCACTAGTAACATCCTCTGACAACTGAGAACTCAGAGTTTCACTCCGCAAGCGATCTTGATATTTTCGTCCATCGTGGAAATGGTGAGCGCGCACCTGTGGTTGTGGGATTGGCGTAATGTGTTGGTCTAGTGTGAAGGCGCCACGACTCGCTGGCGCGTTATATCACTTGTGAGCAAAGAGCGGGGTCTACATAACATGCAGGAATGAGGCAACGACTGTAAATATATAAATTTGTTGTATTTTCCTGTTAAAATAACAGTTCTTTTGGAATTCTTCAGCTTTTAAGAACTGCGGGTTTTCCTGTAGTGGGCGGAACTAACGCGCAAACGACAATCTCATTGGCTGGAGCTCACCTATCGTCCATGTTTGGATTTCAGCGAATCAGTTCAAGTAAACGCACACAACCTGATTAATATTCATGAATACAGCAGCTCATTAATCCTAGTGCGTTTTATATTGTTATTAGTAGAAGAATTCGGATAATAAATATAATATAATAATAAGTAATATCTCATCAGGGGTATTATTGTTCGTTTTTTTTTTACGGAAGCCACTGAATGGGGAACCAAATATAAGCAACCAGCACCAGGCTAAGTTCATGGTTACCAGTTTTAATTCTAATTACTAAAGTTCAATCATTAAATAATGATTGATTATCATATCAAGCCTTAAATATGATCATCACGTGTACTTTCAGATATGTAAAAAGCTAGGACCATTTTACAACCACTTATGAGACGTGTATATAGTGAGGTCTGTTCGGGTATAGTCTGATCTATATATAGGTTAGTAGTTTTAGTTAGTTAGTAGTTAGTATTCAGTCTGGCGGAGTTGTAAACAAAAAAATACTAGACACAGTGGCGATTCAAATGGCCAAGGTGTCCGTATGAGGGGGACTGTGATGAAAACTTAATTCTGCCACTGTATTTTCTCAATCTACCTATGTGTTGCTTATTAAAAAATATTGCTAGACATTTTAAATAAATGTATTTACATTTTCCTCGTATATTACTTCGACATAAATACATTCATGAAAGTTTTTAATGAATGGATTTTATAATAATACAAAAAGCAATGTGTAACATTTTACCATATTAAGCTCTTTTATTTGTTCCCCACAAAATAGTTTTTTCACTAAATGTTTGGATTTTTAAAATTATTGTGCACTGATTTTTCTAGAATAACTTTTGCTTCTGAATTATCCACTAACCTAGTTTATGAGTTTTTTTTTGTCATAGATTATAAATATACATATATTACCTATATTTTATCATATTTGTTTATTTTATTTTTCTTAATAATGAAGTAGTCTGTATCTAGTAGATTGTGAAAGAATGATTATCAGTTCCACACACATGTATAAATTCTACATTTATTTAAATGAGCAAAAAAAACTTCACTAGTATTGAATCGGTATCGGCCAATAACGAACCCTAGGTATCGGAATTGGTATCGGAGGCAAAAAAGGCGGATCGGAGCATCCCTAGTTTTGATGAGCTGCAGTCCACACTGTGAACTCTTGACAGCCTCCTTATTATTTTTCCCCTTCTCATAATGAAATGTCCAGTGACATTTTGTTCCAACTCCAAAGTCGTAGAGCCTGACAGAGCTGGTATCATAACATACAAAAAAGGGGTGCTTTACTCTCTATCCTCTTTCTCTGTATAATTGTTTTTCACCCTGGCACCGAGAATACTTGAGTGAGCTCCTATAGACTTCTGAAGCTTGGAGTGATAGCTTGGAATGATGGCTATTTTCAGCAGCCATCAGTGATTGAAAAAATGTCGCTATCCTGTTCTTGTACACAATAATTGATTATGCTCACTCAGTTGAATCACGGTGCCCCTAATTTACTCCGGATTCTGTGAAATTGAAGGGATACATCCTTTAGTTGTGGAGTGCTGTACTACAGTGGGGAATCTAGACCCATACCTGGCAGAAGCGTGCAAATCAGCAGTGGCTTTGTGTAGTGAATTGTAGAGTGAATATTTCCTGTCCTAGGTGCAGATTGATCAATAAAACATTCCAGTCATCCTGCAAAACACAATATGGCCAGGGCTATTAAGCAGAACACCTATTTAATTAGCTAGTATATGGGGATGTTAAGATCTGTTTTCAAAAGCATCCAGGCATGGCTTCACATAATCTCTAAAAACCCTTAACAGTATACAGTGGGTACGGAAAGTATTCAGACCCCCTTAAATTTTTCACTCTTTGTTATATTGCAGCCATTTGCTAAAATCATTTAAGTTAATTTTTTTTTCATCATTAATGTACACACAGCAACCCATATTGACAGAAAAACACAGAATGTTGACATTTTTGCAGATTTATTAAAAAAAAGAAAAACTGAAATATCACATGTCCTAAGTATTCAGACACTTTGCTGTGACACTCATATATTTAACTAAGGTGCTGTCCATTTCTTCTGATCATCTTTGAGATGGTTCTACACCTTCATTTTGAGTCCAGCTGTGTTTGATTATACTTACTGGATTTGATTAGGAAAGCAACACACCTGTCTATATAAGACCTTACAGCTCACAGTTCATGTCAGAGCAAATGAGAATCATGAAGTCTGCCTGTGAACTGCCTGAAGAGCTCAGAGACAGTATTGTTGCAAGGCACAGATCTGGCCAAGGTTAAAAAAAAATGTCTGCTGCACTTAAGGTCCCTAAGAGCACAATGGCCTCCATAATCCTTAAATGAAAGACATTTGGGACGACCAGAACCCTACCTAGAGCTGGCCGTCCGGCCAAACTAAGCTATCGGGGGAGAAGAGCCTTGGTGAGAGAGGTAAAGAAGACCCCAAAGATCACTGTGGCTGAGCCCCAGAGATGCAGTCAGGAGATGGGAGAAAGTTGTAGAAAGTCAACCATCACTGCAGACCTCCACCAGTCGGGGCTTTATGGCAGAGTGCACCGACGGAAGCCTTCACTCAGTGCACCCAGGGACAAATGAAATCCGCATGGAGTTGCTTTAAAAAAACACTATTTTCGCACGGATCCAAGATGGTGAGAAATAAGATTCTCTGGTAAGATAGAACTTTTTGGCTTTAATTCTAAGTGGTATGTGTGGAGAAACCCAGGCACTGCTCATCACCTGTCCAATACCGTCCCAACAGTGAAGCATGGTGGTGGAAGCATCATGCTGTGAGGGTGTTTTTCAGCTACAGGGACAGGACGAATGGTTGCAATCGAGGGAAAGAAGAATGCGGCCAAGTACAGGGATATCATGGACAAAAACCTTCTCCAGAGTGCTAAGGACCTCAGACTGGGCCGAAGGTTTAACAAGACAATGACCCTAAGCACACAGCTAAAATACGAAGGAGTGGCTTCACAACAACTCAGTGACTGTTCTTGAATGGCCCAGCCAGAGCCCTGACTTATTAAACCCAATTGAGCATCTCTGGAGAGACATAAAAATGGCTGTCCACCAACGTTTACATCCAACCTTAAAGAACTGGAGAGGATTTGCAAGGAGGAATGGCAGAGGATCCCAAATCCAGGTGTGAAAAACTTGTTGCATCCTTCTCAAAAAGGACTAAGGCTGTCTTAGATCAAAGGTTTTGCTTCTACTAACTACTGAGCAAAGCGGTCTGGAATACTTAGGACCATGTGATATTTCAGTTTGTCTTTTTTAATAAATCTGCAAAATGTCAACAATTCGGTGTTTTTCTGTAAATATGGGGTGCTATGTGTACATTAATCAGGAAAAAAAATAACTTAAATGATTTAAGCAAATGGCTGAAATATAACAAAGAGAGAAAAATATAAGGGGGTCTGAATACTCTCCGTACACACTGTACTCTTGTCTGAAGTAGTGATTTGGTTCATTTTTGTGTCATGGTGAAAACCAAAGGGGGAGTGTCCTGTTTGACAATATTATACAAGGAGTGATGGAGTTTAGTAGGTTTTTTTTTTTTTGGGCGTGTAGCTATCAAGTACTTTTATAATCGCGTATGACTACAGATATTCCACGAGTAATCGTGACCCATAAATAAGGCATTGGTCTTTCTGAAGAGCAATATTAAATATAAAAGAGAAAATAAGACGGGTCTCTTAAAATTAACAAGTAATTTGTTTCCTTTTTAGAAAAAATTAAAATTTTTATTGCTGAAATTGCATACATTAATAACCGTGAAAACTAAACACATTTAATGTATTTAATTGCCAAATTGCATTCAAATGCAAAGTACAAAATATATCAATAAAAAAAAAAAAAAAAAAATACAAAAATCAATTTCACATTATTTTAAAAAAGGTAAACAGTACAAACTAAAACAAAGGCATAAAACAAAATAATAGTAATAAAAATAATAAATACTAAACATGCTGGCCCGGTTTTACTAAGTTTATGGTAGGTCTGCGCTTATGTGTTGGTGTCAGAATAATGGTCCATGGGTGGAAAAACACGGGTTACGTTGCTGTAGCGTGACAGTAAATGGGCTAATCGAAGCGATGATTGTTTGTATTCGATTACTCTGGGTTTCGAGGAATCGTCTTCAGCCCTCGTTAGTCTTCTGACTCAGGGAGGTTTTCAAGTAACTTTATATTAATAAATTGTGGATGGCAACTGAGTGTTACCGTTTTCGTTTAGGTTTTAATGCTGATCGTTTAACAAATAATGTGTCTCATATGCGTGTTTTGGTAGGTCAACGTAATCATAATAGTCAATTTGTCCTCCAAAAGTTTTTCATCAGGTTTCCTATGGGTATATAAACTGTTTCCCATCGGAGATTTGTGTACATGCTACACGGGTCATAATGGGCCTTTGCTCAGTAAGTGCATGTCACGGTGGCAGTTGCCTTCTTGTCAGATGTACTTCCAGACACTAGCATAGGCCTTATTTGAAGATTCAATCATTCTCATTTTTTCCCTGTGAGGGGCAAGCATGATGCCATGGCTGCAAGGTGAATGTGGTCAGTGACTTGGTATTAGGGCTACTGGCGATTGGCCAAAAAATTCACACATTTTTTCATAAGCAATAGATAATTATCACAATAAATGTCAATTCTTTATTTCTTTCAAGTTTAAAGGCAGTTTTTTACTCATAAGTGAAGGTTGTAGAAACCAGACTGTTAAATGTGGTTTTAAACGACTCTTTATGGCCAGAACATGACAAATATTCATGCGTTGATTATTCTTAAAGTCCAGCATTTTTCTCTTAAACACAATAAGAGCTTTATAAAAACAGTATTATAGTTTCGATGTTCTAATGATGTGATATTGTTCAAATCATTGAACAGGTTTGTGGCATTTATGTACAGTTACATTTACATTTAGTCATTAGCCGGACGCTTTTACCAAAGCGAAGTCTTACAATTGGGGGCTCCATAAAGCCGATTTTTTAAGAGGCAAACCGCACACAGTGGTTGTTATAAAGTCTTGACAGGTTAAAGATACAAACTAGAAAAGAGTAAGGAATACAATAAAGATAGAGAACTTTTTTAAATTTTTAGATGAAGTCAGTAGCTTCGAAGAGAGATGAGTTTTTCAGCTGTCGCTTGAAAATTGTCAGTGATTCAGCATTCCAGATAGGGGTGGGAAGTTCATTCTACCAGCCAGGAACGGTGAATGAGAATGTGCTGGAAAGTGATTTTGAGCCTCTCTGAGATGGTACCACGAGGCGTCGCTCACTAGCGGATCTCAGACTTCTGAAGGGGATGTAAATTCGTAGTAGTGAGTGGAAGTAGGCGGGTGCTGAGCCTGTGGCTGTTCTATATGCAAGCATCAATGTCTTGAACTTGATTCGGGCCGCAACCGGTAGCCAGTGCAAGGAGATAAAGATAGGTGTAACATGGGCTCTTTTGGGCTTTTTGAAGACCAGTCGTGCCGCTGCATTCTGTAAGATTTCTGAATCATTTGTAGAGGTTTGATTGGGCTTGATGGGAGTCCAGCCAGAAGAGCATTGAAGTAGTCCAGCCTAGAAATGACAAGGAACTGTTGTGCAGCATGCTCCGTTAGAAAGGGCCTGATCTTTCTGATGTTGTGCAATGCAAACATGTAAGTGAGGATAGCAAAATAAAGTAAACTGTGACGAATCATACCCCAAAATTCTTCATACAGTGGACTACCAGTAAAATTTATACAAATTTGGGTCCAAAAATTATTCCGACTGAGTCTGGGAAAAAAAAACTGAAGTTGAGGTTTTCATGAAGCTGGATGACAGCATGCCCAGGAGACTACAGGCTGTCATTAAGGCTAAGGGTTGCCCGACAAAGTATTCATAGTTGTGTAAATACTGTCATACTAACAGCTGTCTGAATAATTTTTGGTTGATTGTAATTATTACATACCTTTCTATCAAAATTATATAACATTATCAAGATGAATTTGTTCTGACACAGTGTAACTGAGTTCTTGTCATATTTTATTACCATTTTCTAAACTATAGCGAATATAATGTGAGAAATGTTGAAATATAATGTGAGAAATGTTGAAGGTGTCTGAATAAATTCTGCTTTGACTGTATCTATTTGATAAATGAAGTTAACCAAATAACATTATACATACCCTTTGGTTTCTGTAACCAATAGTTGAAAAAGATCGGGAGCGGTAAGAGAGATCGCAAGTACCAAAATAAACAAGGTAAATTTCTTTTTTATATCGGGCGAGTGCTGGAAAAAGTGGTATCGGTGCATCCCTAATTATTGTTGTCGTTTTATTGCCCTGCCCTAATTGGTATGTACTGAATGTATTTGAGCCATCATTGGGAACAGGGCCACATCTCCACCTGTCCTTGATTCTGACCTTGCCAAGACATTATTCCACCCTAAGAAGAGGGAAGTTATTTTACTTTTATAGAACTCGATAAAATAGGACTAGATTTGTTAAAAATAAAAATGCAATATATAAACTGACTTTAACTTTATTTTAGTATGCATTCTATGGTGATGTGCAGCGCCCAGTGTGGACTATCTCAAGCTGTCATGACATTGGCCACTTCCAGGGTGTAGACACTGTAATTCAAACAATGGGTTGAAGGAACGAAGATATTTAAATTCATAAAGGATGTTCCCTTTGTCCTTTCCAAATAAAGATTAAATGTCTCCTGCTTAAGGGTGATTGCGTGTTAACATGACTGTGACCTTGAGCTGCTTATTTTCTCTGCAGCTTGAAAAAAAAATGAACATTTTCTTTTAGTCCTTCAAATGCACTGTGATTTGTACATTTAAATGACAGTAAAAATCCAAATTATGTATTCTAGCCCAGCAATGCTTAAGGAAAGAGAGCGAAAAGAAGTACTTTAAATGCAAGCGAGTGTGTTTAATGCATTGTCTCTTTCTGGAGAAACAGGATGAATCATTGAGTGCTCCTCAAACACAAAGTGTAGTTGCTTTAGAAATATTTGAAATGGTTTTCTGCTTCTCTAGGGACTGCAGTTGCGGTTCACTGTTTAAAGCTACATTTAGACCAACATTTAGACTTTTAATCTAAGAGAGGTGATCCTGGGAATTTGCATTACAAACTTCCTGAAATGTCTTGTAGTTGCATTTAATAAATATCCAGAGGAACCGAATAAGTTGTTTTCCTGCTGATAAATAAGGTTATGCCAAGATTAGTTGCCTCTGAACCCCCGAAAACAAATATTTCAATTAGTTTGACCCAAACACAAATGGTGCTGCATGCTTTCAGAAACCACCAAGCCCCATGAACCAGGGTGATTTATCTTTTAGTTTAAATGCTTGGCTTTATATTGCACTCATTTTTAATGACTTTTTTGTAAGTACTTTCACACCTAATATCTTATGTATAATTTTTTTAATATCATTATTGATGCGTGTATTTTTATTTTTTTTAAGTTTGAAGTAGCTCACAAAAAAGAGAAAAGATCTATCCAAATGCTTGTTTGTTTTTCTGCTGTTCATTTTACCAAATCTTGCAGTGTTAGACAAAGCTGTTTATGAAATGCACGCAGACCGCAAGCCTTTGAATGGTTCAGAAACAGAAATCAATGGCTTGCTCAAGCTTCAAAAGCTAGCGTGGCTCTTTCAGTTTAGTTTTGATCTAGTGAGCATTCGTTAGAACTAGACGACTGTCTTTTTTTGCTGGAAAACAATGTTAGGGAAGCGTCTCGGCTCTTTTTCTTTCAAATCTACCATAGAATGGAAATATTTAATATTTTTCCAAGGACAGAATGATTCAGACTAGTGGCTATTAAATATTGCTGTCATGGATAATGGCATTTGCCCACATTCACTTTGGTGATGTAGCATTTCTGACTCTAAACTGGGTTGGCCTCAGAAGAGGCTTAGGATTTTGCCGTTGTGACTGTCAAGGGCATCATTGGTAGAAAAAGGTAGAAAAACACATTTTCTCCTGATATATTGTCAAGATCTGAAGAGAAATGGTTATTTAATGGTCCCACTGGTTTGATTCCTGTCACACTGGCTCTTTTACAATCTTCAAGATTGCAATGTTTCTCAGAGTGCCGCTACATGTCCATTTAGCTCATGTGTTATATAGACACATGCTTAAGCTCTTGTTGTTCTCAGCATCCAGATAAAAAAATCTTGTAAGCTGCTTGTTTTATGAGACATTTAAAGCCGTTGACTTTGTAGGATTGTTTTGCGAATGGCAGATTAAAAGTTAATAGCCTGTGCTGGTCCTTGTGTGTCTTGAATACGTCACAAACGTATTGTGATGTGTGGCTCGTTTTCAAGGGCGACCATTTTATACTGGGTTCAGCACAAGGTCTGGGTTATTAACGGAGTTTTACAGTATCTTTGAATGGGTCTTTCTGAAATGAGCTTCGAAATTAACACAGTGCTAGCTATTGTTGTATGGTTGGTGCAGGCTAAATTAGCATTTTCTTTTGTCGTTTAAAATGATCACCGAAAATAGATTCTTGCATTATTGGTGAATTGCTTGAGATACTGCTCCTTTGGTGTATGGTTCCTTTAATCTGTGGAGAGATGTTAGGCTTTCGGTATGTAGGGTCTTTTTTTCTTTTGGCCAGAATGGACTCTAAGGAGCAGTCATAGCATGAATATTAATGAATTAAAAATTGAAAGGGCAGGAGGGTGAACATTTTAAGAAATTAGATTTCACCTTGCACAGCAGAACTTTCTCTCTGTAAGATTTAATAATGATTGAAGCATTAAGTCATGCTCATGTCTTCTCTCATCATCTGGGATATACTGAAAACTCTTGCAAAGGTGCCACTGTGTCAAAGATATGCTCTGCTAGTTTGACACATGGGCTTGTATTCAAAGTGGCCAAGGATCATTCCCCTGATAATTAGGGCGCGTGAACGGTTGCATAAATTTGTGTTGAACATTCTTAATAAATCAAAAGATCTTGTCACCTTTTGCTGGTGACACCGCTTTTTCATTTTTATAGATCATCAGAGCAGACAGTGCGAAGGATGAGAAAAGATCCCCACTGTGAACAAGAGCATTGGTATTCAAACCCTCGAGGTTCAATAACCCACCTTGGAATCGACCTCATGGCAGACTTCAGCCTAAAGTTGACAGTATGAAGACAGATAGCATGCCATGTTTATTAACCGCTCTGTACGATTTGCCAACAGCGACTGGATGCCACAACTGATTGCTCTGTGAAGACAGATGAACGCTGCAAAGCTTGACATGCTCCATTCTCTGCCCCTCAGTCCTGAGCCGAAGCTTAGTAACTACATGTTGTCCAGTTTTGCAGACCTCTCTAGAATACTGAGGAATGGCTATCATTAGGGCTGTGCAATTGCTAGGCTATGAATCGCCTGCGATTTTGAACGCGATTTTGTGTAGCTTGTCAGTGATCTACAGCGCTGTATAGTAAATGCCGCTCCATCTGAAAGCACGTGCTGGAGATTTACTACTAATCACCAGAAGCGGCTTTACTGACAAGATTCGCATGAAAATCGCATTCGATTCTTTGCCCAGCCCTAGCTATCATGCACCTCCTCTGGTGCACGTTGTGTTTGAAATGAAAAGGTCACCCTCTTATACATAATGTATCGAGTCGTTTCTAGTGACATGTCACTGTTGGAAAAGTCAAGTTTCTAAATAAACTGCAGTGCTGTAAATTTATTCAATTGAATCAAAAGGGGAAATTAACGAGGCTTTTTTTAATGCTAGCTGTCATTAGTAATGTTAATTTTTACTTATTTTAAAAACTTAATTTTTTTTGTCTTTTGACAGAAATCCTTTAAATTTCGTCATATTCATAAAGTAAAATCACTTTTACTCTAAAATGGCATGTAATTTTAGTCGACAGAACTACATTTAAATTTTTTTTTTTTAAATTTTGTCAAGATGAAAGTCTTCAAAATATTCAAGCATTTTATATTAACTTAAACTTGCCATTTATTATGATTTGATTATTTGAATCAATAATACTCATCTCAGTTTACTTTTAAAGGGGTGGTTGACTGTTTTTTTTTATAGGCTTGATTGTGTTTTTGGGGTGCAGTCTAATGTGTTAATGCTTCGTTTGTTAAAAAACGCATTATTTTTCACATTTACCTTTATTCCACACCTCTGTCCCTTTTCCTCTGAACGCACTGATCATTTCCTTCTTTTATGAAGCCCCTCCCTCAGAAATACGCGATGGGCTCTGATTGGTTAGCTAGTCCAGTGTGTTGTGATTGGCTAAACCGCCTCTAGTGCGCGTCTAATCGTCCCGCCCCTCAACACAGCGGCATGTGCTCCGGTTGTATTGTAAACAATGACGTCGTCTATATTGCTTATCAATTTGAGCCCGATTGAGGATATTATTGAAGAGGATCGTGCAGAACCTGTGCAAGCATGGCTTTTTATGGTAGGCCTATGTTTTTTGTTTGTCTCATACTTTTAGATACGCTGTTATTTGTAAATGCTACTGCTTCTGTTAGCTTTAAATATACGGTTTTATCCTGATTAAACCTTTAATACAGTACAGCAACCGCATGCACGTCCATGTTTAACGCTTCTCATAGCTATAGTATGTTAAAATAAGTGTATTCACTGAGCTGATGATCTGAATGAGAGAAAGAGAGAAAGAGATGCAGAGCGTGTGCAGAGCAGAGGGACGTGAGGAACAGTATTAGAACGCTGCTTTAAAACATTGATTTTGAAACTTGTGAATCCATTAGAATCGTTAGAAGACAGAATCGCGATTCTATATGAATAGATTTTTACGTGCACCTCTAGTTTTCTCTTCCTGTTCTCTAAAGCAGCACATCATGGCCTCGCCCCCTTTGTTGCCTTTTTCCCGAGGGTGGGGTTTGTCTGGGTTTGTTACGTAACGGACCCGGGAAGTAACTCGTTGTAGTCCCTTACCAGTCGTTTTTGTAGGCATTAAACTGCCAGAATTTTAAAAGACGATATTTTGCATTGAACTTTCAGCTTCGTAAATTTGCAGATATTGTTTATGATCAAGCAGCAACATTACACACTATCTAACATTTATAAAACGTGAAATCGCAGTCAACCACCCCTTTAAAACCATTATTGGCATTGTTTATATTTAATTAACAATGCCAATAATTTTTGCCATTTCCTCGCCATTTTAATTGTTTAATTCAAAATCTAATTTCTAATTTCAAAATCTGCTAATTTTTCTCGTCGTCATTAAAGTTGATTGTATTTTTTGTCAACAAAATAAATACTGATTAATTGTGCAAATGGACCTTTTTATGCATGTGATTTTTTTCATTTAAAGATATTGATGTACTTATGTTACACTTAGAATTGCTTCTCAAAGTCCTACACTGTAAACTATATATGATGACTGAATAAGAAACAAGTTTGGCTAGACTCGAGACAGGGTTTTGGCAGTTCCCTCCACTTGTATATCTCCAGGGAGGAGCAACTTTAAAATGTGGAAAGCAGTAAATGTTAGAGGTATTTGCTGACGAGAATCCAGATCGATGCGTCCTCCCTGGTAAGCGTTTTCAAGATTAATTGGAAGCTCATAATAAATGTTTCAAGCATATGCAGCTCTTGAGACCTTGAAGCCTGTAGGTTGTTGAGTTTCCCAGTAGCATTTTTCTTGTGCCTGCAAATGGTTGCCTTATTGCTTCTGACCAGGTTGAAAAGGCTTGTTTTTGAGCGAGTAGACATGGAGTGGTACTGGAAGAAATGGGCTATAGTCATAGCATCTGGCTGGTCTTAACTTAAGATCTCAATATAATTTGCCCTTCGATGTTTCACCTGTGGCACCGAGAAATAATGGGCAATTGTGATGGAATCCAGATAGAAGTAATTATAGCACGCTTGCATCATATTTGATTATGAAGATCTTGTGGGTAGCGGTGGGAGCCCTTCCCTGTGCTGCATCAGTGTGCTGTTTTCAGCTTGACCGTGTCTGATGGCATGGTATTGTAGGCTAGAAAATGCTTCTCCACTGGTCTTGTCATTATTATTTATTTATTTTTTAGTTATACTTGTTATATCTGTTAAATCTTTTAGATACTCAATGATTTGTATGCTTCCTCCCACACACTTACATACAATGACACGCGCACACACACACATGCTCACAATCACAAGAATACATATACAGGAGTTATCAGAAAGATTTTGAAATGTTAGCTATCTGGATATATGTTCGTTTGTCCAAGTGATTCTGTATTTGGCACTTGTGAATATTGTCACATTCCTTACTTGCATAATAAAAAGAAAGAAAATGCTTCTCTATTCGATTGTGTAACTGCTTTTGTTACTAAGCCTTGTAGCATGAAGGTCACCTCTATTGACAAGTCAAAGACCAGGTATGTCAGTGTTATTAGGGTCCTTTTCTTAACCTGCTGCTGTGGATTAGCTCTGACTCATTGCATTAGCTCTGTGTGCACTTTGCTATCTGGTATTACTTCCCTCTGATGCTTAGATGCGTAAGACATTCTCATGAATAGGGCTGCATAAAGTTACTTCTAGTCAGAACCAGGGTAATGAATGTCTTTGTTCATCACACTCTAGATGGTAATGAACACAAATTCGGTTTGGCTGAACATTGTTTCCTTGGCAACCATGTGAGCGATAAATAGAGCATTTTGTCATTTTAAATCCTGCGTCTCCACATCTACTGTAGTGACGGTCATCATCATTAACAATGTAGAAATCAAATGTGATGGCTGGTTCTTTTTTCTTTCTGGTGCTTTTATGTACATTTAAATGTTCTTTAAACTCAAGCCTATAGTTATCTTTTGTGCATCTGTTGCCATGCATTGCATTGTATTATAAACTACAGCTCTAAAATTAACGTTTAAAAGTCATTAATTACTAATACACACATTCCTAGATCATTTAGCTATCTTTTAGTTTTAGTTTTTTTTTAAACCAAGAAATCGGCTAATATAGCATCACAGCATGATTACATGTATGACTAGATGTGCAAAAAAATTGTCAGCTAAAAAAAAACTATTCATGGGACTTCATCCGTATTTATCTTTGTGCATTTGCAGCATAGAGGTTGTGCGCTTGACATGCGCAGCTAGTAATTAGCACTTCAACATTTGGTATCATCTTAACATCCAAGGGCAGAAGTACTTCAGCTGAATCTAATGAAAAAATGCTTTTATTTTTCGGTAGCTGGTTCATTGAGCTGCATTGCACCTCTTGCTATCATTTCCTTTTTGTTGACTGCTTTGATCAGGGAGTGGATGAGGGATGACTATCCTTGGTGGCTAATGGAGCTTCGGCCCTTTGCTTTAATATAGTTCATTTTGAGAGACTTGTTTTGAAGGGATGTGTCCATTCATCCTCTGGGATCCCTGAGAGCCCTGAGCTCTAAGGAAATGATGCAGAGGGAAAAAGAAGACCCTTTTTCGTAGACTTGAAAACAGAGGGAGCAAATTAACGTTTGGAGCGACTGCTATGGTACAATAAGAAATCCTCTAAAAGTATTAGCCCATTTTCATCTGGTCTCGGAGTTGCCATTTCTTTTGTGTGTGTTCGGTGACTTCCTGCAGGGTTTAAATGAGCCTTCGTAATTGGGAACATGGCGTACAGTTCAAGCACAAAGTTGGGACTCACAATGTCCTCTCACTTTCCTATGTTCATCTTAGTGTACTTAAATCTTGTGTTAAATCATTTCTGTTATCATTTCTTCAGACAAGGATAGACCTCTGCCACGTAGGGCCGCAACCAAATTAAAAGTGACCTTTGGAGTTAATAGCTTCATTTCCCAGTGAGTGAAAAGCCTTAGAAAGCCGCTGCATCTGAAGCCTCTGTAGTCACAAAGCCTTTTCTCTTACACGCTCTGTCTGGCCAAGAAATGGCTGTCCTCTATAAATCATGTTCAGCTTCAGCCATCCTGCCCCCGACTCCCCAACAACTTTCCTTTTTCTCCATAGAAAATGCCTATAGGCACAACATCGGTGGACCAGTGGTCAACAGCTACCCGGAGGGAGTCGACCAATCACTTCTCTTTAGCTTAAGCCTGCAGTAAAATCATTAAAATCAATTCTGTTGTCTGGATTACAAAACCTTGAGATTTACAAAAGATATAAAATCTTTCAACTTTGAGGTAGCAATCACAGATGACACACAAAATATTGTTGTTCAAGTGTCTGGATGGATGAATAAATGTATTCTTTATAGAAAAAGCATTAAAAATGGCTACATAAAAGCTGATATTCACTGTGCCTGATGTATTGGACTCCCAAGGTTAGGCATACAGTAACAGTCGGGATATTATTTATGTTTTTGGTCCCCTTCATTCTGCACTGGAAATTGGTTTTCTTCCAGCTTGCGCTGCAGTACTTTTGCAGTGCACAGTATATAACACCATTGGGTAGCTGCTGTGGCATATGCTTGCTGCCACCCTCACACTTTTGAAACCTCCAGAGGCTGCAGCTGCAGTGTTATTGAGTAAATCACTGGTTTCTCTCTAGGCTGTATAATATACATATATTTTATTTAATTTTGGTTATTTGATATTTATATTTTAGATAATTTGTTTTGATACTTTTTTTTTTTTGCACCTTCGTATGGCACAATTCTTTCTCTTCCTGGCCCAAGCTCATTTTTTACAGAATTATTTCTCAGAATAAAGTTTTGGATTGCAAATCAGTAATGTGGGTTCAGATGACTAACGTGCCTTTCATTTTAATTGATTTTTGGAAGAGTATTCTAGAGCGTCTGAGACCTCAGTAAGTTCCCACGGTGGTGTCATGCATCATCACCATTTTAACTTCTCTGCTCACCAAAAAACCTCGTATACTATATGTATAGAGCTGCACTCACTTTTAGCAGTAATGTCCACATGTAGGGCTGTCAAAATGCTTAAAAACTAAATCAAATTTTTTTACTTAAATATCATATTCCATTTTAAAAGGCATATATTTTCAGTTTGTGGGGGAAAAAAAGCTTTTGGCTTCTCTCCTGAGGCCACAAGAGGGTGCAACAAGCAAAATATTATGCCCATTTCTTCAAAGCATAATAAAATAACACGACTATCTTTGAAAAAAGTGCATTATGTTTAAAATAATGTTTATAAACCTATTTTAATTAATTAAGTTGCTTAAACAATTAACAAAACAGAATCATGCCTGTATGTATAGTTTAATACAAAGCACCGAAAACCAATCACAAAGAATACTTTTTTCATTTAAAAACATGAGATGCAGTGGGATGGGGAAAATCGCCATAAAGTCTTGAGACATGTATTTTAAAAGTTGAACTTGCATTAATTTTACATAGCTCTCTAAACATGCGGCTCTCTTGTGAGAGACGCGAGTGCAAAGGTGATCGATGTCCCTCTAGAAAATGCGATAAATATGCGTTCTGTGTGAACTGCTTGGTTTCGGTTTTGACGTAAACAACATCTGAACAACGTAGCAGCACCGCATCTAGTGAGTTCAACTGGATAGACTAACAAAAGCATTAAAATGCAATGACACTTACATCGTCGCATTTTGTGCGCCACTGATAAGGCTGCTTTCTTAATGCACACCTAAAATTCGAATGCAACGTATTTGCATTCGAATGTGGATTTTTATTTCAAATTTGATGAATATTCGAAATTGTTATTTTTTTTTTTTTGACAGCCCTAGTCACATGTAATTCTCCTACACAACTTTTGTGCTGGTTTTCTGCCACCGTCCACCAACCTACCACTGTTTAAATCGTATTTAAATCAAGAACCAGTGGACTAGATAATCATTTTCAACCAATGTCAATCATTTTGTATTTATAATAGCATTTGTAAGCTGATTTGAACACTATTCTGCTGTGGGCTAGAGTTGAATCTTGGTCATGCTGTTGCGTTTGATGCCAGTGATTCAGGCCGGTTGATATCTCGGTTTAGCAGGGCAGGTGAGTGCCGGGTTATGATAATGTTAATGATATCAGAAGCCATTTACTTCAGAAGGGCACCTTGTCTGAAGCCCAGACCAAATACCCTGAGTGCAGCATCCTTAAAAGCCTTTCAGCCATCTCTGTATTCAGCATGTTTGATACATGATAGAGTTTCTACAATCCTTTGTGTAGAAGATATTTAAAAGGAAGGCAAGTATACAGGCAAGTAAGATCTTGGGTACCTAAAGAGCATATTAGACCAAAACATTTATAAATTGTAACATTTTTATTTAAAAAATATACGTCTTAAGGGGAAAAAAAAAAAGATATTTTCAGTTGGCCACATCTTTACCCACTATACAGATATGAAATAGTACATATTACAATACAAAAGGAAAACGCGGGGCTTTGGGGAGAGGAAGCTGAGAAGCATTCATTTTTGCACAAAGAGTTTTGTGGGGTTGCCAGAATGAGCAGCATGACTTCAGCGTAATGATGGCAAGATAACCCCCCCCCCCCCCCCCCCCCCCAAAAAACAAAAGTTTACAGGAGTGGCAAATGGGTTCATGTTCAGTATTTTTTTGTGATTGGTTATAAGCTGATAGTTTACACAGATTACAGTATTTGTCACTATTTCATTAGGAAGTCGTTCTTCCCCAACTTATATGTCTAAACTATCAGATCAGGATGTGAGGCTTGTCTGTTTTTTTGGGGGGGATAGTTGGTGATGTTCATGTTTTCTTTAATGCAAGGTGTTTTTGAGGAATGCAGAAAGCAAAGGTCAGCTTCACTAAATCCAAAACAAAGCAACACCATCGGTGGAGGTTCTTGGCTCAGTAAATGTTAGCTGTAGTTTTCCTCATTCAGTCCAACAGCATTTAAAAAATGCATTTTGTAATGTTATTTCTCAGCTACTCCTCTGGCTGGATGGAAAAGATCAGCTACACAGACCTACATTCCTTTTCTATTTGTCTTTACCAACAAAATTGTGTTTTGCAGGGTTGGAGTTAGTGAAAGAATTTTAGCAGCTGTTCCTCACTCATGGTATTTTTCAGCACCCTCTAGAGGACAAATTTAATCAGTCTATTCAGGCATGCTTAATTTCAGTATTGGATAATTACCCACGTTTTTTCTACTGTCATTATGTAGGTGACCAAACAATGGGTTTTGATATAAATGCCAATTTATCAGATTTTGAGCTGTCCACCAAAAACCTCTGCCTGGATATGACTACGTTTCTTTATTTTTAGCCTTTTATTCTTAAGCTATATAGCTTGATGACGGGTTTTTTTTTTCTTTCAAAATACGCAATAAGCCTCATTGTGGCACAACTAGGGTGGCGTTCAGAGCTTTCCAGCCCTTGCCCAGGGTGTTGTCAATCAATGTTTTGTCATGCAGTTCTTTTTTCCTCTAATGGTTTCTGTACCCTGATTTAGCCTCAGTCGGTGGCTCCTAAGATGCTCATTGACTTCAATTAGATGCTAACCAGTGTTTGTGTTCCCTGTACCCCCTTGTGCATCCCTGCCCCCAACTCCTGATTGCAACACAAAGAGCTTCTGCAGCAGCGGCGGCTTTAGTTTGATTCTAATGTCTGTCTTCTCAGTGCTGCATACAAATGTTTCCTGACCCAGCCTCTCGCCGTCTTCTGCGTGCTTTCCTGAGAGCTGCGCTACAATTTACTTCAGCTTTTCTCTCTGTTTCTGTTTCTTTAGTGTCCTTGGTATGAACCTGGATATTTCTTGCACAGACGAAAAAGGCCTTTGTCTTTATGGGCTAAAAGGAGCAAGGCTATGAAGTAATAACTCTCTTGTCTTTTTTTCCTTTTAAGTACTGCTTTTGTACTGGCTGAGGAGGTTGAAACTTGCAGGGCAGAGGTTTTGGGTGATGGAATATTAGATACATTTTCCCTGAGCTTAATTGACTCAATGTTGAAGCTGTCAGGTGTGATTATGCTCTTTGCTGCATTCGAACAGTGCAGCAAACGTACGATTGTATTTTTAGGAGGCAATTGTCAGTGTCCTCTGCATGCCTTCTTTTTCTAGCTCTTCCCCTCTCCCTAGGAAGGTGTTCTCGCTGGTGTTTGCTTCACAACATTCTTTGATGGTCTCTACCATTAATTAATGATGCAGTGATCTAAGCAGCATTGTTCTATCACAGTGAGGATGTCAGTGTTTGGAGCCATGTTATGTAAGAATATGTGCACAATGATAATTGAGGGATTGCCTCGGTTTAACATTTTAGTAAATTTCTGCTGAAGTCGTAATAGAGGGAGCTTGTTCGGACATTTTGATAGAACCAGTGCAGGGCCATATTGGACCTTAACCTTTTCACACAAAATGCTAGACTTTAAGATTGCAAGGAAGAAGACCGAGTTTATTGAATTTAACCAAATGCAAAAACGGGAAGGCAGTTAAGTGTTCTCATTAGTTTAAATTTAAGACTGGATCAAAGTGAAATGATCATTTCTGACACATAAGGAAGCCAAATAATGTGAGTTGGTTGAATTCCCTGTTCAAATTTCATTATGTGGCTCAATTTGTAACACTACTTTTTTCAATTTAGAAAATGTGAGTTTAAAAAATATACTTTGTGCCCATGTTTTTTGTTTTTTTGTTTTGTTTCCTCTCCCCAAAAGTGAATGTGTGAGTGAGATCTATAGTGTTGCTAACGTGCACCAAAGTGGTTTTTGTTTTTCTTCCCTTCTTCAGAATTTCCTGCTCACAATATTGTAACCCCTATTTTTCCAGGAATAAAACTTTCAACAGACCACCAGTTATCCGAAGATATTGTTCCATGTTATAATGGTTTTCTGCGAGCACAGGGTTACCTGCCTTCAGGCGGTCGTTTCTCAGGTGCTGAGTTAAGGTCTTTCTCATGTTCTCCTCTGTCTGGAAGCACATGTAATACCGGTACCACTGGTGATGCTGTGACACATCCAACCTTCCTCTGCTGAGATTGATTGCCACAGCTAGATATGAACCTTTGCATTTGTATTACAAAAATAAACTTGATTTCTCTATATTTCCTCTTTTCTAATTTATCCCAGTCATCTCAAGCTTTCATAGATTTCCAAAGCTAACAATTTCAAAGAAATATTCTTCATACAAACTGAAAAGGGGGAGGGGGAGGGGGGAGTCCAAAAGCAAACCCTCTTTCTTTTGAAATGGACAAATGGTTTTAATCCAGAAACTGTAGGAATAAATAGTTTATACTTCACACTCTTTGTAAGGCAGTTGCTGACATTTGCACTGCCCATAGCCATTGATGATCACAAGTGCACCCTCCTCATGACTGGGCTCGTACTCGTTATAGGGCACCTGTGTGGCCAGGTCCGCCATTGGCTGCCTCTGCTGGGTCCTCATCTGTCGCCGATTTTGAATGGCCGAGCAATGGCGTATCCGCCTCAGAGTGGGAGGGCAGCATTTTCGTGATATGTACACTACAAAAATGATGAGAAAGAAGGAAAACAACAGAGCCATGGTGCCAATGATGACCCTCTGGGTCAGCACTGTGTTGTCCATTGCAGAGTAGTCCTCTGTAATGTCTGTCCCCTCCACTGTCATGGTAGTAGCGAGGGCAGTGCGTGGGGGTTGTGTGGTGGTGGTAGTAGTAGTGACAATCGTAAAGCTCCCAAAATCCTCTGCATAGAAGTCTTGCGTAGGGGTCTGCATATTTCCGAACAGGGAGCTTGTGATCTCTGGGAGCATGGCCTCTGTGCTGGTACTGGTCAGTATGACTGGGGCTGAGAAATTTTGGCAAAATTGGAATCCGTAAACGGCATCCAGTATTTCCTCACCCTGTGCGTACTCAGGACTGTGGCAGAAGATAGAATGCTCCCATCGACCCTTAAAGGTGCTCAGCCAAGTGGCTAAATTGCAGATCCGTTTGGTACATTCCCAAAGGTTGCTCGAAAGCCCAATCACATTTAGGGACTTCCACATATCCATGGTTTGCGTATCGAGGCTGGTCAGTTTGTTGTTATCCAGCATCAGGATCTTGAGGTTGGGCAACGTCTCAAACACGTCGGGGGTGAGTACACGTATCTCATTCCCAGTGAGATCCAGTTTCTCCAGAGTTGTCCATTTCCATTCCATGGTGCATGTTAAATTGTTTATCTTGTTCCACTGAAGATAAAGGAACTGGAGGGTGACCAGACGAGGGAAGTGTGCCAAGTTAATCTTGGTCAAGTGATTGTGTTCCAAATGGAGCTCCCGCAGCTTAATTAACCCGGCGAAGCCGTTCCGGGCCAGGCTACGGAGCCGGTTGTTGCTCAAGCCAAGGTATTCCAGGCTCCGGCAGTCCCAGAAGGCCCGCACAGGCGTTGTGCGCAGTGAGTTTGACCGCAGGTGTAGGATCTGGAGTTTCCGGAGCCCATGAAAGAGCTCAGGCTCCAGAGCTGTCATCTGGTTGAAGGAGAGATCCAAGATCTGCAGGTTGATAAGGTGGATGAAGGTTGTGTTTGGCAGCTTGGTGATGCGGTTTGAGCTTAGGTTAAGGTCCTTGAGCTTGTACAGTCCCTGGAAGGCATCCTCATGCACAGTGGTTATTTGGTTGTGGTCCAGGTGAAGCCAAGTGAGCTGGGTGAAGCCAAAGAACTGGTCTGAGCTGAGCTCGCTGATGCTGTTGTGTCTGAGCGAAAGTCCAAGGGCCCCTTTATCCACACTGTCTGGGGGGGCCAGGAGCCCCTGCGTGTCGCAGTAAAACTGCAGGTCTTCACATCGGCATTTCTGGGGGCAGGTTGTGCATGACACAGGAGGGAGGCACAGTAGCATGCTGATCACACAAAGTGCCGCTGGTGCTTGTCCCACCAATGGCCACCTTGAATGGAAACCTGGGTGGGTTTAAAGATAAGAAAATAAACTGGGGGGGAGGGAAATCTAATCTCTGCAGTACACAGAAACGTTTTCCCCCCCATTATCATTGAAATGGCATTATCATGGCACTCTCTCTGTATTTGTCAACATAGTCAATGCAATCTGCTAGTTGATCCAAGAATTTTAAGAATGTTTAAGGGGAATGTTCAATGACTTGCACTGATAGTTATGCTTAAGTAATTTTAATGCATACATTATCTATCCATATGTTTGAACTGTAGTATTAGCATTTTATTCACAGGTTTCATTAAATTTTTTTTTCCTATAATGCAGTTTATCATTCAATTTTTTTCCCCATGCCATTTTTTTGTTGTAATTTTTATAAAGTGGCTAGTAAGTTATATTTTTCTCCCTTTTCCTGCTGCAAATTACTGCTTGTTAAATATTATAAGTCTATTAAGTAAAAAAAGGAAAGCCGCTTTTTAAATATATAGATGTTTCTAGAGACCCTGCCAACCACTGTCCCCCCCTCCTATTCACTACATTGCCTATTCAGGTCCAGACTCTGTGAATAAAAGGGCTAACTTACCCATTCTTTTGTGTACATCGGAGGCTGCATTCAACTGTCTTTTTCCGCAGACTTTTGGAGCAACCAGATGGAAGAGAAATCCACAGAGAAAAAAACCTTTTGGGTAAATACAAAAGGAATCAAGCTCTTCAGAAATAAAGAAGTGCTGTGCCCCCCCAGTTGAACCAAATTCAGGAATTCCATGTCCTGGGATGCCGTTTTTTTTCTCTTTTGTCCGGTCTGACCTTTTTTCAGTCCTTATATTTAATTCCCAGATTAAGAAAAGACTAACATTATTTGCCTTCCAAGAATCCTTAAATTTGAAGTTGATTTGCATCCAAAGCAGCACCGCTGAGCAGATCCCTTCGTCCCTTAGCTGCCTTTTTCCTTTTCCACCGCAGTGATGTCAGCTCAATTGGTTAATTGAAGATCACGCATTCCTCTTTCATTGCTCGAGCTCCTTCATCACTAACTTGTTGATGGCAGGCTGAGGCTGCACTTGCGACGCCAGTTCCATGTGGCTCTGCTGTGTTGTGTGGAGTTCTCGGCACCGAGGAAGGGGAGATGCAGTGAGGGGAAAGGCAGAGGAGAGGAGCTGAGATGTTATTCTGTGCTTTTGTTGCAGCCACTCACTGCTACAGAGTGGTGGCAGGCTGGCGTCGATCACCAGTTCGTCTCTCTCTCCCTCCCCCTCCCCCTCTCTCTCTCTCTCTCTCTCTCTCTCTCTGGTTCGCTCCCTGGCTCGCTCACTTTCCGCCTTGCACATTTGCACAGTGCTTTGGCGTTTGATTATGCACCCTCCCCCTCCCTAGCTGTTTTTTACCCCCTCTGGTTCGTCACAATCAGAATCTTTGATAACTGCAAACACGGTGTTGCAGCCGTTCACTCCGCGGAAAATAACAATTACATTAAATCTTTGTCTGCTTCCTGTCTGGTCAGGTTCTATATTTTGTTTGTTTGTGTATTATAGATAATATCAGATAGATGATGATATATGTGTTAGTATAAATGATAGATATAGATAGTGGTGTATATATGTTATACGTGTAATTTATGTGTGTGTGTGTATAATAATATATATATAATTTAAAAAAAAATTATTTTATATATCATGGATATATATATATATTATATATATATATATAGTTTACAACCCCCACAAGCTGCATCAGTATTTAGTATGGATGATTCTCGTAAACAAGAACTTCGAACCGTACGTTCTCCCACAGCTCGGCTTCGACTGCCCCGCGGTGTCAACTGAAATGACAATGCATTGAAATGTATTTGTTATATAACAACAGTAAACAACAGGTTCGGCACTGTATGTTCTGTTGATGGATTCTGGCGTCCCCATACGATCCAACAGCGATGAGAAATAAACAATGTGACAACCCATTCACTCTTGATTTCTGCGCAGGGCCCGTATGTCGGAATGTGATGCAGTCCTTTATGGCTTCATCGTGCTGAATAGCACCGTGTAACAGGCAATACCATAACGCACACGTTGACATTTGGTTTAACTAAACTCCATTAAAAAGAAGCCTTGCCCATTAACATTTGAAGACTCGAGCTTGACCGCAGTGAGAAGATTTGTGCGTTGCTCTCATCCGAAATCACGGAACCCGTGCCTCTAGGCGATGTCAAAATTAGCATTCTCTCTGAAGTATTTGTGTTTTTTGACTGGATAAATTCACCACAAAAAGTTGTACAATGCCCATCTTGTGAGTATCCCTAGCAGAATAGCTGCTGAACGTACTTATCAGTGCCTGGAATCCGTGGCTTCTTCTTAAAGTGCAGCACTTTCTAATTTAATGCATCCCGCAGCAACAAGGAAACTCACTCACTGGTCTTGATTGACTAGCTTTTGGAAACTGTATAAGATTAATCTTTAATCTAAAAACTATGCAGCCTCGTTAAAAAAACCCTGAAAAAGCATGTCTATTTTATTTGGATCTTTAACTCTATTGATTTAGGGGCTGGTTGGCTTTGTAGTTAGATGAGTTCTTCGTTTTCTTATTTTTATTTTGACATATAGGCCATTTGACAGTAGAGTTTTTTCCCCTACATAGCATCATACCAAACCCTAAGACCGAAACTGTGAACCCTAAACTGTGATAAAGAACTGAACTGTGAGTAAGTGACTGTTCCACCCCTATAGGTATTCTGTAGGGTGTTGTAGTAATGATGTATGTGTATCTTGTGAGAATGAATCTGAGGTGATTTACTCACTTTGTAGTATCTAACTTAAAAATACAGAAATTCGGGTATTTAGCAAGATTTTGCCCTGTGTGTTTGTGTTTTACTACCTTGATGCGTTTGA
Organism: Sinocyclocheilus anophthalmus; assembly: GCA_018155175.1. Lineage (NCBI taxonomy): Eukaryota > Metazoa > Chordata > Actinopteri > Cypriniformes > Cyprinidae > Sinocyclocheilus > Sinocyclocheilus anophthalmus. The sequence goes on from JADLZN010010586.1 coordinate 559,337, forward strand.
TTGAGTTTTACATTCTTCATGTTGGCACAGGAGCTGATACTTCATTGTATACTATGCCTTGCATCTCTTGTTCCTTCTGCTCCTCTCCCTTTCGCTCGTCGTTTGCAACACAAACCCCGTCCACAGCACCCGACGTCACAGAGGAACCTTGTAATACTCCTTCGATCTGCGGTGGTTGGAAGAGTCCAATGCTGGACGTAATAGAGCTTCACCTGCACTAGCCGCCACAGAGATTTCAACTCACCTAAGACGTGCACATGTAAGCGTGTGTCTCATTTTTTCTCTGCTTCCGCTCTTCTTTGGCTAATTTTTCTTCAGGGGTTTGCTGAATGTATGTAATGGGGAAATGAAAACGTTCCCGTTTTTAATGGACATCAGCCTGACTGTTGGGTACAGTAGCGCTGAGCTAAGCGTTCAAAATGTTCATACCGATACCTTGACTCGATCGGTATCCGACGGTCTTTTTTCGTACCAACTTTTATTAATCATTTGAAAGAGTCTTATCCTAAAAAAAAAACTTTGGGTTTATTTTTTTCAGCTTGTTGAATGTTTATTACAGACACAAGACTCCTCCTGAGCCCCTGCACCAGAGGAACCACAATTAATACAAATCAGTGCAAAGATTTTAATAAAGCTCAAAAGTTCTTCAGTTTACCATCTTTACTACTTTTACACTAGGTGTGGTTTGTTTTCTAAAAAAAACGCCATAGCTTCGACAGAATCGTCATTTCTTTTATTTTCCCTGCTTTTTCTGATAAGCCTTAGCATTTCTAGCGCGCTGGCTGCCTGGGCCTCCCTCTTCCATGCTCGCTACTGCTCTGCTCAGGTTTTAATTAGTTGAATTTCATCACAATACTGGCCAACACACACACGTCAATCAGTAAGTATTACAAAACTTGTAGGTTGTTTAAAGTGAGTTTTGAGAAGCGGATATAAATCTAGTTATTTTCCCCATGATGCAGGGGTTAATTGGGTTTGGTATGTTAGTGGGGGGTGGCTTTCTGCATGGTGATCGAGCGCTATATTATTATATACAGCACACACACCACACACCACTATTTATATATTATAGATATATATTATGTGTGTGGTGTGTGGGTGTGTGTCTATATTTATATATATATATATGTTTTGTTGTGTGTGTTGTGTATACCTATATTATATATGTATATATCGTGTTGTATCATATTATCTAATAGGTATATAAGGTTTTGTTATATTATTATATATATGGTTAATATCTGTGTGTGTGTATATATATGTATATAATGTATATAATGTTGTGTGGGTTTATATATATAGTCTAATTAATCTGTTGTGTGTGGTGAATATTTAGCTGTATTATTTGTGGTGTGTGTATATTACTACTGTCTATATAGTGTGTGTGTAATATATCAATATGTCTGTATATTGTCTACCTCTTAGATGTGTGTGTGTGTGTGATTGTGTGTAATCATATATATATATCTATCATATATATTATCTTAGTATATAATGTGGTTGTGTATATATGATGTATATATTGTGTGTGTGTCTCTATGTCTCTTATGTGTGGGATGTGTATAGATTATGTCATATATATGGGTGGTGTAATTATATCTGTATGTCTTAGTATATGCTAGCTTGTGTTGTATCCTGTGGTGCTTTGGGTTACTATATATCTGTATTATATCTTTATCATATCAATATGGTGTAGTATCTATATGTTGTGTGTGGCATTATCTAATATGTCTGATCTATTTATATATATTATATGTGTGTTTTGTGTGTGTCATCTTACCACGTGTGTTGTGTGAGCTGGGTCAATACTAGTGTTTGGTGTGTGTCTCTGTGTATCTGATGTTTCGTGTATTGTGGGGGTGGTATATCTCATCTGTTTGTGTTGTGTGTGTATTCTGTGTGATTGTGTGCGTCAATTCTATTGTTGTGGTGTGTGGGTGTTAGGTGTTGTGTCTCATATCTATATAATCTATCTGGTATGTCTGTTATGTGTGTATATTATATACAAGTCGGGTACGAAGTATTCACCCCCTTAAATTTTTCACTCTTTGTTATTTGCAGCCATTTGCTAAAATCATTTAAGTTATTTCTTTTTCCTCATTAATGTACACACAGCACCCCTATTGACAGAAAAACACAGAATTTTTAACATTTTTGCAGATTTATTAAAAAAAAACTGAAATATCACATGGTACTAAGTATTCAGACCCTTTGCTCAGTATTTAGTAGAAGCAACCCCTTTGGATCTAATACGCCCAGAGTCTTTTTTGTGACGATGCAACAAGTTTTTTTCACACCTGGATTTGGGGATCCTCTGCCGTTCCTCCTTGCAGATCCTCTCCAGTTCTGTCAGTTTGGATTGTAAACGTTGGTGGACAGCCATTTTTTTAGGTCTCTCCAGAGATGCTCAATTTTGTTTAAGTCAGGGCTCTGGCTGGGCCTTTCAAGAACAGTCACAGAGTTGTTGTAAAGCCACTCCTTCATTATTTTAGCTGTATGCTTAGGGTCATTGTCTTGTTGGAAAAGAACCTTCGGCCCAGTCTGAGGTCCTCAGCACTCTGGAGAAGGTTTTCGTCCAATATATCCCTGTACTTGGCCGCATTCATCTTTCCCTCGTTGCAACCATCGTCCTGTCCCTGCAGCTGAAAAACACCCCCACATCATGATGCTGCCACCACCATGCTTCATTTTTGGGACTGTATTGGACAGGTGATGAGTAGTGACTGGTTTTCTCCACACATATTGCTTAGAATTAAGGCCAAAAAGTTCTTTCTTGGTCTCACCAGACCAGAGAATCTTATTTCTCACCATCTTGGATTCCTTCGGGTGTTTTTTAGCAAACTCCATGCGGGTTTTCATGTGTCTTGCACTGATGAGAGGCTGCCGTCGGGCCACTCTGCCATAAAGCCCCGACTGGTTGAGGGCTGCAGTGATGGTTGACTTTCTACAACTTTCTCCCATCTCCCACCTGCATCTCTGGAGCTCAGCCACAGTAATATTTGGGTTCTTCTTTACCTCTCTAACCAAGCCTCTTCTCCCCCGATAGCTCAGGGGGGTCTTTGGCCGACGCCCCAGCTCTGAAGGTTTTTTCTGGTCGTCCCCAACGGCTTTTCTTTTTAGCTTATGGAGGCCACTATGTTGTTTTCTTAGAGTACCTTCTATGCCGCAGAAATTTTTCCACTACACACAAAAATCGCAGAAATTTGTTTTGTAACTTGGCCAATCTGTCTTGCCACAATCTGTCTCGAGCTCTCACGCAGTTCCTTGATCCATGATCTCATTTCTCTGATTGCCCACCGTGAGCGTACGGTCCCTTCGATAACGGTGTGGGGGGCTTTCCTATGCCCGTCCCAATTCAGTATAATCAAACCAGCTGGCACTCAAATTTAAGGTGTAGACGACCCCCCTCAAGGATATCAGTAAGAAATGGACAGCACCTAGTTAAATATTGAGTGTCACAGGCAAAGGGTCTAATACTAGGACCATGTGAATTCAGGTTTTTCCTTTTTTTTTTAATATCTGCAAAAATTTCAACAATTTTCTGTGTATTTTTCTGTCACTATGGTTGCTGTGTTGTACATTTGAGTGGAACACAAAATTAACATTGAAGATTTTGCAAATGCTTGCAATATAACAGTGAAAATTGAAGGGGTAGGTCTGAATACCGTCCGTACCACTGTTGTAAATGTTATATAGATATTCATAATATAGATATTATCTATAGGTGCTGTGTGGTGTGTGTGTGTGTGTGTGTTTTTGTTTTTTTTTTAATGATTTATTCTATTCCCACTAATCGTCTCATTATACTTCATTTCAAATTCTACATTGATCTATAATTCGATTGCCTGCTCAATAACAACTTGCAGTAAATCAAGTATGATAGTATTTAACTTTTTTTAATATACAAACAAGAATTATGGTGAAATATAATTTTCACTAAATTAAAACGCCATTAGTGCCAGTAGTGAGTCCGTTTAATGAGGGGGGGGTGATTAATTGAGGTCGTTCATTCACACGTTCGTTTAAAACGGCAGATTCATTCATGATTGCATGGGCTAAATGCACTTTGACTCAACCGATTTCGTTTTCAAAAACCCCAATGAACGACTGGTCTTGTGGTGAGGTGCGCTGTGTTCCGCCTAAATTGTAAGTGGACCTAATATTTGTATTATGCTTTTTGAACTGTTGATAGAACTATTAAACGTCTAAGGGTGAAACGTTGTGTGTATGTTTGCCTAACTAACTATTTTACATATAAACTTTTTACAAGTTTGGAATTTTTAAACCTCAGGATGCGGAGTTTCTTATGTTTCTGTGTTTTGAATTTCTCCTGATAGAGCGGTTAGCCCGCCTCAGCAGCGCACCTCACTGTCAATAGATACCCACTATTCGCGGCACTTACCTAATGTAATTAAAACTCAATATCTTGCGTTTTGATGTTATACAATAGTTTGTTATTTGGTTACTGATGTTTTTAAATCATGTTTACTGTCTGGGGCGTTAATGAAGAGTTAATGGAATGTCAAGCCCTGGAAGTCTATAGGCCGGGGTTTCGCCCCAACGGCCCGGCCCAATTTAACCCTGGTCTTATGTATCGTAGCGACAGTGTCAGGGAGGGGTCAATAACCGCGCTTTCCGCTTGAAAATACTAACGGACCCTCTTCATATGATTGAAACTCTGCACAGCTCCCGCGCTACTCTCCATTGGAAATGATTGACTTATGACTTCTTTTACTGGTCCTGTTCTTTGTCAAGAATATGGAAGCGGCTTGAAACGCAGTGGAAACGCAGTAAGACGAGGATTCGTTTTCAATTTTAAAAACTTAACGCCCCAGTGTATGTGCCTTATAGTGTACCTAACATTCACACTCAAATCTCACGTGTAGATCCCTCAGCTTCTGAGTGATGAAGCGACCGCCTGTGCAGACCTATCGGTTAGTGGCTATAGTAGTCCACTAAGCAACTGCTCCGTACGTTTCCCTCCTCGCTCCCCCTCTGCGGATTTCAACACTGATCTATCTGCGCCTCAACACTGCGTTGATTCATACACCTTAGATATCGAAATTTGGGACGAACGACAAGACGTTTTTTCGCTCCTCGATGTTGAGGCATTGCGGTCGGTGCCAAAAAAGTATCGAAACTCGATCCCAGCCCTAGCTGACTGTCGCTCGCTTCTGGCTAAAAAATGAGATAGAAAGCGTATGTAGTACGTCAATCAGAAAATAACCATTTTGATTGAAAACCAACCCTTTTGATTCCGAAAATACCTTTTTTTTTAAATGTCTTTTATTGAATTTGTATTAGTTGTATTTATTTAAATTTTTAATCTTGTTTTTGTATTTGTTTTTACTAATCCATGTACTTGTTTATAAAACTGTCAATTTTTTTTGGCTCACAAACTACAGAGGGGTCATATGATGATTTTTTTTAAAGATAATTATTTTGTGTATTTGTAACAGAATATGTTGACATGCTTTTATGTTCAAAAAACACATTCTTTTTCAAAAACACATTGTGTTCCCCTATGCCCCACCTCTCCTCAAACGCTTTGTTTTCTACAAAGTTCCTCCTTCCGACAAGCGCATTCTGCTCTGATTGGCCAGCTGACCCATTGCATTGTGATTGGCCGAACACTGCAGGCACTTGTCGGAAATGTAACGCCCCTTCCCATAATCGCGAGCTTCTCTTCCAATCAAAGTCAAGACAGAGCCCAAGGGTAACATAGTCGCAGACCGACACTTGAATAAGCGGTATTTGTGCAGTAAACCCAACCCCACGGTTAAGACGCTGGACTCCACTGTGAATCTCTCGATCCCCTCTCTCGTTTCGCTCGCACACACCCAACACACAAGTTGCGCAAACTCGCAGTCTTTAACAGTCTACTAGCACTAAAGAGACAAAAATGTAGCTGATTCAGAAGTGCCAGATTGCCATAGCAAAGTCAGAATTTACCCTCCTCTCCTAGGTTCACGAACAGGTCGGCTAATGCATTGCTGTTCTGTTTAAGTAATCTTAAAGATTCCTAAATGCATCTACTTCCAAATAAAGTGCTTTTGCTTTCACCGAGAAACACACAGCGTCTCCCTGACATAACTGCTTCAACACGAACTGCGCTACTGAAACCACACCTTCTTTCTTCTTTCTTATTGCGTGGCACATTTGGGCCATTACACATATGCCCATATGAGGTAGATATGTGGGAGCGGTTTAGACGATGCCATTTTTAGGAGGCCGTGCCAGAGTCTAAAAGATCCCTTTGTTTTTGAGACTTTAGTCCTTTGCCCTTCAGGGATCTTATCTCTACTGCCATCAATTGTAAACACTCCAAAAGAGAAGGAAAACGGTGAAATCGAATCATATGACCCCTTTAAAAAATCAAGACATTGCAAAGACATTTTCTGAATTCCCCTTTAAAACGATGCTGCTACCGCCATCAATGTGCTGCTTTTGTAACACATTCTCTGCTTTCAGTAAATTTCAAGACGAATTATTGCTAGATGTCAAATCGCCTGCTGTGAAAAATTATTCCTGTTATGTGTAATTGTTGGTCTGTTGTAGTTGGACTCTTTGCATTACGTGACTTTTTTTTTTTCCAGAATCTCATGGAATGAGTTGTATTTAGGACCTTGTCAAGTTAAAAAGTTTTTGAATGCGACTATAGGTATCTAAATGTAAACGTGACTCTAAACCAGCCCATTTATACAAATCTTTCTTTATTCAGATAAGCCACTGTCTAGTTAATTTTCCAAGTGTGTAGCTTGGCAAATACCTATTTATTTATTTATATCGTTTCTCCTGTGCACATGGTGACTGGGTTGTGCTAAAATTGCTTTCGTGCCATTGTACCCACTGTGCTTAATTTGAACATCTGTGTTTCTTTTTTTGGGGTGGTCACTTTCTAAAATGACCTGGGCCATTTTGTCTGCGTATGATTTATTTGTTTGTCGTTTTTCTCCATGGGTCATATTACTTCTTTACAGCTGCTTTTCTCACTGGTGTGTAATCTGCCCTCAAGGGATGTCTCTGCTGAGGAGTTTTAAAATCTTTTTTTTCTTCCACCAAACTGTGGGGTGATTTGTTCATGCTGAAAGCACAGCTCTACCTGACCATCATTAACTATATGTGTGAAAACACCACGTAAACTAGTGTGAGGAGTCAAGTGACTGGCCAATTAAGTGGAGCTGCTCGAGGCAAAATCAATATTGAGTGATCCAAGTCATTTTGCCCTCCGGGGGAATATGCGATCATATAGGTAATATCCGTCGAGTTTTCTTAGTTGCGCTGTGGATGAATGTACCATTTGCGCTTATCTAGGTAATTTTTGTTCAACTCAATGAGCAACTGATCTGAAGGTTAGTGATTTAGAATTGACAGTCCCTCACCATTACACTGGAGAGTCTACATTGCTCTGAAGTGCTTTCATCCAACTGGCACAAAATCAGTAGGGTATTAAGGCCGATGGCGTTCACTTGCCTCCTGCCATGTACCACACAATGGGGTGAGGATGTAGGGGGGGCCGAACTGCCAGTGCCACTGCCATATTTCATTGACTGTCACACTTGTGCTGCTTGTGCCTCTGTGACGGCCTTCCCCCAGGCTTTTCCCTGTGTTGGAGATTTACCTACCCACTGCACATGAGCAATTTGTCTGGGGCATGTGAGTGAGATCCACTCTCCCAACACTAGCCAACCTGGCTTGAAGCGCTGGACAAGTGGACGCCTTGTAAAGTGTGGAAATTGCTCAGATTTATCTCCGACATAAATTGCAATCATTGTGTTGGCTAACATGTGAACTCTGCTTGACCAGGCTTAACTCCTCCTGCCTACCTTCCTCTGAACTTTGTGTATTGTTAAAAGCTGTCTGACCCATCACATAATGGTTTGTTTTTTAGATGTAAGTGCCTTACTTACATTTTAATACTTGAAGGTTGGGGATGGAAGAATCAGACTGTAACGTAGTTTGTTGATCGGGAAGGAGGCGGCGGGAACCGGCGAACATTTAAACCAAACTTTAATCAAATAAACAAACACAAAACGAAAGTACATCGGCAGCCCCTTGAGGAAGACTACTGCCCGCCTCCCAAAACCAATACTCCAGCCTGTCCTCTCTCGTCCGACACTGTCCGTCACTCCCTCCTTTTCTTCCTTCCGACCTCCGCCGTGAAGACTCAGACCGTGAGTGTGTGAGTGGCGCATTATCATTTACTTCACTGGCCTCGCTCCGTTCCCACGGCTCTCGGCCCCGCCCCCACTCATCACACAGACACCAGTTCAAAAGAATTTGTCGCATTTTAACTAATCTTTAAATGTGCCTATGCCCTACAACCTTTTTTTTTTTTGTACTTTATCACAACAGGAGAGCTATTTGTGCCATGAATTATTTCACGGACTGCTTAAGCCCAGCTCAAGAATGTGACAGACAGACAACTGTATTTTTGAGCTGAAAAATGTATCGGTGAAAGAATGTGGGCGGGTGCCTCCTGACAGTACCACAAGTCACGTTAGTCATACGAAACAATAATCGCCAAAGGGGGGTAAAAGAACCTAAACTCCTACAAAGTTTTTAAGAATGGAATGAAATGAAATGTTTGCCACAGGGGGTTGTTACCATCTAAGTGACTCATGCTGTTTAACTTTTTTCTTCCTCTGTAGAAAATGCATCTTATCCATCATATCTTACAAGTTTGTCTTGTCCTTTCAGTCCTCAGCTTTAACTCCCACCTGTCATTTTTTTTTCCCCTGCGAGCCTGACTATAACACTTTTAAATGAGCCTAAGTATATTTTCCTCTGTTTGTTTTTATCACAGGCTGGACATAAAGAGAAGAGCGATGCCCTGAACACTGCCATCGACAGGATGACTAAGAAGACCCGTGACCTGCGCAGACAGGTCCGTTCACCTTGAAGCAATGCACAGAATCACATTTATTTTGATTATAGATGTCAACAAGAATACTTTGTCCTTCTCCATAATAATAAATCATAACTGTCCCTCTTTAAATGCATGATATGTTTACATTACGTATTAAAAATTAATGCACCAAACCCAGGTGCTCTGAGTGATCATACACTAGCTAAGGGTTTGTTTTTTTGCGTATTCATAATTTCAGCTGCGGAAGGCTGTGATGGACCATGTGTCGGACTCTTTTCTGGAGACCAATGTTCCACTGCTGGTATTGATCGAGGCTGCCAAGAATGGTAATGAAAAGGAGGTGAAGGAATATGCCCAAGTTTTCCGTGAGCACGCCAACAAACTGATTGAGGTAGGCACCTGTTTTCTGCTCCATAAAGTGCAAATTACTGTCCCTCGTCTGTTGCAGATTTTAAATTCTGGAATTGTTTAAAAACAAATGATGGAACATTATTTGTACTCCTCCAGACTAGCTATTCTTTTTGTTTAACATGGCATCTCGAAGAGAGCACACATGACTTGTAGCAAACTGGTGATTGTAGGTTTGTTGTTTTTTTTAAGACATTTGTTGACATTTTTTGTAGTGTTTTTTTATGTATATTTAATTCAGATAAGCCCTTTAGGGGTTTTGTTGTAGAAGTCTGTTGAAATGCACAGACCAGTCCTGATCCAAAATTGATTTTGTGCACTGTATCTACTTGCTTTTGTAGTATTTGTGACTAAAATGAAACAAAATGTGAGTTGTTTCGCCATACTAAATTAAATGAAGAGATGAGTCAGGATAGACAGCCTAACTGATTATGGTGGTGGACCACTGAGTGCATCTCATTTTTTTTTTAAACTTTCATATTTTAGGATGCTGTGCTTGAAAATGGGGTGGTTTAAGAGACTTTTCTTCTCCGAGAGGGTTTTGGTATGCTGACAGCATGTTTGAACGTGCTGCAGAGAAGTTGCATCTCTAAATTCATCCCCATCAAAGCATCGCTTTTGTAACAAATTCGCCGCCTTCAACAGATTTCAAGACAATTACTGTCAGACTTCAAACCATTGTCTGTGATCAATGTTCCCATTTCTTTATGCATTTAATCTGTATTTTTGTGAGAACTATCATCGTTCTTGTGCAATTTAAGTTTTAACTAAATATTTTTGTTGCCTTATTTTGTTAGGATCATTTAGATATTTGTAGAACATGTCTGTCGTTCCCTATTGAATAGCCCAACCCCTTCAATATTCCTGAAACATGGCTAATTATACCAGATACTACCTGAGAATAATATATCAAATTAATTCTTTTATTTAGTGATTTATGATTTACAAATCACTAATTAAAAGTGCCTTATGCCACTCACAGAATAGAAAAAAATAGAAGCTGTCACTTCCGCAAGTAGTTAGTACACACTTGGAGGGTAGAAACTTTCCATTCTGATTCCAACATTCAAGCTTATGTAAAAACTGAATAAATTTTAATCGATAGTCAGCACCATCACTATTTATGTGTGAATGCAACTGAAGTCTCTCTGTCATGACTGCTTGATTCAAGTCAGTGTGTCACAGCCCTTTTATCTTTTATGCTTCATCTTTTTTTGTGAAGTGTCAGACAGGAGTCAAAGTTATACTTTATAGTGCGGTACAAATGCAGTAAGGCTGCTGGGTTTACAATGCCGCAGCCAGGGAATCACTGCATTTGTATGGGCAGTCACAACTGTGAATCACATTTTAAGCTCAGCCAAAGAGTGAAGCTCCTTTGAGCCCAAGGTTAAGTGTTGCCTCGATGGGGAAATGCGAAACAGCTGGATTTCCAGTGTCTTATTGATGGACTTCACAAGAAATCTGCATTGTCGTGTCTGTTTGCGGCAACCGTATTCATGACCGATAAATAAGAAGTCTCTTGTGGTGTTTTATTTTCTAGATAGATGTTTTTCATGCTGAATCACTGGGGGTTTTATATCTCATGCTCGCATTGGCAGGGCCAGTGACAACTGACAGAAATGTTAGCTATCCTCATTAGTTTTTCAAATCTGTTCATCTTATTCCCTGTGGTAACACGTCATCCAGCGACATTTCAGACTGACCTCTCCCCACAGGGGGCAGGCCCGGCCCTCGTGTGACACGCTGCGTTCAGGGGAAGACTGGTGAAGGAAATCAAAGTGAAGGGAAAAGGAGGGATAATGAGTAAAAGTCTCAGAGTCTCACTGGGGGCTAAAGATAGTCAAAGCACAACACATCTCCAAAAAGTCACATCCCTCTGGCTCTTTCCTCCCTTTCTCCTCTCTCTCACACGTTTTTCATTGCCTTGATTTGACACCAGCCAGTGGTCGCACCATATGGATTCCAAACTTAATCCAAACATGGATTACATGAACAAAGCATGGACTCATTTTTATAATTGCATTTGAGGGGCATTTTCAAAAGATTGTGTTTTGTGTACTTCCCTCACTTGTGCCGAGGCAAGGTCTGTGTTTGTCCTTGAATATGTTAAATGCAAGCTGCTACATATTCATTTTTTTTTAATTGTTGATGTGTGATAGTATAATCGCACATCTTTGACTGCACAGGTAGGAACTTTTTTGAAACTGTAAACAGCTTAGAATTAGACTGAGTTATATTACTTGATGAACATATTATGTTTTTAACAACAACAATGATAATGATAATAGTAACTTTTTGAACATTGTCTTTTTATTGATTTTGCTACCTTAAACATACTGAGACTTTGTGCCTAAAAAACACCCGCTACCGGTAAAACAACTGTAATGCACAGCTTCTCGTGACGTATTTCTTAGTATAAAGCAAATTACGATGCATAAGCCTATATTCCCGCTGTTAGAGTCACGTATGCGTTGACCCGGTTGGTCTGACTTTGTATTGGAGTAGTCAGAGGGGTGTTTTTTCGTTGGGGTCCCCCTCGGTCCGTTGTGTTTCCCGGGGTCCCCACTCGGTTCCGTTTGCACGCGGACCCGTGGCGACCGCACCAGTTGCACCCCCCTAAGGAAGGCCCTGGGTACTACCCTAAGGAAAGCCAAATTTCGAGCAAATAGATCTCTATTAATTCATGTGCATCCATACTCTTGTTTTCTTCACATTAAAATTGCAGTGACGCACAAAGGAAAGGGTTTTATTTTATACAACTCTAGAAATGTAATGCGAAGTGTCCAAATTTCCCTTTGCATGATGAATAGCAAAATCTTGTACTGTTGTAAGGCAAGAAATCAAGGAAAAACCCCTTAAAAAATAAATATTTACCATTAACTGGCTTCCTACCAACTTACAGCGAAATGGCTGTATGAACCTTTTATGTTAAATATGCCCTGGGAATCTACTGAGAGGTTTGTAAATTGAGTCTGTTAAAGTATGACTCTCAGAATGATTTCCTGAATGATCATGTGACATTAAGCATGGCGTAATGGCTTATGAAATTCAGCTTTTGCCTCACAGGAATCAATTATAATTTTCAGCATAACAACAGAAAATACAGTTATTTAAAATTGTGATGTTTCACAATATTACCATTTTTTTCTGTAGTTTTGATCAAATAAATGCAGCCTTGATAAAGAGACTTCTTTAAAAAACATTACAAATCTTACTGAATTCCAAATTTTGAACTCCAGTGTATATTGAGTGTGTTTGCGCTATGCCCCGTAGTCCGTATCGGCCTATCAGCAGCACTGTGAGATCGCCGAAACCAATATTATCATGCTTAATTCTTTATCTTCACTATTTATTTCATAGCCGAGGTGGTCCAACTCCACCGCATAATATCATGTATCTATTAACTAAATTATAAAATATTTTAATATGACTGATTTGTATTTACCATATTTATTATAGACATTGTCAGTTACGATTATATGATTACAATTTCCTCAGTATATCAAGCCGCAGCTACAGAACACGCGCAGATACATATCTGACTTTATCCTCGCTGGGTTTATGCGCTTAAAAAACCGCCCGTGCTAATCATTGCAGCTATCTGCACTGTATGATTGAATAATTCTCTTAATCACGTTCACACTAGGCCGCTGTCCCACGCTCGTGTCCGTCGGATCGCCAGCTCGCCATTGAAATTAATGGGATTGTGTCGCTTTGCTGTTGCGTTGTGGTGAACGGGCTGAATCCTTACATCACACATACATCTGCACTTTGTTGTTTTTTATTTTAGTCATAGCAGGCTTTTAATCCAAGCGACGTAAATGAGGACACCAGAGCAATCAATTGGGGCTCGTAAACAACTAAAAACGATCCAAACTAAAAGCTAAACTTTAATAAAGCCTTACTTTGTAACGCCCCATTATAGTCTATATATCATCCATTGTGTAACGAAATTTCAACCCCTTAACTTTTTCCAACATCTTTGTTATAACTGCAGCATTGCTAAATCATTTTAGTACATTTTTTTCCTCATTACGGCACCACAGCACCCGAGTTGAGAAAAACACGATGTTGACATTTTTGCAGATTTATTAAAAAGAAAAACTGAAATATCACATGGTCCTATGTATTCAGACCCTTTGCTGTGACACTTATTTATTTAACTCAGGTGCTGTCCATTTCTTCTGAACATCCTTGAGATGGTTCTACACCTTCA